>JAQJVL010001122.1:177500-253594 GCA_035578905.1 Stictocephala bisonia
ATTTAATTGCAAATAAAAAGTATTTATTTTCCTAATATACTAATTTTCTTATTTTTTTAATTTAAAAATTTAATGATCACATTGGAAATTTGCTTAATTTTAGTAGTATAATATGAACATTAAAATTGATAGTCATCTAAATCTTTACTTTAACTAGTAAAATAGAGAATGCATTAAAATAACTGATAGTTGCTATAAGTAAAGGGTTAGGAACAGGGAAGTTTCAATACTATATACATTGTAGTTTCTTGTTCCTTTTTTCAAATCTAATTAAGAAAAGAGCAACAATTCTTTTTTTAGTTCCTGTAAGTGTACATGGACGTATATGTGTGTGTATGCGTCGAGTGTGCTTGCAATATTGTGTATACTTATTATTTAAATTAGGTTCTTTTCATCATTAGTTTACACAATGATGAATACATACCTCAGTTTGTGACTTTTTACTTCATTAGTATATACACTATATAAAGTAAAATCATAATATATAACTTTATATACAGTAGATCACTGACTGAACTTGTGCTGCTTATAGATATAAACACTCAATTTTATTACTAATTTATATTTTATACTAATTAATTTTATTATAAATACTCAATGTTTAGTTTTAGTTTGTTTGTATATAACAGCTATTAATTAAATGAAATAACTCTATTTGATTCATTTAAACTTCAAGGCCAGTGGGGCAGAGCCCTATAAAATAATAACTTCCCTTCTTTTGGAGAAAAAACTTTGTGTAAACTTCCTAAAGTTTTATGACAGTATAATGAATGGTGTAGTAATGCATAAAGGTTAAACAGATAGAAAACATACATTCATTTATATATAAAGAGAAGAAAATAGTATTAATTTTCTCTCTTAACATTTTCAGCTTAATACTTTCTCAACCGTTCCAAATAAAGCAATTTTAGATCATAAAATGATATAAATTGTATAGTTATGGCAAAAAGTACAAATTTAGATCATGTTTATGAGACTACAAGCATAATAGCCCCCAATAAATGATATAAAATATATAGTTATGGCAAAAATACAATTCCAGATTATGTTATGAGTTACAGTGGTATCTGTGATAGTGCCCATCCTCTCGCCCATACATGTACAGTGGTATCAATGGTAATGACCCACCCGTACATGTACAGTGGTATCAATGATAATGGCCCATCCTTACAAGTACAGTGGTATCAATGGTAATGACCCATCCTTACAAGTACAGTGGTATCAATGGTAATGACCCACCCGTACATGTACAGTGGTATCAATGATAATAGCCCATCCTTACAAGTACAGTGGTATCAATGGTAATGGCCCATCCTTACAAGTACAGTGGTATCAATGGTAATGACCCACCCGTACATGTACAGTGGTATCAATGATAATGGCCCATCCTTACAAGTACAGTGGTATCAATGGTAATGGCCCACCCGTACATGTACAGTGGTATCAATGATAATGGCCCATCCTTACAAGTACAGTGGTATCAATGATAATGGCCCATCCTTACAAGTACAGTGGTATCAATGATAATGGCCCATCCTTACAAGTACAGTGGTATCAATGATAATGGCCCATCCTTACAAGTACAGTGGTATCAATGGTAATGGCCCATCCTTACAAGTACAGTGGTATCAATGGTAATGACCCACCCGTACATGTACAGTGGTATCAATGATAATGGCCCATCCTTACAAGTACAGTGGTATCAATGGTAATGACCCACCCGTACATGTACAGTGGTATCAATGATAATGGCCCATCCTTACAAGTACAGTGGTATCAATGATAATGGCCCATCCTTACAAGTACAGTGGTATCAATGGTAATGACCCACCCGTACATGTACAGTGGTATCAATGATAATGGCCCATCCTAACAAGTACCACTCAGCATGTATGGGTGAGTGGGTGGGCCAGTACCACTGAGCTTGTATGGGTGGGTGGGTGGGTCAGTACTACTGAGCTTGATGGGTGGGCGGGTGGGTCAGTACCACTGAGCTTGTATGGGTGGGTGGGTGGGTCAGTACCACTGAGCTTGTATGGGTGGGTGGGTGGGTCAGTACCACTGAGCTTGTATGGGTGGGTGGGTGGGTCAGTACCACTCAGCCTGTATGGGTGGGTGGGTAGGCCAGTACCACTGAGCTTGTATGGGTGGGCGGGTGGGCCAGTACCACTCAGCCTGTATGAGTGGGTGGGTAGGCCAGTACCACTGAGCTTGTATGGGTGCGCGGGTGGGCCAGTACCACTCAGCCTGTATAGGTGGGTGGGTGGGCCAGTACCACTGAGCTTGTATGGGTGGGTCAGTACCACTCAGCCTGTATGGGTGGGTGGGTAGGCCAGTACCACTGAGCTTGTATGGGTGGGCGGGTGGGCCAGTACCACTCAGCCTGTATGGGTGGGTGGGTGGGCCAGTACCACTGAGCTTGTATGGGTGGGCGGGTGGGCCAGTACCACTCAGCCTGTATGGTATCAATGGTATTGACCCACCCGTACATGTACAGTGGTATCAATGATAATGGCCCATCCTTACAAGTACAGTGGTATCAATGGTATTGACCCACCTGTACATGTACAGTGGTATCAATGATAATGGCCCACTCGTACAAGTACAGTGGTATCAATGGTAATGGCCCACCCGTACATGTCTAGTGGTATCAATGATAATGGCCCATCCTTACAAGTACAGTGGTATCAATGGTAATGGCCCACCAGGTCTTTATCAGTAGATAACAATGCCACAAACTTGACCTCTAATGAACAACCAGGTAAATTATAGTAACTGTTTGAAATTTAACAATTATCTGAGATTAATTTGCTGTCATTTTGCAAAGAATGGCCCTTTTGGCATTAGATTTGTAGAATTATGTTTAAATAAGAGGCACATTTCATCTGATGTAAATTTAACCTTTGACTTAATTAAAAATTGTCTACTTACTCCTTGTAAACCATTTACCAGGAATTGCAGCAGCCAGTTGACATACCTTATTAGAAGGTAATTGTGACCTGTAAACATTGTAAAGCTTTTCGGTTCGGTTCATCATTTAACTATTCCAAAACTTTACAATGCTTAGCCAATGGCAGTCTAATACACACTTCAAATTGTTGTCATTTCCAAGTTAGTCGTCCATTGAAGATGGGATTTGTGGCATTGTTTTGCATAAATAAAGACCTTTAATTTGATATGCATAGTTAAATATGCTTGTGTTAAAGATTTTCTTTGTAAGTGCTCCAAGTGGGATGTCCTCAGGAAAGGATAGATATGTCAAAAAGTACAATTTTATATCTATTTTTGTGTGCTAAGATTCAATAATTCATCTGGAACGGTTGAGACAGTATTAAGCTGTATCAGGGGTTATTTTTCACTCTGTATAAATAAAACTTCCAATGCACACAATTAAATATTACTGTATATATAACATTATTGAATCTCTATAACCTTCTCAATGATATGAGCATTTTTATTTACATAAAACAGCTGTTAAATATTTATAAAGATCATTATTTGCACTTGTTCAACAGAATCCCAATGCTAGAATCCAGTTATTTCGGGACAAAGTATTTGGAGAACGTAGGGGATATGTTCTGTACTTTTAATACTGACATGCCGTCTACTTCATGGCTGCTATTGGCATGGACACTACTAGAGAAGTCTGGGTTATCTTGGTTGGATGGCAGCCTTGGTTTGAGTGTTGTCTCGAAAAAAGAATCAAGTTTCAGGCTCATAGGTTAGTGAAAATCAGATCAAAACTGTGTAGTTTGGGTTTGGAAACCACATTGAAGTTAGGTTTACACTATGTAACATGTTTATAAAACATTGTGTTTTAAAACAAAAGTTACAAAAATGTAAGGAAAATGTTTTAAAACAAATTTTTGTGTTTTATAACATATTACATGTTCTCGCAGCAGGTTGGAAAAGAAAAAAAATCTGTAACTTTTGTTATGTAACATGTTTCAACAGCTTGTTACATACATTGTTACATACATATCACTTTTTTAAAAACTTTTTAAAACACTGGAGGCCATAAACCTAGTGCCACTGCAAGTCTATCTTTTACTGTAATCGCAACTCTATAACATGTGTCTTTTCTTGATATGCGGGGATCCCAATTTACACTTTTGTTGGACCAATCAACAAAATAAGGAATTCAACATCTTAGTCATACATAAAATGTTGTGAAAACTTACGTTAGTCCACAGTTCACCTGACAAAAGATCCTGTTCGTCCTGTTCAAAATAAGTTAGCTTATCACTTCCACTATATTTGCTTCGGGCCTGTTTATTTGTGTAATTTGAATAATCTGTTTAAAAGTGTTTATTCTTTGCTGAATTTAAATTAACACAGACTGCAGCTGCAAGTACAGCAACTTAGTGTGGTGCCGCCATGATGACTCAAAACTTTCAATAGCCATTTTAAAACTTTTTGAACTAATGAAAAATATTATTTTGTACAACAAGTTATAAAACATGTTTATTAAACACACTAATGTTTTATAAACATGCTACATAGTGTAAACTTAGCTTAAGCTGTAGGTCCATTACTCATTAGTGGTCTTGCTATTGGACTGTTCATTAGGCTCTTTCTGAGAATAAGTTGAACTCAGTTTGTAACCAGTCTACAAAGGTCATTCACACTCTTGTAATCATTCATATTCACCTTAAAATACACACTAGCTATATCTCATGTCTGAATCTGAATCATTACCAACTGCATATTTTAAAAAAAAAGCAAGATGTCTTTCAACCATAGCCCAATAACATTTAAGAAGAAATAAAGAAGACAGCTATATCATAGAAAAATAAATCTTATAAGACAATTAAGACAACTGTGTCACAGTAAAACAGTGAAAGAAATCCTACCTGTTCTCACAAGTTACAGAGGTCCCATTTCTGATCTGCAAACCACTACGTTTTAGGACAGAGAAGACAACTGTGTCAGATAAAAGAACACTAAGGCTTAACGGACTGCTTCAAAAGAACATTCCCTACTTATGGACTTCTGAATGTGAGGAAAGTTTCAAAAAGGTGAAATCGGAAATAGAAAGTGATATGGTTCTAGTTCACTTCAACCCAGATTTGCCCCTGATACATGAGACTGATGTATCTCCAGTGGGTCTTGGGACTGTGATTTCTCATCGTTACAGTGATGGAAGTGAAAGACCAATAAGTTTCGCTTCTTGCAGTTTGTCAAAAACAGAAATAAGGAGGAGACACGTATATACTGGAGTTTAAAAAAATGTTTTCCCTATTGTTATGGACGTAAATTTACCTTCATTACAGACCATAAACCTTTGGTATCTATATTTAATTCCGTAAAAACATTACCATCAATATCAGCCACCAGATTATTTAGTTATGCACATTTTTTTTCTAAATTAAAATGGATGATGGATGTATTTGGAGAAGACATGTTGAAGTGTGAAGTTACCCCAACCAAATGATTCAGAGGGGAGAATTGATGTGTTTTATTCTATACTCTTTGTTACTTAATAATATTATTCATGTAAATACAAATATCATTAGTTGTTATGTTTTAACAATTACAATTAAATAGTTCTATATTGAAACTACGCTCATCATTTTTTTAAATTTTATAATTAATTATTTTAGTAACATATTATCTCTCACCTACCCGATAAATTACAGAGGTCCCATCTCTGATCCCCATACATCACCTTTTACGACAAAGAAGACAACCTTACAGAAAAATAATGGAAGAAATTCTCTCATCCACCCCATAAATTACAAAGGTCTAATCTCTCATCAACAAACACTACCTTTTTGGACAACAAAGAGAGGAAAACTGTGTCACAGAAAATCATTGAAAGAAATCCTATCATTCTCCTCCACCTCTTAGATGTGTATTAATCTAGGTGGTTTGAAATGAAATTCACTGACCTATATAGGAGGGAATTACCATGTGATTTCCTCAGCTTGAAGGAGGACAAGAAAATTTTATTATATTACTGAGACAGACAAGTATTTACTGAAAATATTTATATTTTTACTTAGATTCAGAGTAAGTTTGCATGGTCCGTGTGCCTTTCTTGATCAATAATTTTCCCCAGGGCCGTTGCATCGTTTGTAGACGCCCAAGGCAAAGCTTTAATCGGCATCTCTCCCCACCCCCTGTTAAAACTCATACTGTAATTTCTTTTGTTCCAGTATTGGTTCTGAAGGATGATGCCACTCCATTAACCGCTACCTATGGACCCGCCCTTTTCTGGACTGGAAAACCTGGCATGTATTATAAATAACAGCATAATGGACCACCCGCCCTCCAATCAGTCAATCTATCTTTATTCATATAGCACAATATGTACAGAATGTTGTCATATTTTATAATAACTAGGGATACAACAAAACAATAGTCTAACTACATTAATCTTTTTCACATACAATATTACTGGTTGCTGAAATACTCGTTTACTGAATATAAAGGTTTGTTGATCATAAACATTTTCAACTGATATAAAAAAAATTACTTTTGAAAAAAATTGACTTTTACAATGAATAACAAATGTTGTTTGGTTTCCTTTAACTATGTTTCCTTGGTGCTTGTTGATTTGTTATTTTATTTTTGTTTTGTTTGTTAGTTACGCTAAGATTACTCATATATTAGAGATATTTCATTATGGTAAAATTAGTTGATCCCTCAAATAGCTATATGCTAGAGAGATTAAAAAAACACTGCAATGTAATATCAATTTAAGAAATAATAATTGATTTTGAATTGAATCGAATTTATTTTTAAATATAACAAAATCTTAAATGTTTTTTAACCATCCAAAGGTGGCAATGATTTTAAAACATGAGAGGTGGCAACCGGAGTTTTCCTCCAGGTTGATTAAAAATAGAAATACAGTATAAATTTAGTACATTTTAACTATACAAACCGAATCTATTAGTATTTGATAATTATTCTTACTTAATTTAGTAAAGGTTTACATAAAAATTGTATTATAATAATAATATTGTAAATAATTATATTTTATAAAAATATGTATATAGGCCTACTCTTATTTTCCCTATTGTTAATATTTATATAGGATAATGTATATTTATAATATAAACTTTATTTACTATTTAATAATTATCATATGTGCCATATAATTAATAAAATATCTAGAAAAAAATAAAACAACTAACCAATAAGAAAACAACTTAAGATTCACAACAAATAAAAATATATTTATACTATATTTTCAAACTTACTGTGCTCTAAAAACACTATTTATATACAAAATTATAATACTAGTTATTAATTTTTATTTAACGGGAAAGGTGGCACACGGAAGTTTCCTACGGGTTTTTAGTAACGCGAGTGGTGGCAAACAGAGAAAACTCTGTACTGTTAGGTGAACAACTGCTAATAAACTGAAGTAAATGCGCGAGGGGATAAAAATAGTAGTGTAAGGTCATTTCAGGAAAGGGGTTCGTGAGGTAGACCGATTTTGGTGGCTGCAGACTGCAAAAAACAGTAATAGTTTACATTTATTTACAGACACGGAGAAAACTTATCTCTACAGTAATAAATCAGTTGGTAAGTAATTAAAATATTTTATCCCAGCTAAGTAGGTCTTTTTTTAATGGTTTAAAATTATGAGTTTTAAAAGATATATCATCTTTTTTCCTAGTGTTATAGTTATGGCTGGTTCCTAATAATTCAATATTTTGAAAATTGCTTTTAACAGATAAAATAAAATAAAATATGAACAAACTAAAAACAGTCATAGTACCTAATTTATAGAAATTACATTTATCTGAATCACTCCACTGTAATTTGAGCATAATTCTTATTGCACGCTTCTGCAATATTAAAAGTCTACTTAAATTCGCATGAGACGTTTCACAGTTCAATAATGTAACACAAAAATAATAATGGCCCTATAACCGATCCATGTGGAACCCATATTTTACTAGGTTTATTTTTGAATTAATATTATTTGGATTATTGTCATTTAAATGCTGCAATTCAACAGTGATATACATTTAGTCAAATATGATGCAAACCAAGAAAAAGCACAGTTTTTAATACTTAAATTTTGAAGAATACAGTATTTAGTAACTAAACATAATTTACACTGTCAAACGCCTTACTTAGTTCCATGAAAACACCAACAGTTTGTTCACCTTTATCTACTGATTTGATTATAGACTCAATAAACTCAATTGAGGCACTTATAACTGATATTCCCTTTCTGAAGCCATTTTTATCTTTATATATCAATTTATTATATTCAAAATATTCAATTAATAATTTTTTTGGTTGGTCATAATTTTTTTGTATATTTTTGAAAATGAACATATCAGAGAAAGTGGCCTGTAATTTTCTATACATTTTTATGATCAACAAATTTTAAAAGAAGTTTAATTTTTGAGACCTCAAGTTGTTCGGGAAAAATTTCAGAAATAAGAGATGAGTTTATGAAGTGAGATAATGTTTTAATTGTATGTTGTTTCGAAAGCTTAATAATTGGCATAGGAATATTATCATGGCCAGTAGAAAATTTATTATCAAATAATTTCAATACATTATCAACATCATTCTCTGTTACATGATGAGGAGTAACAATTGTATCCATAGGTAATGATTGGTATAAGTTTGTATTGCTTAAGAGCATAATGGTCCAAATGAAGAATTATAAAAGTGTCAACTATGCAGTTATTGTAGTCATTAAAAATTTAAGCACCATTTTCAGGATTATCTATATGCCATTATGCATTAATTCAAAATTACAGTGACACATACTATTTCTCAAAGCCATTTCACAATTAACTATATCTCATGTTGTTTTGCTAATATTATTTGAGTTACCAATTAGGTTGTCATAAAAATTACGTTATTTTATATATATATATATATATATATATATATATATATATATATATATATAAAACAATTTTACCACTCATCTCTATTTTTCCAAAACTATACGTCCAATTGACTTGAAATTTTGTACATAGTTTTATCTTGGCCCCTATAGGCTCACTTAGAAAGGCTTTTCCTCTCCAACCTCAGGACTCCGTCCCACTGGCCTCCAAAATTCCCATGGTATTCTTATGAAGATATATTATTTGATTGATTTATTTGATTAACAGCTGTTAAATGAAAACAAATTGAATAAAATTGTGGTAGGCTAAACTTTTAAATTAAAAAATAATTCAGTACAGTAGTATATTATAGTAAGTATACGGGCTTGAAATTATACATACATCAGCTGTTCTAAATTGGATATTAATTAAATAATTTTTTTTCAAAAACAAAGTATTTAGTTTGATTTTCTGTAATGTTTTCATGTTCTTGAGTTTGTAGAAAAATACAGAGTAAACTGAAAGTTTAAACACAATATTATGACATGAAGCGGTTTTATATATACGGTATATATATATATATATATATATATATATATATATATATATATATATATGTATAATGTTATAATAAAAAATAATAACTGAGCACCCTTATATGATATATATGATAATGTTATTTTTTATTATAACATTATCATATATAGCAGCCCTAGGATTTACAACTTTTCTACTATATATATGTATATATATATATATATACAGGTTGTAGGTATCAAAAAGAATGACCCAATTTTAAAAAGCTATGTTTATTAGAAACAAGGGCTTTACCCAAACATATAGGACATTAAAAGACTCACAAAAGAATGAGGTTCACGAAAACATATCATAAATGTTCAAAATGTCCTCCATTTGCAGCACGAATGACATTTAGGCGATAACTTAATTTGTCCCAAACTGTGCATAAGGTGTCTATCAGAAATTCAGTTATCGACTAGATGTCATCCGTGCTAAAAATGGAAGACATGTTGAACATTTACCGTACGTTTTCTTAAACTTCATTCTTTTGTGAGTCTTTTATTGACCAATATGTTTGGTTAAAGCCCTTGTTTCTAATTAATACAGCTATTTAAAATCGGGTAATTCTTTTTGAAACACCCTGTATTTTATATGCATATACAGTACTAAGATTCGGTTTATTTATGTACTGTCTTTGATTTTTTATTATTTGTTTTTGTCTTTCCTGCTCTTTTTTGTCATCCATATACAAACTTCAACATTAAAAGGCATTCACCTAGTTTTTGCATGAGCAAATTTGGTCAGATTCCTCTATAGTATAAGTTTTTCGCAGCATCATTTTCTATTTCTAGAATGGCAAGAGAGTCCATCCTGTCATGAGCCATTGTAGAGTGCAAATAAGCTTTGTTCGGCATAGCAACTGTCAAGGGTATAATCAACGAACACAGAATAACACTGAGAGGCAATACACTTTAACAGTATTTTAGTGTTAAAAGCACCAAAAATAATCGCCAATGATTCAAGGTCGAGTTGACTGTACTGTAGTTCTTTTCTGGAGAGTTAAGTGAACGAGATGCATATGATAATAATAATAATAATATTCTTTATTGCCATAAACACAATACATTGTTGTATAGCATGCGTCAAAATTAAGTAAAGTTAAACAAATAAATAGGTTAAAACAAATATATATATATATATATATATATATATATATATATATATATATATATATATATATATATATGTAATAACAACAGGAGTCGTTGAAATATTTGATTTTAGTGCGCAGTCATCTCCAAAAACTCCGATACGCTATAGAAAGCTGCATTGACGAAGAAGCGCCGCAATTTCCCCTCAAACAGTGTTCCGTTGGACTCGCCTCTTATATCTTCCGGTAACGCGTTGATCAGCTTGGCCCCTACTTCGGACGGCAGTGCTTCGTAAGCCCGGAGCCTATGCTGTCCGGTTCTGAGCATGTTCCTCCCCCTGGTGTTGTGATCATGCACGTCCCTTCCCCTTGTTAGTGTATATTTATTTTGACAGTATCGAACTGTTTCAAACATATAAAGGGATGGAAGTGTTAGCATGTTTAACATTTTAAAAATATTTCTGCATTAATCTCTAAATCCCAATTTTGCAATAATTCTCACAGCCTTTTTTTGTAAAATAAAACATCTCAAAAAATTAAATCTTGCACAACCCCCTCACAACGTAATTCCATACGATAGGTGTGGATATATAAGACCGTAATAGGCCATTTTCAATAATTGGGTGTTACAAAACTGTGCCAAATGTCTAAGTGCATAAATGCCAGAGGATATTTAATCACATATAGCATCTATGTGTGCATTCCACGTGAGTCCTCTGTCAAGGTGTATTCCTAGAAATTTGATCTCATTTACTTCTTCAATTTCAGTATCATTGAGTATTACTGATGGACCGCATTCTTGGAGTGCTCTATGTCCAGAAAAAAGTATGTAATTGGATTTTGAATCGTTTGTTTGTAAATTAATGTCTAATAAAGATTGAATACAAACGTTCAAATTAATAAAACTTTGTTTTTCCAATGTTTCTTTACAATTTCAGTGGAATGTTATATTTGTATCATCAGCGAATTGTACCATCTGACCTTCCAGTGGCGTAAATAGGAATGACATGTGGGGGGTGATAGGGGGTTTGGGGGGCGCAACTCAAAGGGGGGTCCGGGGGTACTCCCCCGGAAAATTGTTTGAAAATATATTTGCTAAATAGTGGTTTTTGATGCTTTTTGAACGTCAGCAAAATTTTTGTGTTTTAATTATGCCAGACATATTTGGGTTATTCCTGTATTTTAGATAAAATAGTTGATTTTGTGTAAACGTTTAGTAAAATTGAAATTTTGGCCAACGAAACATATTTTGTAATATCGGGGCAAGAGGTCTGTTAACATACAGAAATTAGCAGTCTCAAAAATAAAAACAATTGAAAAATTAAAGAAATGAGACCACTTTGAAATGAGACCACACACTTTGATACTATTTAAGTTTACAACTTCTTGGTTGCCTTCTTCTCAATCTTTAGTACATTATGAAAAATGTTAGTTAATTATCAAGGTGTAAAAAATAACTTCCAATACAGCATTAAACAATTTATTAAGCTTCACACTTATCTCTCAAACTTGAGAACTAGATTACAAAGTCAATCTTTCTTGGTTTTTTTCCAAAGTCATCTATCACCTCGTCAACAGTGATTCCAATTTCTCTATGAATTGATAACATCGCCAGTCCATTGAGTCGTGTCTATAACAAATTATAATTATTATAATAATATGCAAGTTATAAAGATATATTTTGTTTCATCAAAATGTATACACTTTCTTTTAACTACTTGAACAATCTAATAAAAGAGTTTTTATTTATGGCTGGCTGAACAAGATGTTGTTATCAGAACTTAACTTGATGAAAGTTGGGCAGATCCTATTAAGTTTGATATTTTTAAAATCCACAAATAGTAGCTTTTGATACTGACAGCGAATAATATGCATTGGCTAAGTATCGATAACCTATTCTATAAAATCTTACATCTGATTCAAAGTTAAAATAGTATAAATAAACTTTATAAATGAGTTACACTTACTTGTCCAGTAGAGTTCCTGAGGTATGTTTTAATTCTCTTTAATGTAGAAAAGGTCCTCTCTGGAGTGCATGTCGTTACAGGCATTGTGCACAGGATTTTCAACAGCTGGTATATGGAGGGGTACAATGTTTTTTCACACGCATCGAGGCTGGAAAGAGCCGACTTCAAAGCTGTCTGATTTTTGGTTCTGTTGATTTCTTTTCTCCACATTTTCAGTTCCACATAGATGTCTTCGGTGTTAGAGAAAACGTCCTTTGCATAAAACTGAACTAAAGCGTCCAGCTTAGTTTTCGTTTCATTGTTGGGCTCCCGATCGAACAAGCATTGGAACCCCTCAAAAACTGCTTTGTGTTTTTTGAATCTTTCCTCGAGTTGTTGAATGAAAAATTCAATAAACGGGAGGAATAGATTGATTCTAAAGTGTTCTTCTACTCGATCATGTTCAGTTAGGTCTTTGGACATACTTGCTTGTGCATTACTTCTATTCATTTGTCTCCCACATAGTCTCGGAATTTTCACCTCGATACCTAAGTCTAATGCAAGGGCTTTCACTTGATTGAAAATAAGGCGAAACTCTTCCTCGGCTTTCAATCGCTTAAGACTCAACTCTGATATTAAGTCTTCAGCCATTACAACAGCCTCTTTTAAGTCCAATGTTTCCCTTTGCAATTCCTTGCACAACGGCATTCCGAAAGCAAAAACATTAGAGATAACATGTACAGCAACGACAAAATCTATGTTTAGTATTGCCCACTTCAAGCTGTTTGCTCCTGATCCGTCCTTCCAAGAGGAAATTACATCCAAAGATTCCAGGATGAAATCAAGAATATGCATAAAATCTCAAACTGCATCATACTTCGCCACCCATCGCGTGGCACACAACCTTTTTAAGGTTTTTACATTTGGATCCATTTCTGATTTTTCAATGACATCGTTTAGGATAGCTTGTCTTTTGGGTGTGTTGAAAAACACGTAACATTTTTCGATTGTACCGAGACAGTTGCTTATATCAGGGACCTCACATGCTCTAGTTACTGCTAAGTTTAGCGAGTGGGCCGCACAATGTACATACAAAGCCAATGGATGTTTGTCTTGCACAAATTTGTTGACACCGTTGTACTGACCGGACATTGCTGATGCCCCATCATAACCTTGTCCTCTTAAACCATTCATGTTCAACCCAAAGCTGTTTAAACTATTTAAAATTGTTTCTGCCAAGGCTTTTCCTGTGAGTTCAGTTGTTGGTACGAACTGCAGAAATTGTTCTTTTACAGTGTGTGTGTGATTTTCGGTGTTCACTTCAACATACCGAACGCACAAAGAAATCTGTTCCACGTTGGAAACATCACTAGTTTCGTCTGCCAGCACTGAGAAATAAGTCGCATTATTCACTTCCTCAACAAGTTTTGTCTGTATAACGCGATTACAAGATTCAATTATTTCATTTTGTAACAGAGGCGAAAGGTATTTAATTTTTCCACTCCCGTCTAACATGTCTTTCAGAGCTTTGTCACCTTGGCTTCTGTACCTCAAAAGAGCTTTGAAGTTCCCTTCATTCTTTTCACTACACAAAGACTCCGTCTCAACATTTCCAGAGTCCCTGTGTCCCCTCAAGGCAAGCTCTTGCCGTCCACACAATATTATGGTTTCAATTACCGGTTTTAGGTTTCGTCTATTCTTAAGGATAGCGTCGTTGCGTGCTGTATTAACTTGATTGATTATCTCCAACGACCTGTTTTCCAGAGTCATTTTTAAATTTTGAAAATCTGTAATGCACGCATTGTGATATTCGGTATGAGCGTGGCTTTTAAATACCTCTTGGGATTTCACCCAGTTCGTGAATTTATTTTTCACCAATGACCCAAGTTCTTGGCTATTTATTCCTGCTCCGTGTTTGGCAAATAGGAAACAGAATTTACAGAAAGCTCCTTCTTCTTTTTCCGAGTAAACAAGCCACGGATATTTGCTTAACCACGAATGCTGGAATTTTAACTTTCGTTTCTGAAATTTCTCCAGCACAGGAAACTTGTAGGTGGAGGGGGGTTGCCAAAACGTTTGAATAAGCTTAACTTTGTCCTCGTCTTGTATGACTTTGTTTAAAAAAAGGCCTATGTCATTCGGGTTAAAAGTTGTTGTGTCGTCAGTTACTGATGAACTTGAACAGGATGAACTTACTGCAGGTAGTAAAGGCTGTTGAAGTTGAACAGGTTCACTACTTTCAGGTTCAGCCGAAGAACAGTCCTCTACTTTTCTAGTTTTGAACATGTCCGATATTAAACACTGGCCTTTTCGTTTGGCCGCCATTATTCAACAAAAATAACGCCAATACGCACAGGCTATCTGGTAAACATGACAACAGGTTGAAAACTATAATAATTTAAAATAATAATCCACCGTCATTTAAAACCACAGTCGATTACTGTCAATAGCAGTAATTACCCGCACACTCAACAACACTGGTCACTGAAGCGAAAATACGACGAACCGAACAGGTGTCAGGTAGAGGGACTTATGAGTTATGATGGGAAGTAGAGCGATAGCAGGGAGCTATTTTTAGAAACATTCGTGAGTCACATCCCTCTCCCTCCACTACCCGATAGTGGGTGGCATTGTTTCCCTCCAGCCGGTGTTTACGCGACCACTGTTTTACTTCTCACATGTGTGTGTTAGTATGGAGCGTTTTCGTACAAAAAGAAATCCTGCTAGCTGCACAAACAACATTCTTGGACTATAAAACTGTGAATAAACTTAAAAAATGCATTAAAACTCAAATCAAAACTCAAGTAGCACATGTTCATTTAGCAACAATATTTCGCAACAGTTTTTGGTTTGAGTTTTTTACCACGAATCTATTAAAAGGTTTTTAAACATGACATCAAAAATAATGATAACAAATGTTGTAGGGTACTCAATAGTCGGTAACCACTGACTATATCCCTTTTTTTGTTTTTTAATATGAAATTCGCTTTTGTTACACAGGACTCCTTCTGCGTACGGGCTTTTTTTTTAGTCTTTGGGGGGTGATAGATCACCCTGATCACCCCCCGTATTTACGCCACTGTGACCTTCGGTCAATGAGGACTTTAGATGATTTACATACAATAAGAAAAGGACTGGGCCAATGATAGATCCCTGTGGGACACCATGCTCAACAGTCATACTTTTTGAAAGAAATGTGTTTATTTCTACTTGTTGTGAGCGGTTGTGAAGATATGATTTCAGCCATGAGAGTGGAATTCCCCGTATGCCACTATTGTGTAATTTTGAAATTAGAATTTTGTGATTTATACAGTCGAAGGCTTTGGACAAGTCCAAGAAAACACTAAGACTAGATTCTCTTCTGTCCAGTGCTTCCATGACAGTATCAACTAGTTTAGTTACAGCCTCAATCGTGCTTTTCCCCTTTCTAAAACCAAATTGTTCATTATTGAGAATTTCAAATTGATCAATAAATGAAAGAAGTCTATGTAGGAACAATTTTTCAAAAACCTTACTAAAATTGGGAGAATTGATACGGGTCTATAATTATTTACAGAATTTGTTTCCCCTTTTTTAAAAATAGGGATAACCTTAGCTTTTTTCATCAGGCTTGGAAAATAACCAGATTCAAATGACAGGTTAACTAGTTTGGGTAATGGGTTCAATAGATTATGAAAACACTGTTTAAGGAGCCATGCAGACACACTGAACGTATCCGTCGAATGCTTTGGCTTCAAGTCCCTGAACATTCCAGCCACCTCCTCCTCCACCACAGGAGCCAACCACATGGATGCCTGTACATCCATTGCAGGAACTCGGTTGTTGGTCGAAGAAGAACGTTTTCCGACATTTACAAAAAACTCATTTAATTTCTCCGCAATTTCGTAGGGATCTTTCACTATATTGTTGTTTATCAGCAATTTTTTTGGACCTCCTTGCTTTTCCTTTCTAATATTATTGTTTATTATTTTCCAGGTTTTTTTGATAAATTACTAGAGCTTTTTAGTTGTTTACTGACGTTGTATGCCTTAGCTGCTTTAATAACTTTTTTGTAAATTCTTTTGTAGTTTTTAAAAAAAATTTAAATTTTTCACTAGTTGATGTTTTGGACCTTGAGTAATACTCTTTTAATTTTGTTCTGGAAGCCAAAATTCCTTTTGTAATCCAGTTAGAATGGATGTGTTTTATTTTCCTCGTTACCCTTTTTTGAGGACAGGAAGTATCCAAGTGGTACATACAAATTTTATTAAAAGTGTTGAACATGTCCTCAACATTGGCACAGTCATCAAGAGAATCCCAGTTTTTCACTGGCCAACGATTTACATAGGGCATTTATATTATCAGGATGAGTGGTACGGCTGACAACAGTTTGGGGAGGCGCTGTATCTGGTGGACTATGACTTAGAGTCACCAGTTGAGCATCGTGATCGGAGATGGCCGTTACGACCAGGGACACTTCTGAAGCCGCGACGTTTGTTATAACGTTATCTATTGCAGATGCGGAGGTTGGAGTGACACGCGTTGGTGAATTTACGGACCAGACAAGTTGGTAGGAATCTAAGAGATCCTTAAATCTTTTAGTTTTAATGTCCTCTTTGTCGAGTACGTTGATGTTAAAATCTCTGACTAAGATGAAATTGTGTTTCTTACGAAAGATCATTTTTAACAAACATTTTAGTTTTTCCATAAAAATGTCTAAATTTCCATCTGGGGACCTGTACAGACCAATCAGTTGTATTTTGTTGCTTTTGGATTTTACTAATGTACACGCGATTTCAAAGTCCTTTTCTAAATAAAAGTCATTATATTCAAAATGGTTGAGTTTTATATAATTTCGAACAAAAATAGCAACACCACCTCCTTTGTAATTTTCGCGAACAAAAGATGCTGCTAAAACGTAATTCTTTAATTTAAATAAATTTATAGACTTTTTACAAAAGTGATGTTCAGTAATTACTAATGCGTCAGGCCGGATTTCATCACATAACATGTTTAAACAGTCGATTTTATTTGTAGCTGCTTGCGCATTTTGATGCAAAACTGTAAATTTACCTGTATACATACGTTTATCGACATTATGATTTGGAAAAGACTTCTGTGTATGACTATTAGCTAATTTACATTTTTTGGTTTATTTTCTAAAAAATATCTCTGGATGACTGGTTCCTCATTCATCGTCTCTGCTAGCGGAGCTAGATCCTCTACTCCCACTCCTCCTTCGCTGATCTTGTTTCCATCAGGTTGCCCAGAAGATAATCTCTGTCGCTGCAGTTCCACATGATCTGTGAATCGGACGGCGTTGGTTTTGAGCACAGCTGCATAGCTCTCTAATGGTAGGCTGATGACCATATTCTGAGTAGAGTGCCTTGAAGGCTGGATGAGAGCATCAACGTAGTTATGATGAGTCTGTGGCGCAGCGGCGTTGACAGGTACCGGAATTGTCTGTTTCAGCAACGACTTATGAAGTTGGTTTTCCGATGACATTCGAGCCAGTCTCTCAACAATGAGCTTGGACAGGTGTCGTTTCCCTCTCCAATTGAGATGGAGCCCGTGGCTTGTGTTGTGCTGCCTCCAAATGCTGATGGTGTTCAGCAACTCCACTCCTTGATGACGGGCGCATTGCTCAGCCATGTAGCCATTTACAATAGCGACAGTGTCGTGGAAAGGGTTGCTAGGGCTTAGATCGTACCTAGTTGGTACAGGTACTAGTAGGACTTTGGAGGTCTTCTTGCATATATGCAGTACTTCCCTGCAGTACTCTTCCCTGAGCAACGTCATTAGTTCCTGCCATCACAACATAACAATGGTTATTTGTGGGCATGGAGGTGGGCTTGATGTCCAGCAGACGAGCTCCTGGCTTGCATACACCACTGACAGACGAGTCCTTACTAATTTGGTTTTTTATAAGGGCAGCTAGGCCTCGAACGTGGCTATCACCAATTACTGTAATTGCTTTAAATGGGATGTCTTTACAATATTCTATTTCTAATTTTCTAACATTCTAATGCTAAAGGCCTTTCAATTCTTTCTATAACATGGATAAGTACTGTGAGATTCTTGTGGGACTTACGTTGTAAACAGGGATAGAGGTAATTTAGGATCAAGAGGTACAAGGACTCGATCACTACAAAGTTCTTCTTTAAGTTTAAAAATGCATTTTCACAATCCAATTTCCAAGATATCCAAGATGTTTATCGAGGGTTGCAAAAGCTGCAATGTCTTATGGGATTTGGTTCATAATAATCATTACAATAACTTAATTGAAGAAGTTTCCCAGAGTTGTGGTTCAGCCAAAATGTTACGAGGCCAGATGTTCGGTTTGCCGCTCCACAATACGTCGTCTGAAGTCGTTTATTAATTTCCAATTCGCTTTCGCCAATTTGTAGTAAATACAATTCAATAACAAATTCAAGATACCTATCTATAAAATCCCACACAAGAGACTCAGTCAATCAACATTCAGTACTTCATGGGCAACAGTAGTTTACCAACAGGAATTATATTTAATTCAACAACTATAATCATGTTTTTCATATTTAATACTTACAAAGCAAAAAAACATTTCTTTGTCTATGTTTTATATCAGATTGGTTAGTTTAAAACATTTCTTGTAAGCAAACGTATTCCTTCTGGTATACAGCAAAGTTGTATAAATGGTGTATTGATCTACTAAATAATTAGTTGTTATTTTGATTTTGATTAGTTCAGTAAATAAATAATTAATGACGCCACTCGGCGTCATCCGCACTTAGCGTCAACTTTGGATGTCGTATGCGGATGACGCCGAGCGGCGTCAAGTAGTATTTTTCATCATATCGTTATTATCTAATGTTATGAAACATAAAATATAGATAATTACTTACCTTTACTTGAGAGAAGCTGTTAGTCCATTTTCCAAACAAAATGTGTTCTTATAAACTTAAAGAAATAATATTATCTTCTACTATGTACACTATTTACAATGTTTTCTGTTTGTTTACTTCTTGTGGTATGCTTGGAAGCACTTCCCTAAACACAAGGCTGGTATATCAGGGCATGCTTCACACTGATAAGTAGTATCTTTTCTGATTCCGTTACCATAACAAGCGATACAACGACGTCTTCGTACCCGGCCATTCGGACCGGTGGGCGCTTTTGTTGGCATATGATTTTGTTGGCCTGCTGGCCCTATATGTAAATGTAATTGATGAAACTGTAACTCTTCTATATAGCAAAAGGATGTACATTATTTAGCCAACACCACCAATGACTTGTCCTTTCAATTAACAATAAGAATCTCCCTATTTTAAAAATTGCAAAAATCATTAAAATTAAAAATAATAGTTCTAAGTGAAAAGTTTTAAATACGACAATTTGTCATGTAGCACATCAAATTAAAAGTTTAAAAAAATCAAACTTTTTGTATGTAAAGTTTTTGCCACATCTGTTGGTTTTTAAATTGCGGACAAAAACCTATGTTTACTATGAGAATAAGGTTAAGGACACATTTTTAACATCAAACTATGTCCCTCTCCATGCCACATATCAGAATAAAGACCTCTAAAAATAAAGCAATATTTATATTTAAAGTTCTGTATAGGCTTTGGGTTTTCAAATGGTACATGAAAAAATATTTTTGTTCCTAGTTATTAATCTTTATTTTAGTTGTTCCTCGTTTTCAGTTTTCCTTTAATTTACGAATAAATAAACTGTCGAATTTATTTCAAGATAACTTGTGTTGTATTTATTGAATTTGACAGTTGTTTAGCTTTGTATTTATGTATTTAATATTATTTATGTGTAATTGGGCTTTAATATATAGAAATATTACATGCAATGTTAACCTTGGTATTTGAGTCTCAATCCTTATTCCTTAAGAGTATTTCTATTTATTTTACTTGTATTTACAAGTAATTGTATCCAGAGAGAATGCCTCCTACCTCTCAGTTCTTAAGGGAGGTGGGGCGCCGTAATGTTGTTCGCTTACACTTGAAAAGTGTCTACAAACGGCCCTGAGGATACTTTTTATTTTTAAAAGGTTACAGTTTTTCTGTAACTGTATAACTATTACATCTATATACTTTTCTTTAATTATTCATAACGACATATCATATGGTATAAAAGTCATACTTCAAAAATTTTAAATTTAATTATCTTCAAAATTAAAATTCAGCTATCAGAACAATGCTAAACCTTGATAAGAAAGGTCACTTTACAAATCACTTCTCTGAACTATGAATTATGACACTGCATAGCCTATATATTTATAAAACTATATGTTAAGAAAATGAAATGTATATTTCCTAGGCAAAAGATATTGTTAATTACAATACAGCACTAGAAACAAACATAACCTTCAAATAGACATGACAAATTATTTTAGAAAGCAATCTAAAACATGGTGGAGTTAAATTTATAAATTATCTACATTTACATATATTAAAAAATAAATATAATTTATTAAAATAAGTTAAAATCTTTCTTAATTTAAAAACTTTATTTGTGAAAAAAATGAATATTTGTCAAATTAGATCTACACATTAAGGCTATATTATTATTATATAAATGTTAGTAAGATATGCATAATGTAATTGAAACTGTTCATGTATACCAATGTATAATAGCCTACTAATATACAGTAGCCCAACTCAGCCGTTTTACTTGCCAACCAAGTGATGCTAGCGATCCTAGCATTGGAAATGCAGGCAGCTGGTGCAGTAAACAAATAAATAATGTTATTTGAATATTTACACTCAATTAATTGTATTGCAGCATAAGTAAACTGTCATGCTATCTAACGGAGAGATGCTGTAGCTCTGCATTATGACCACTAGGATCGCTAGTGTTAGCTAATTGGCATTTTTCTCAAGAGTAAGCTTTGCGACTGGGTTTATTAGACTGTGTGTATACTATTGCCTATGGATATTGTATTGAATATGGATAAGCCATAAAAGTTTGTTAGGCAAAATAAGAAAAATAATATATTCTAGCACTTAAAACACTCTAAAGAATTCTCAAAATATTTTATACAGGGCAACACTGATTGTAAGGAATGTCTTCTCTAAGTTTTATTAATTTATTTATTTTTCAAGAAAAAAGTTCTTCTCAATTTCCTGAAGCACTTTTAGCTTCTAGAAAAATAATTTGTTGGTGAACATAATATAAAATTGTTGGGTCACATTGTAATCCTTGTAAAATCAATAGTTATGGTATTACTTTTATATGTGTAGGTAAATACAGTAATTTTTATTCATATTACTTTACTGAAGTGGAGCAACTGCAGGTCAATGTCAGGAAAAACAAAGTAACATTGCCACGGTGGCAATGGGTGGCTGTTCACTCGCTTCCACAAAGGCTATTATTACTGGCTATTGTTTAGCTATGGTGAGTTAAAGAGGTTAATCATTTATTTGAATAAACTTCATTAGTGGCAATATAAAAACCTATTATTTTTACTATTGGAAGTATTAGTTCATAAATAATAAGGTTTATCAAAATCATATAAAAACAGTAAAAAAAAAAAAAAAATACAGTAAAAAAGCTGTATTATGAACGGAATGCAATTATCGGTAAGTAAGTAATAAAAATGTAATGTTGATGATGCACAGTGAAAACTAGTATAAATTCTGATACTGTTTTTGTTCCAGCTAGGATAAAATTATTTAAATATAAAATTTGTTAAATAAATTAAAGTTAAATAGTTTTACATATACATTTTAAAATTCTTTATTAAATTTTAAATTTTGAAAGTCATAAGGTAAAATTAAATGAGAAAAAAGTGGTAGGACTGGATTTTTTATAGGTCTCTTAGTTTCTTAGTAATCAACCTTCAAACATGGGTACATATAATTTCTGCGCCAACAGTGATAGGAGCAAACAGCCTTTATTTATAACCTTTATACAATACTATACTGAAACGCAACCTACCAAACATGTGTAGGCGAGTGAGTAGGTCATTACCGCCATACATGTGTGGTTGGGTGAGTGTGTCATCACCCTTGTACATGTATAGGTGGGTGAGTAGGTCATCACCACCATACATGTGTGGGAAGCAGGCATGTCGTCACATCACAGTACCTACATATTTAAGAGGGTGAGTAAGACATCACACCATAGCGTGTGGGAGGGTGAGCAGGTCATCACACCGTATGTTAAGGTGAGCAGATGAGCCATCACCATTGTATGTATATAGGTGGGCGAGTAGGTCATCACCACCATACATGTGTGGGAAGCAGGTGTGTCATAAGCACTGTACATGTGTGGGAGGGCGAGTAGGTCATCACATCGTACATGTGGATGGGCGGGTGGTCATAACCACTGTACATGTGTGTTTGGTGAGTTACATTTTTGTGTACCACAATGTAACAACAGGAATGTTGCTCTGTTAATATTACCCTATTCCTGGTCTTTGGTCCAAGTGGATTCTCCTTTGGGTCGGATGATAAAGCTGCACATCAAGATATTGACCAGTGACCACCCTACTACAGCTGGTGATATTGAATTGAATAATTTTAGTGACACCTTTCTTAAGCATTAATACTTCAGAATTACAATTACTAATTTACTATCATTTTGTTATTTAAGTTTTCATCCTATTTTCAATTGTTTTATTTATATTCATTTTACCTTCAATTTCAAAATTCTTTGATGTAATATGAAATAAATATGACTTAAACAAAAAGAAAAATGTCTTTATCATGTTATTTTTACTTATACAAATAGTAAGGTTAGGATTATAGAGACCTCTCTTATACATAACTATTATGAAATAATCATTTTTAGCATTGTAACTTTAAAAATAATTGATAGATACTCAGTTAGTAAAGAAAAATATAAAAGTAAACAAATGAACAAATTAAATAAATGACATAAAAAAGAGTAGGAAAATAACAATACTATTTATTTTTCTATTCTTAAGATGCCGATCGTCAGGAATATGAATTTCTAATGAGTGTGATGAGTGTAGATGAGCGAATTTAATCATTGTTACAAACTAAGGCCAACTATTCCTTACAAAGTGTCATTAATTAATAGCTCAATAACAAATGAACAGCCGGTGGTTATCAGCTGATCCCTTTCAAAATGTGTTACGACTCTGATTGGGATTGAACTGAGAACCTTTAGCTTATGAAACTAAGCTACCGACCAATTAATAAATTAATGAGCAAAAATAAATAGCAATAATACTGTACCTATAAACATAATGATATTTAAAGGAAATGTATAATACATCAAACATAAAAAAAGGAAGATAAAATTAAATCTAAACATACATCATCTTGCATACCATTCTACCAGTTTTATCATACTTAGTGCCGCAGTACCAACATTTTTAGTATGCTACTCAAAGTACAATATTCAAATTAAAAAAACATTTTTGCTATCTAGCTGAATGTATGTTACTTATTATATACTCTAGTTAATAAGTGTGTTATTTTAAGGGTTGATGTGTTGAACTATGAATCTCTAACTTAATAAATCAAAAGCCTAACTTATAGACTGGCTTCAAACCATTTTTTCAATAAATATTCCTCTCATTCAAGAAAAACAAATACCGGTACATTCCTATAATCACTGTGTCATACATTAAGTTCCCACAACTTCAACTGATTATCTAACACCTCTTCAAACCACAGCTTCTTCATGTCATCCTCGACGAGAGACGCTAATGACTTTAAGTCTACTGAGAGAAGAGCATCATTGCCCAACAGATGATCCAAACTATGAAGACATTCAGGATATGTTTGAAGTTTAATCAAATTTGGAAAACTAAACATGAGGACACGAGTGTTAAGGTTATTTGCTGCCCATTCTTCTAGGGAGGAGTTCCCACTCAAGGACATTATTTTACCAATG
This sequence comes from Stictocephala bisonia, assembly GCA_035578905.1. Taxonomy (NCBI): domain Eukaryota; kingdom Metazoa; phylum Arthropoda; class Insecta; order Hemiptera; family Membracidae; genus Stictocephala; species Stictocephala bisonia. The sequence goes on from JAQJVL010001122.1 coordinate 201,758, forward strand.
TGCTCCGCATAAAAGGGGGTGAAGAAGTTGAACACCTGCTGCTGGTCTTGCCTTAATAGTGCCTTACGTAGTTCTTCAAAAACTGCAGATGTGAATACGAAAACCTAAAATAAATAAATTGGCAGATTATACAAATAAATATAGTAATAGATAAAGTATTATAATTGTGGTTACATACTTATATTTAAAGGGGATACACCTGCATGCTTTGCCTGCCAACCCTGTCACTCGCTGCACTCACTTCTGCCTGTTTCTTTTGATTACAAATAATAGTGGGTTAACTGTATAACGTAAAATCGCAATATTAGTTTTATTTACAGTCATATTACCTGCGCTGCTACCTATTTATTAGTATAAACAAAAAATTATATTACTTAGTCTATTTCACAGGCGTTCATTTCATTTGTCATACAGCAGATGATTAATTTAACAGCAGATGATTAATTAAATAAATAAAATAACTACATTAGATTACCATTGAAACATTTGTCCAGTAGAGTAGATCCCTACAACAATGGAATGTGAACAAAACTTACCCTACCCTGGTTTAACCACAGTATTATATTATACTGTAATTTAACATTATGAAAGATCTAACCTCTTCAATACTACAAACACCATTGTTTACATTTCAACAGCTGTTAACACTTTTTGGTAATCGTTATTTATATTTGAACAGCTGTTACTTTTCAATTCATTTAAATATCTCTCCATGTTATTCTTATGGCCAAAAAACATACATTGAGGGCTTCACATACCCTTCAGGATGAAAATATTTAACAATTAAGACCTTACTGCATAACCACAAACAGAGGTACATTTTTTGACACCTCAACCGTTTAAATTGGTCAAGAAATAAGGGAGGAGTTGCGTTAACAAAAACAGCTTCATGCATTATATATAAGGATTAAAACTTCCATATTTGAATGTGTAAAATATGCCATTTTATTATTAAATATTAAGACAGAAAACTTAATGATAGGCTATTGTCTGATTCAATACTATAAATACCCAAGTTCAAAACAAAAACTGCACTATAACCAACAGTCATAAAGACTGAAAATTGCATAAAAATGTCCTGACTTATTTCTTCGTTATTTTGGTTTAAAAGTTTTTAACATATTTTAATTTTTTTAAATATTTTTAATAGGAGTACAAAATGTACAATTATCTATTTCATGCCTTTGGACTGTTTTGTGATAAAGTAAAACCTCAATAGTTTGACACTTAGTGGACTAAGCGTGTGTCGAAATACGAAAATGTCCAACTATAAGGAATATATTGTAAACATAACAAATATTTTTTTCATCAAGAAATTTCGAACTATATTTTCTTCATAAATGGTTGAAAATTTAACAAAATTGAAAACAAGCTATGTCTTGATGTAACAATGTATGTTCTACAGTACATAGTGCATGTCCATACACTTACAAGATTCAATATCTTAATGTACAAAAAAATTGTTAATTTTTAATTCTTATTCACTTTGACTTTTCATAATTGTTGTAATTGTTATTTTGTTTATTTATAACGTACTGAACAATGTACAGCCTGCCACAGACAGTAATTTTGTCATTGCCTGTGACCAAGTATAACGACAATCAAAGTATCTATCTGGTATTAAACTATCAAGGTTCCACTGTATCATCAATTAAAACTACTTATTAGAGACAAATGAAACATTGATATAAAGTAGATACATTAACTGAAAACCAATTTACAAGGTTTCAGAATTGTTTGAAGGTACAAAACAGGTTTGTTTTCAATTTAGTAGTGAAACTTTTTCTCGACACTGACACTTTTTTTAAAGAGTGATAACATGGATGGTAGTCTGGGTGATGACGGCATAATAGTATGCCCCACCCGATTTACGTCATTAGCAGCAGTGGCAAATGGTTGGTTTTACTAACACCAACAAATAAAGCTTAGAACAATTATATTAAATCATTATTTTAGCATTTAAATAAAAATTATAATAGAAAAAAACAGTGCACAATAATGTAAGCAATAAATAGCAATCAAATAAACTTGTACAATTCATTACAGTTATTTTTTCAACTAAACACTGTTGTGAAAGTTAGTCACGCTATGAAGCAAGGCAGCTCAGCGGTGGAAAGATTCCCCTCTGCCACTGGAAACCCTACAAGTGCTAAATTATTACACACAGGTCGCTTACTGTCAGGCCTAATTATTATAAATGGGTTTATTGATTATGAGAATGTACCTGTGATACAAAACTGTAATTAGGTTTGTGATATATTTTTGATGATGATAAACCCAAAGAAGGTGAAAGCCTTCATTACATAAAAATATTGCTGAAAATTTGAGTAAGCAATTTAATAAAACTTTCCCACCTGGTACAGAGAATTTCCTGTGGTGTATGATGTAACGAAGTGGGATCCAGAGATCCGAATGAAGTTGAGGACAGTTTCCACCTGTCCCGGGACTAAATGTGTCATCCGTTCAGAAGTCCAGTTGTTCAGTCGCAAGCGAGAATGAGGGTTCAACATCACCTGGGACAGAATATTTAGTTTCTTGAATAAATTGACCAATGTTAGGCAATAGTTGTTGAAAGAAGTCATTACTTTGCCTGATTGATTTCAAGATCTTTTATTAACATTAATATTGTATGTTTGGTTTTCCTTTGTTAATTTTTGGGCAATGAACTTTTTAAATTTTATTTTATTTTGAAAATAGCCTTGAGGCCCAAACATGCAACATTTGAGAAAATCCTAATTAAGTATGAGTTTAGTTGAACAGTCAAGAGCTGTTTCAGCATCCTGCTATAATCGTTATAAAAAAATACTAGGTTGTGAAGAATATTTAGAATTATAGCACACCTTATCACTGAGTCATACTGCAAGGTATAGCAAGGAAATAGATCCGTTGAGCCAGGATAAAATCTAGCCAACAGTATATCCTGAAACTCTTAAACAATATATTCCACCAAATCAATGTTGCCATGAAGCACTCTACCAAAAATTAAGTCAGCCCCAGTGTGGTAAGCTGACTCGCCTATGATAATTAACTATGATTAATCATAGTTGATAAATAAAATTCTTGACATGCGTCCACTTTTCCTAGTTCCAGAAACTTTCAGGCCATTCATGAGGGGAATTTCTACCGAACAGCATCAACTTCAGCATATAAAGATACCAAAGTTTGTCTCTTGCTTTTGATACAACACAGTTTAAACATTCAGGAGAGATCAACTTGGAGTCCATGAGAATTACAAGTTATCACACAGCAAGCTTTCTTTGGACTTTAAAGCCATAAAAGAAGAATTATAGACTAGTTACAAGTAAAGGAATCTAAACACAGGCCACTTAGAAAATTACCTTTTCAACACACTGGAGAGAGTGAGATGCAAATAGTAGTGCAGGTGACACAGAGAACTACTCTTCCCCCACTGTGAAATTCCATTTAAAAATTGTCATGGCAACCAGAGCAGTAGATCATGTGCTGATGGTGCAATAGCAAACCCCGCCCATTTTACGTCATTAGCAGCAGTTACAATTGGTTGGTTTGATTAACACCAACGAATCAAGCAATAACTTAAATTAAATCATTATTTAGTATTCAAATAACAATTAATAATAGCAATAACACAATGTTTACAAATGTAAACAATAAATTGGGATTAAACAAACTTGTGCAGTTAATTACATTTTTGTTTAACTAAACACTGCTGTGGAAGTTGAACACTTGAAGTTAGTCATGGCTGTGAAATAAGGCAGCTCAACAGTGGAAAGATTCCTCTCTGTGCTGCTGGAACCCCTACATGTGCTAAATATAACACACAGGTTGCTTACTATCCGGCCCAATTTATACTACTGTTCTTCTGAGATTCAGTGGTATGTGGTTATCTTTAGCGCATTTTACAGTCAAATCAATATAAGATTGAATAGTCAAATGGTCTTTTGTATAAGAGATCTATAGAGATATTTTAGTGTTGCCAAAAGAAAATGGACCTCACAGTTAAAGACAGATGTTATGTTGTTAATTAGAGCCTTGTAGTACTCTTGAACTGGCAACAAAGTTCTCTGAATATTTGCCATTGTCTATTTGCTATTTAATTGTCCTATCCAAAATGTAAGATTTTATCCACTGAATAAGGCTTGAGGAGAAACCAAAAGAAGGAAGCTTCTGTAAAAGTATAAGATGAGGAAGCCTGTCAACAGTCTTCTGAAAATCGAGATATATGATATCAACCTATGCTTGACCTTCAACTACTGGAACCGTTACTGCAAGAAACAAAGACAGTTTAGTAACAGTTGAACGAGCTTTCATGAAACTGTGCTGATGAGGATGGACAAAAACAGACTTTATTATGCAATAAAACTGTGTAAAACATTCTTGAACAGATATCGGTCTAAAGTAGTAGGGAAATACCACTGTACGTGTATGGGTGGGCAATACCACTGTACTTGTATGGGTGGGCGGGTGGGCAATACCTCTGTACGTGTAAGGGTGGGCGGTAGGGCTTTATTACTGTATGTGTATGTTAACTCAGATTTTACTCTGTGCAGCACTAAAAAAAGTTTACTCTAGAAGTTTCGCCCTTTCCTGAAACATATCCGCCCTTTTGGATGTTATAAATCGTGTTTACATAAGTATCGATATTCGAGAGTATTGTTCTGGCATTTTTACTGACAATATGAAAACTGGTGATACTATTAAATAAATAGGGTTACGTTTTTGAGGATAATTGTGCTGTCTTCCAGATCAAAGGAAACTGTCTTGATATTAACTATAGTAACGAAGAATGTACAGGAGACTGTTCACCAGACACTGCTTCGATATTAAACAAAGGAGTATTATCAATGCCACACACTAAGGGAGTCTTTATACTCTTGATGGCATATTGGACAGTGTCAACAGATAACATAGGAATGTCAATTACTGACATATTATCTTGTTTATCTGCATATAATGAGAAGGTCCAAGAAAATAGTGTGGGTTTGGGGGCAAGCCTCCGACGAGCAACGAGAGTATATACAATAAACATCCAGTTCCATATACCAATCTATTTGTATAATAAAAACAAATCTCAGATTTATAATTTTTTTCAAAATGTGTATTAGTAATCAGCTTTTGAGTGATGCCCCTTTTTGGTACCTGGAGCATACTGCTCCTCTGTAGTTACACCACTGTAAATGGGCAAGCCGATCCTTTAACACATATAAATGAATAAATAAATAAAACAATATTATCTTTGTTTGTAACGTATACAGCTGTGTTAGTTGATACATTTTTAATATAGTATAGAAGTTATATAATTTGTAGAAATGAATCTCACATAATCCAATGAAAATATATAAATTATGATTTGTGGATTTATAAAAAAATGTATACAAAAACTCATAAATTTAATTATGTAAGTTTCATTTCTACAAATAAGTGAGTTTTCTTCATCGTGATAGTATAGTTGTGTTTGATAAAACTCTGACCTGTTCATGTTTCCTCACAAGCCTTACTAAAACATAACTTTGAGTTTTTGTTACAAAGGTAGAATTGAGACCAAAGTGTCTTGCTGCAGCACTGTTGGTCCAGCCTCCTGCAAAAGCTCGCCAGGACTGCTCTATTCTATCAATCTTGCAAGTCTTGAAGAAGGCCTTGTAAAGATCAGAGAGGGATGGGCAAAGTTCCAAATCAAAGTCCCCGTTAAATATAGGGTCTTCTTCAGCGAATGCAGGACTAAAACAGTTACAATTAAGAATTATTCTTAAAGTCACCTTTTAACAAAAAATGGGGAAAAAGAAATTCAACATTTATTTATTTTACAAGTTTTTAAAACATCTAAAAAACATTACAGAACACTATACATAGATGTTTTCAAGTTTAAGAGAGTTCTGATATATTTTGAATTAGATCCATGATTCAAGGCATAGTGCCATATTTACACATTTATACATGGATAAAATGTAAAATGTATCCTATATTATTTTATTCTGTTCAAATTCATCAGGTTTAAATGATATAGTTTCTTAAAATTACATCACAAAATACAATCTCGGTAATTATATTTAAGAAATAAATACTTAGTAAGAAATGTCACAATCAAAATAGACAGTGGTGGTGGAATGAGTTTGGAGCAGGGGGGGGGTCAATCGGAACAAAAGTGTACCAGGGAACGAGAGTGAAAAATTTTAAAACTGAACACACCATGAAATTACGAGTACATTTTACATTAACCTAGCACTTAGCTTTGTTCACACTTGGCTAGTAATTTAGTTGAGTGGTGAGTAGTTTAGTAACTAAACATGTCTGAACACAAAAAATTTAGTAGAATTGTTTAGTGAATAATTTAGTCGAGTCAATCCATTCTATTCTATTCTCAACGGTCGAGTAGCTTCCCCCATCAGGCTCTACTAAAAATAAGTATAAAAATAACATTTATTTTATAAAATAAAAACAATCTGTTTCTTTCTATTTATCACTCAAATTTCTTCATTGACCTATTCTAAAATAGCGAGTGATATAAGCTGTGTCAGTTTGTTTATTTTGTTAGATGGGTTAGAGGAGGTTACACAATAACGAATGACACTTAATGCAAACCAGAGAGAGTATGTGGTGGTCAAGAGAAATAGAGGCTGACGCTTACTGAACAAGAGGTTAAGAGGAGGCAATTTGAAATATCTTAGAAGTATAACCAGTTAGATGGAAAGTGTGATAAGAAAGGAAATGAGAAAGGAAAGCATGCAGGAGTATTTATGAAAACAGAAGGAAGTACAATAAGGAAAAAGATGTCCCCTATGATAAAAGAAAGTGGTCTATGTTTGATAGTTTTACTTATATATAGATCAAAGTGTCAGAGGCAAGGTTAATAGAGTATAAGGTTGACGTATACCCTATCCCCCCCTGCAGTCCACTGTCCCATTACCCGACAATAAGATATACAAATTCTAAGATACATTTATAATTTGGACTGTAAATAAATATGATGGTGTAAACCCCAGGAAAAGATTAAATTTGTATTAAATAAAGGTTTTTTAGGGGTTGAAAGTCGAAATTTTCTAATAAGAATAACATGGTTTATTCTAACGATTGTTTAACCAGTAAAGCCAATTTTAAGGCACACCATATATTTATAGGGTGTCTCAATAAGAACGACAGATTTGAACACCTTGTTATCTTATTGCGTTTGGTTATAAATTCCAAAATACCTGGTGATGTTAGAATAGAATAGAATAAGTTTATTCAAAAAATCTTACATAATTGTGGCCCCGCTAAGTAACAAAAACATACTTGTCAGCAGGGTCCATCTTAACTATAACATATAACAAATGATTAATATACATATTAGTATATAGTAATATAATAAATTTGTACATGGTTTTATAATAGATGGTAGAATAATTACCTTTGTTTTGTTCCGCCACCAATCTTGCGTTTTTTCGGCACTACCAGTTTCGAAGGATGTCCTTCATCTTCAGGTGCACTTTCTTGGGCTTCATTTAGTACCCTCTTGGGTAACCCAAGAAAGTGCACCTGAAGATGAAGGATATTCTTCTATATCGGTAGTGCCGAAAAAACACAAGATTGGTGAAGAACAAAACAGAGGTAACTATTTTACCACCTATTGTTAATTACAACCAATCAGGATAATACTGATAGCATAATAATGAAGTTTTTATAATTGATTTTAACATAAACAATAGCAATTGGTTGGAAAATAATTAACATAATGTATAAGTGGCAAATTTAGGCGAGTTAATTCATATTTCATAGATAGTTTATGAAAAGTATTACGATTTATAGAAAGTTTGTTCCCAAAGATGATGCCTTTGTACATTTCATGAGGAATGTGTGGATCTGATAGACCTCCCCTTTACCCAACTTAAAACAGGTTTTGTCTGTCAGATGTGATTTAACATGTTCAAGTGATAAAACTCTACAAGTGTTTTAATTTTTCAGTTCAATATCAGCTCAAACCGTATGTATACTGTAGGCTCTAAACTTTAGGGAGTTATGAGTATTAACTCCCATTTCCAGTTATGGACTCCTACACGACAGGTCAACGTATGGTTATTGTTAAAGTGCATTACAAGTATGGTGAATGATTTGCCGAAATAGTGTGTAAGCTCTGTGTTATTTTTGGTCGAGACAATGTGGCAAATCGATCATCTGTCCAAAGGCTGATAAAGAAATTTGTAGAAAGTGGTTTAGTGTTGGACATAAAAAGACCAGTATGTGCTCAAGCAGGCTGGTCCGTAGAAAATGTTAAAGCTGTACATGTTAGTGTCAAAGAAAATCCAGGAACCTCGATTCGTAGGTGTTGTTAGCAGCTAGAATTAAATTGAAGCAGCTTACACCAAATTTTGAAGAAATACCTCCATATATTCCCTTTTAAAATTCAACTGGCACAAGAGATCAAGTCAAGAGATAGTGTGAAATGGCTTGAATTTATAAATTGGGTCCTTTAAAAAAGCAAAATGTAAATGATGACCTTTTTGCAAAAAATTCATTTTTAGTGATGAAGTCCATTTCAACCTAAGAGGTTAAGTAAATAAGCAACATTTTCAAATTTGGGGGACAGAAAATCCTAGACTATTCATGAAAATCTGTTGTATCCACCACAAGTTACAGTATGGTGTGGTTTTTGGGCTAATGGAGTTATTAGCCCATACTTCTTTGAAAACACAGATAAACATTTACTGTGAATGGTGAATGTTATCGGGAAATGATAAGAAAGTTTTTTTGGTCCAAGCTTGAGGAAAACACCTGGTTACAGTGGGATGAGCCATACTGCCTGGGACACAATTAATTTATTGCATGACCATTTCCCAGGACGTGTAATTTCTAAAAATGGTGATTAAAACTGGCCAGCAAGATAATGTTACTTAACTCCTTGCGACTATTTTCTTAAAGGATATTTAAAGTTGCTTATATATGCCAATAGTCCACAGACCATTCAAGACCTCAAGGAGGAAATTCACTGTATTATTCATGAAATCCAGCTTCAAGTTTGTGTACAAGTAATAGAAAACTTTGTAAAAAGAATTAGAGTGCCATCATGCTGCAAGTGGGCATTTATCACACATTGTATTTCAAAAGTGATCAGAAATGATATATTTTAAGATGTATGTGTTAGGGGCCGTCCCTAAATTACGTAATGCTAAAATGGACCTTTTCAGACCCCTCCTCCTCCACGTGTAACAGACTTCTAATGGTAATACCAAACCCCCTCAAAAATTACGTAATGCTGTCACCAATCAACCCTCCTCCCCCTCACCATTTTTTGTCATCCACTCATGCATGTTTTCATTTATGATAGTCATTGTTTAGATTTTGTTCCATTTCATTTCTAATGGGGGGAGAATATATTACTTTCTTTAAAATCTTTTACCTTGGGGAAAATGACCAAATTTTGTGAATGAATTAAAATAAATTGTTGAGCTTTAATAGTTATGTAACCCTGCATTGAACCCCCTTACCCTCCCCTGTAATATAAGTTGTTCGTACAAATATTTTTTTGTACGAGCACAATACTTTCTCTACGTTAACGCATATGGGAGAAACTAAAATTCATGGTACTTGTTTCCTCATTAGTAGCTTAGATATTCATTTCTCTAATTCTTGAGAATGTCCTTTTTTATCCATTTGAAATAATGGAATGAATAATCTTTATATTTCTAATTATAAAAAATATGTCTTGTCTACATGTTGTAGTTATAAAAATGAGGTTTGATTAAAATACCTAATATGAATGAATTTGTATAAATAATTCTTACTTTAAAACTTATTGTATGCAATCTAAAAACAAATTATTATAAACACCTTCTCGTTTCAAAAACTTCCTCGAAAACATCAACTGAACTGCCATCAAAAAACCAATCATGATCAAGATGAGGATTCACGTTAACAAGAGTTCCAAGGTCTCCAAAGTAACTGAATACATTGAGGGCTCCACCGATGTGAATGTATCCACAAACTCTTACTACTAGTAAAAACTGTGTCATCAACTGAATCATCCAAAGACACATTGAAACTGAAATCCTGGAACACTAAACAGCATTTGGTGAGAAAAGATATTATCACTATTGTATAGAATATGTTCTAAATATTGAACTTATTTAGAACTTTATGAACAAATTACTTATAAACTTCTGAGGTTATCATTAGTTTTGAAGATGATAGCTCCATAATTAGTTTGATAGAAAAATGTGAGTATGTATTTTGTTCAATAGTGAATATAAGATGTTTGAAACTTTTTCTAGTACCAATAGTAAAAAGGTTTTCTTTTTTTGTCAGTGAACAATCGTGTTAATTATATTGATGTTTATTGGTTAAACCCAATCAGTCTAATAAATTTCTAGAAATTTCTCCTTCCAGGATTGTCTGAAAAAATACCTTTTTGAATGTTGTCAGGTAAATATATATTTCAAAATAATTTAAAAATTCTCATACAGAATTTTGTTGATGCCTGAAGATGCCTACATTGTAGGTAAAAGGCCTCACAGAATAAATCATTTTATTGGAATATATGAGAATTTTAAAATTATTTTCAAATTAAAATCTTCCAATAAAGAACTCGAAGAAGAAATAGATATTTTATTTCATAATACGATTATATTTAATCAAACACTTTTATAATTAATTGCTGTGCAGTATGCAAAACACGACACATTAATTTATAAGGTACTTTTACTATGAGTAAAGAGGAAATAATGGTATTTATCATCCATGGTAGGAAACCTAAGGCCCTTGCAATAATCTACTGTGTATGATTTGACAAGCCTCACCAGCATCTCTAAATTGACCCAGCTTGACGGAAGTAAGTGAGTCAAACCTATGTTGACCAGATTATGATGAGGTAGAATAAATTAGAATGTTTCAGTTGGATTAGACTAGATAGGGGTTAGGGTTGGTTTGTTTCTGTGGACTTGATAGTTTTGGATAAGGTCAGAAGTTTTGTTTTGGATTGGTAGATGTGGAATATAGATTTTATTTGGAATTCTGTGCTACATACTACTAGTTACTTGCTGTTGTTAAACATAGACATTATATTTCTTTCTTGCTTTAACTATTGTTAAATTCAATTTAAATAACAAATGGTGCATAGACACAATGCACCATGCATCATGCTTAAATATTTACAGTAGAACCTCGCTTAACTGACGTATACGGGCCGTGTTGATGTCGTATAAGTGAAAATGTCGGATAATACGGAATTGCAATTGTTTAAACAATCATTACTTTGGGTTATAGAACACAAAATAAAACTGATAACAATAAGAAATACAGCGTAATAAAACTTCAGTACAGTAAAATGCATATTTACAAAATACAGAGTTATTTAACAATACCTAAAATGAAAGGTAAATGAACAAAATGTAGGCTACTAAATATAAAATTAAACAATTATAAATGAACTATATACAGATAAAAAATTACTGTATTATTTATTTTATTTAACAATAGTATAAATTAATTGCACATGAGTCTAAAAATACACTTCTTAGACTCACAAGGTACAACCCGCGCTAAAATTGAATGTAAGATCGGACAGTAAGTAACAAAATTACTGTATCTGCTCATTTATAAATAGCAATAGCTGACCAGTTACTTATTGCTGTATTGCATTGCTACGTAATTCACGTAATACAGTAATACACGTAATACTACAGTACACAATCAAATTCTGTAACAAATTAACCAATTATTGTTGTATAAAAGTCAGTTCCGATCCCGACTATCTCGGAAAATCAGACAATTTTTACAGTGGCGATTTCAGGATGGGTATGTCGGTTAAAACGGAATGTCGAATAACAGCATGTCGGATACTGTAGTTAGTTGGGGGAACATTTTAGTTTATTCATTTGGGTTTACTTAGAGAATAGCTACTTGCATAATACCAATACTTCCCTCTAGCAATTTCTGTTAATTAATAAAGCAACTAAGAATACAAACATATGATAATATGAATAACAATATAATACCTACAATATAACATATTTGTACAATGTAACAACTCAAAATAGATGTTATATATAACAGATAAACAGCAGTAATAATTATAATAACAATAAAAAACAAACAATAAACATAACAATTAATTTATTAGAGGGAAACTAAAAGATATTTAATAATTAATAATTATTAAATTAATCATACTAAGACTTTTAAATGCAAAAATATGGTTTTCAAAGTATAACATAATAAAGATACTGAGTCGAGAAAAGCTAAGTGTATAAACATAAATAATAATAGCATTGATTATACAACAAACACACTGTCTTAGGAAATGCATCTGCTGAAGACGCACGTCTGTGCTGCTATCTAACAGTGATTGGTTTCAAATAAGCGCTTGGACAACTGTCTGGCATACTATTACCTCAGTTATTTGTCAATTAAGCGTGTGCTGGATAGAGAGCACTACCTGTGAAAACTGAACAGGAAAACTGGCTTCACGAGACCCATATGAGCGAACAGACTCCTTGTTTCTGTAGTCAATGATAATAGTATGTAATAAATAACTAAATTATTTATTAATTATATAATTGAAGAAATCTTGATTAAATAGTTTTCAAACAATCCTAAGCAGAAAACTTGAATGTGAATATATTCCTACAAATTTACTTTTTCTTTTTATCCAACGTTCAATATATAGATAGATATTATTGGTACATTAGTATTTTAAATGTACACCCAACTCCCATAACTAAAACTCCTACCTTATATTTATCCTTTGTACAAATCCTGATTGAAGGGCTATTAAAGATTGAATTTTAAGTTGCTATTTTATTTTTCAAATTGATTTAGTTAAATCAATATTCAAGTATTGCAGAAACCAATATTTAATCAAAATCATACATTGTAGGACGAACTGAACAAAATCTAAATAACAAGAGGAGTAAATTAGTGTTCTATATTTACCTTATTATCATGTGAAGTGTATTATTGGATTGAACAAACCTGGTGACTACTCTGAACTTTGAGGCATAGAAGTTAAATATTGAAACAAAAGCATTATATAACACCACAATCAGAGGTGGATTTCAAATAAACAAATGGTTTTAGTTTGAGCTGACGAAATGTTGTTTTGCTAAGTGCTACAGAGAATTAAATAAATAAATAGTCCCAGTTTTATTGGTATGTTATATACAACTAAACAGTCTCTCAGATTAATTACTTTAGGTAATAGAAACAATAAGTAATAGTAACAATGATATTATCTTAGTATTTATCAGTCTTCATTAATATTTTATTTTAAATAACGTTTATTTTTTATGTCAATTTATAATTTATTTTTAGAATATATTTTATGAGAAATCCGAGAGATGCTGAAAAAACAGTTAAAAAGACAACATTTCTATTGCTATACAATCTCTATAGCAATCACAAAAAGGAACATGTAATAAGGAATCTAACAAAAAATAATAGACATGTTAGAATGTTTTCATAAAAAAGGAACATTTAAGAAGGACCATGTTGAGGGAACCTCATAAATTAAACATTTAACACAGATCTCACAAAAAGAGTGTATTAGACTAGGCCTCAAATAAAAGGAATATGTAAATAAGTTTAGACAAGAAACATTTAGGATAGATTTCATAAGAATGACTCCATAAAAAATACATTACTTTGGATTAGATAAAACCAATTAATTTTTGTCAATTATTTGTTGTTGTTGTTATTTTCTCTCTAAAAAAGCCTTGATTTATAAAACCCAAACTAACTAAAATTAATTCTGTGCATTGTAAAGTAATAAAAATCAATTTAAATCACATACGGGTATTTACTTACTATGTAGCAGCATGAATATAAAAGCAATCACTAAATTTGTAATTTGAAAATCGAGCGAAATCAAACATAGATCTTATCTTACTTGATAGCAGCATAAAAAAATTGAATGTGAATAAAGCGGCCACTTTAACTAACTAACTAACTATAAAAACCACATTATATCAAAAACATAAACTTGGTTACTAGCCAAAGGCATGACTAACAGAAGAATAACTGCTTCAGATAAGATGTGGAGATTGAAGAGTGATTACTCCATATTTATTCTATGAAACTTTAATTATGTTTGTGCTGAATAACTATTAAGTTATTTTGATTTCTTTGTTAATAAATACATATATTTTCATAATAATATAATACATTATACAACTTTAAACATTTTTATCATTGGCTAAATATGTTTCAGTAGGAAAATAATTAATTTCTATCTTTTTTCTGTAAGAAGAAAATTTTATTTAAAAAAATGTTATTTCTTTCAAATCATCAAAGGTTAAAGAAATAACATTATAATATATCATCAGATTTTAAAAACACATATATAGAATAACATATTTTTACTATGAAAAGTCACATGACAATATTTTCTTTGATCAGATTTTGTTGATTTCTATTGCAGTACCATAAAAAAGGTTAGTTTATTTTATCAAGAGAAAACAATATTTTGTTCCTGATATACATTTTTCAAGTCGTAACAAGTTGGTTGCTCTCAAAATAGTTTGATAGCAAGCTTTTATGTTACAAGTTGGAAAATAATAAGAACAAAACAAACTTTGAAAGGAATTTATATTTCATTGGGCTATTAATCAATGGTTGTATAAAATTCTCGAGAAAAGCCAGCATCACCTTGCTAGAAAGACGCATTCATATGCGTTGGCATCTATAATCACTCCCTACATCTAAGGCATATAGTAAAATAGATAAAAATCTCTCATAAATTTACAAATCCAATACCAACATTTAGAAAAATAATGGGTGCAAATGTTCTAAGTGTATATCTTTATTGTAACAAGCCACAGTGGAAGAATAAAAATATTCAAACTTCAATGAATTAGATATCCACAAACAAAAATCAGTATTGAGTGTACATAACCTCTAATGACTAGGATGAATGAACCTTGATGGCCATAGCAAGTGAGAAGCGTAGAAACTGATTTTATTAGCTATTTAAAAACTTAATCTCGACCTTCTACAAAATTCAAACACTGCTCTGATTATTCAGACCTTCCATCGTATATGTGGGTTGGTGGGTGGGTCAGTACCACTACACCACTCACAAAGCAGTAAGGCATTGACTTAACCTTATGCCATATTTCACATGTTTCTTAGTGTATTTACTTATATGGCAACACCAGTAAAAAAATCTTGATCAAGTCCTTAAAATAGAGCTTAAACTCTATATCAATAGCATAAACAAATTAAAATATGATCAATCATAAAAGCTAAAAGTGTTTTCAAATAAATGAAAATGCTCACAGTATATGGACAATACATTAACAACACGATTTTATTCATTAAAAAAATAAATAATGATAATTTTCAGATGCATAATTATAATACAAGAAATAAAATTCACATCATAATCAAAATTTTTATAAAACAAAGAAAACAACTTTAATAAATTAGCTCATACTGAACTATACTCATTTGAAGTAATCTAAAACATGAAAAACAATATCCAGTAAATAAGAAAACTAAATTAAATAAGAATAAATAGAACACAAGAATTAAAATGTCAGTTTAAGATACATCAAGAAAAAAAATCCTAATCCTCGCGCTGGCAAAGTCATAATCTACAACTCATTTTCTGCCCGTGTTTACTGGCAGCGTCATATTTCATGATTCATTTTACATTGCATGCTTATTACGTAATTTTACGAACATTCAACTAATAAATCAGACTCAACATTATACAGTTTTATTTGGCAAATTACACACTTTCTTTTCGTACATTCACTTCATATAATGTATAGTTTTTGTTTTTATTTATTGGCCTTTGCCAAAAGATCACCTGTTTATTTCAGTAGATCAGCTGGCACCAGTCACACTTGAGTCAGCTATAAATTTCAATTTTTACAAATACTTTACAGAAATAAGTTCTTTTCAGTTATCATTTTCTTTTTTAAGACAAAATTTTGCATATCTTGGATTTGGATATTGATTATTTTTAGTGTTTCCTACATGGTCACTAATTAGAACATTGTTTTTCGGAAAACAAAAATTCTAACTTGAAACAACAACAAAAATTAGTTTCTAAATAACTTTGAACTTTTTTTACCTTTTATGTGGTAGAACATAAAGTTTTGAATACATTGATATATAATATATTATATTCTGATCAAATCCTGATTTTATAGTAATTTTCAAACAAACATTTGTACAAACTATAAAATTGGCCTACCAGTCAAAGCAAATTTGATCGCCATTGCGAGGATTAAAGATGGGAATTGACCTTTTTTTCCATTGGCCTACAATGGATCTGCATATTTGTAGTGCCAATATTCCTTCTTGTTATTTATACTTTATATACAATTATTGTAAGTAACAACATAACAACAATAAACACATGACAAAACACTCTGCTACAACAGAAGTGAAACCATTTATAATGTACAGGCTTTTTTACAAACATAAAACATTTTATGCTTAAAAAAAAAAAAAAAAAAAAAAAAAAACAGGAGCTAACAAGAAATCCTCAAAAGACCCAGGGTTACCCCACACTAGGTGGTGTTACAACAGCAGAAAGGGGTTTGCATTGAGAAGGTACATACATTAGACATTATTGTAGCTGTCTTTTGTGTTTTTTTTTCATCTGGCTTTGATGTTGAAAGTCGATATAGGAACCTCATATACAGGGTGATTCATGAGGTTCTCCTCCCAGTTCTATAGAACATTCTACTAGTAAATAATGAAAAAAATGCTATATTATGTGGGTCTGAAAATGCTTTGTTAGTGACAGTTAAAGATTTCAGCATCATTCCTGAGCAAAGAGTGAAATAAAGCCATTATGAACTTCTTTAAGGGTAAATTAAGTGAACTTTTTTGTTTTATCTTTTGTATTTCAACCTGTAAAAGCTACTAGAATTGGTTTTAGAACTTTAACTTCAGTTGTTTTTCAGTTATTCAGGGTTAAATGCAAGAAATTTGGGTATGAAAGCCAGTTTTTCTTTAGAGGTTGTTGTACAAAGTTATTGTATATATGCTATACATATTAATCTTAATTTTATTTTTTAAAACGTGCCATAATCAGACGTATAAAATTTGTTCACGAAGTTTTTATTGCTAGAGATCTGTACTATGACACAGTTTCAGTAGTCACTCTGCTGGCCTCTTCCGGAGCCGACATAAACTCCGGGCCGGCAGGCTGTTCCCCCACTCCTACACTACATCATGAACAGAGGCTGACATGTGCAACTGGGAACTAGAGACCCACCTACCAAGCGTTTGTTGCTTGCTATTTAATTACTTGTTAACGTTGTTGTTGCACCAATCGAGTTGTTTGCTATTTATTTTGCAATTATTTTAGTGATACAGTACTGTATACTATACAATGTATATCTAAGTACTATGACAGTTTATTATTCTATTCACTATTATAGCTTATAATGCCTCGAAAGTGTTGCGTTCCAGGCTGCAATTCAAATTATAGTTGATCAGAACTAATATATGTTTTTAGAAGCAGGTCTCTCTTTCCTGCTGTTCTCTACTGAGCTGATTTATTCATTTACGGATAATACCATTTGTACACACACATGCTAATAAATAGGCTTATTGGTCAGAGTTACAAAACATTTCTAAAAATGAAAACAAAATTGACAAATATAATATTCCTGCTTGCAGCAGTGCCCTTGGTAGCTATTATAAATTAACAAGAAGCGAAGAAAAATACATAAATAATATGTTACAAAACCGCCTCCAAACCACAATAACAATTTAAATATATTTGAAACATCGTAAATATGAGTATTATAAATATAATTGTGATTTCCTGCTTACAGCTCAAACATTAGGTAATTAATTATCCAAAAAGAATAAATAAAATGAAATCAAATATAAAAACAATCTGATAAATACCGTACATCATATAACAAGCAATCATAACAGTCAATAATGAGATACAGGCAAATGAAAGATTCAATAAAAGCAACTACATTAGTATGCTGTATTGTTAGATAATATTATGGTAATAACAACTTGCTATACAATGAATCATCAAAATTGTAAGAGAAAAATAATTTATGCAACATACATAAAACAGAGACATAAGTTGGTCTACACACAGACATAAGTTGCCTTAATGCACAAGTTGGTCTACACTCACAGACAAGTTCTTGTGTAAAGAGTTTCCTCAATGCTGCTTCACTCTGGCAAAAGAAGTCAAAACTGTTGCTGATAGCATTCCCAGTTCTATGCAGTCCAGGCAAGCAGCTGTAATAGGCATACGAGGTAGAATAGTTTTGCCTATGAAATAAATCTGAGGTTTGAGTGAAGGTTGTGGGAACACGCAAACTAATCATTTATAGGAGGTCAGCACAGTCTACCTTTCCAACTAGTACCTCTATTAGTCGTCTCCTCGATACCAGGGGCGCCAGACCAAGATATTCAGCTGTAAGGTCATAGGTCACATCAAAGAAGTCAAATTCAAGACGCATTCTCACAATCCTCAAGAACCGCCTTTGAATCTTCTGGAGCTGATCAATGTAGCCTACCGGCTGTTCATTTGTCATTGGGCTATTAATTAATGACACTTTCTAAGGAATAGTCGGCCTTAGTTTGTAACAATGACTACATTCGCTCATCTACACTCATCACACTCATTCGAAATCCATATTCGCCCATATCTTGACGATCAGCGTCTTATGAATAAATAAAAATAAATAAATAAAATACTTGGTGTGGAGACAATACCACAGAACAGTATTCAAGTACAGAACGAACTAGCATTGAGTATCATTAATGATCTTCTAACCAGTGGCATGTTACACAGTCTGTAGTCAAATAAGATTTGGTTTGTGTTGTGATGGAAGGTGACTACTGCTCATTTATCTGCAATTAGCTTCATAAAGTAGTTATCTGACAAAGCTCGATGCTTTGTAGGCTCTCTTGAAGGTGCAGAGAGTCCTCAGGACTCTGGACAACAAAGAAGACTTTAATGTAATCAGCAAACAATAAACATCTGGTGCTTACACCCCTAACTATGCCAGCCATATAAATGATAAACAAAACATGGCCCAAGTAGGAGCCCCAGGGCACTCCAGATCTTCCAAAAAAAAGGTTCAGATACAATACCAGCAAATGTAATGACAGAGCCATACCCAGGTGGGGTGTCCTGGGTGTCCGGACACCCCCCGAAATGTTTAACTTTTTTTTATGCGAGCAAAGCGAGCATCTGTGAGTCATATATGTATGCTGTAACGTTATTAGTTTGATACATACGCCCTCAGACAGTCCACGGAACTACTAATTTAATGCAGCACGATCACATCTCTACTGTTTTATTTAATATTCATTGATAATGGATCTAAAGTAATTTCAATATGTATTTTATGAATAATATAATCGCACGACATTTTAGTAATCATTCAGTGAACTCTTAAGAGGAAAAAATCATAAAATTAATTACGTGAAAAAGTTAGATACCGACCTTATATTGATTAGTTACTGTGGATTATATTAAATAAGAAGAGTTGGCTTTATATATATATATAAATAAGTTATATTAAAGGCATGCTTTAAACTTCTCTCCGTGTGTATAATTTATACACCATGTTAACGTATATTAGTATTTTGCTCAAACCTAGAAAGCACCTCATCATTTAAAAAGTTACAATTCATAAATATAGAATCATAAATTTGTCATAGGTTTAATGTTAATACATTATATTATTATCGTAACCCTATCTTACGAACCCATACAATTTATTAGTACTGTATGTCATAAATTATAACACATTTTGAAAATGGCTTCATTGTCAAAAA
Source organism: Stictocephala bisonia (assembly GCA_035578905.1). Taxonomy (NCBI): domain Eukaryota; kingdom Metazoa; phylum Arthropoda; class Insecta; order Hemiptera; family Membracidae; genus Stictocephala; species Stictocephala bisonia. The sequence continues at coordinate 221,480 of JAQJVL010001122.1, forward strand.
TATTTTTTTCATTATATGAGTTTAGATATTTGTTTTACTAAATATATTTATACTATTGTAATTAGATAATTCTACAAAATAACAATTTTTTTGTTTCGACACATGTCACAAAAATAGAAACAGGTGTTGATAGGTGAACCAGAATCAAGATAAAATGAAACCGCTTTTTAAACAAATTGTAAAAGAACAAATAATGTATAGATTAAAAGATTTAATTTAACTAAATATCTACAATATTCAGGCTTAAAATTGTTTTCTGAAAACCAATAATTAAAAATTTGACCTTATTCTAAATTTGTCCTGTTCTTAATTTTACAAGGGTCTTTTCTCGTTGAGTTTACTGTACATTACAATAAAACAATTACTCAGTTTACATATTGTATGCTGGTCATGAAATACAGATTGAAATACTATAGATTTCATTATAATTTAATGTTTTAATAAAACATCAGAGGCTTAAAGATGATCATGCAATATTAAATTAATAGTTGTGGCATTCCTAAGAATGGCGAATAATGCCAGTGACGTCACACATGTGCCCCCTTCCCTCGTCTGCAGTTAGAAGACACAATGTCATTATAACCCTTGTTTTCAGTATAAGTCACTCCAACTGAATTCCGCTCTGGCTGCCTCCCTATTAGTGAGGGTGACGGTAAAAATAAATGTCAGCCTGAAAACACCAATTTTCTGTTAAGAAAGCCAACCAAGTTTATGATTTTATTGCTCTGAAGAGATGAGCTCTTCCTTTAGGTTTTTAGTATACTCAAGGAGACCGACACAACACTAGTCAGTCACAAACTGTCTTCTTTCCAGTAACTCACAAAACACTCCTTTATACTGACGCCCAGGAGTTGACAAGGCAATAAATCTACCCTTGTACTCGATCCAGAGAGTGACAATAGGAAACATGTGCAGACCCTTAGCTGTAGTATGGGGTTTGGCTAGTAGCCACTGAGCCAGAGCGGAATTTAGTTGGTACGACTTATAGCCATAGATCTATAATAACAAAACTATAGACAAGTTCTTACTATATAGATCTATGCTTATAGCCCTGGGTTCACTCCCCCTCCCACTCTCTAACCCTGCTCAGACCCCCTGATTTAACACCCCCCCCAAAATTGAGTTCTGGGTACGCCCCTGTACAATGAGTCTTCTATCTGAAAGATAAGATTGGAAGCATTGAAGCAAGCTTTCACCAATAACAACAAGACTCTTATTTTGAAAGTAGGTGTGTATGAATGATAGATTCAAATACCTTAGCATAGTCAAATATTGAAATGATGAAATTTGCATAACATACTAAGTTTGTTGCCATAGACCTGCCTTACAAAAAGCCAAGCTGTTCATTCACAAAGATTGTCTTGAAGGAGAAAGATATTTGATCCAAAATCAAACTTTCAAAAAACTTTGCCAATTATAGGCTGAATAGCAATGGGCCTATAGTTTTTAAAGTCCTTGGGGTTAGAAGACTTGTGGATAGGGACAATAACGCTTTTTTGAGATAGTCTGGATAGATTCCCAGTTCAAGTAATCTGTTAAATAAAACTGTTGGAGTTGGTATCGAATGACACTACTTCAACACAGAGGGTGGAATTTCACCCAGTCCATGGCATTTGTTTCGGTCCAGGGATGCCAGTTTAGAATTGGTCCTCTTGCTTCAGGATACATTTAGACAAGTTAATTGGAGTATGACATTCAATGTTTCGAGGCGGTTCAGAAGAAGCAGAGTTGACTGAAGAAAAAAAGTCGGCAAACAAATTACATATCAAAGTAAAGTAGGAGGAGTTCCTCTATGACAGTTGCAAGTTCCCAAGCTCATTTGCAGGTGAACCACTCCTATTCAGATTTTTAATGAAACTTAAAAGGTTTTGATGTCAGTAGGAATAGATATTGACATTATTGATATAATCATTATAACAATCCTTACTAAGGACCTTACAATGTTCCTGATTCAACAAAATTCCTCATAATCACTTTCTTGAAAGTAGATTTAAAGGTTCTATGAAGTATCTTCTCTGCGGATCACCAATTGTCTCAATTTGACAGAGAACCAACAGGGAAATCTCTGAACATCTGCGATCTTAGAAGGGGTAAATTCGAAAACAATATCATGTAGGGTGTCCATAAAGTGAGTCCACAACATCTGGAAGGTTAAAATGGACAGTACCAAACAGTACACTCAGCCTCCTGTAAACCTGGGCAATATCACACCTGCAGATATCAGGGATGGAATTAAGTCTTGAGGTTTTGAAATCCTGATATAATGGAACTTCAACATACAGGACAGAGTGATCTTCCTCTGCAGGTAGCAAAGCGTCAAGGGTAGGGCTCATAAGCTGAAGATCAAATCAAGAAGTACTCCACAAGTATTCAATATGTAATTGATCTCAGATAGCTGGTAATAATGGGCTATATCAATAAGATGCTGAGACGATATGTTGTGTCCAACATGTCCAAAATTAGCCCAGTCAGTTTTGAAGTCTTCCATCAGCAGGACACAACAACTCCTGATAAACAATCAGGATAGGCAGTTGTATGGATTGTTAGTTGAATAGGTTATGTAATTGTCTTTTGCATTAATTACTTTTGCATTTTATGTGGGGTCCACGGATATCTCATCGACAATATTAGCTTAACACCAATAAACAATACTTGGTTGCTAGAGTGGTGTGTAAACCAGTAGGCAAGCTGAATGAGACATTTTAGATTCCAGGATCAGAAGAATGTAATTCAGTTGCATAGACAGAAAACCAAACAGCTATTGGGACTCCACTGCCAGAAGATTTCTTACTTGTGAGCACACAGGGATATTTGAGAAAGGTAGTGAAATCAGATAAGCCCAGTTCATGGTTGATGATACCTTCATGAAGATTAAAAAAAAAAAAAAGATTAAAAAGAAAGAGTTCAAATGATAGTAGATAGTAGAAATAAATATATTGTCCTCACCTTCAATATGGCTCAGTTTGTGCGAGGGTTGGTTTCAGATTCGTTGTAACAACTATCCTATTATTTAATGTTTCTGGATAATAATACTGCTTGTAAATATAAAACTAGAATACTGTACCAATGATATAAGTACCGGTACAAAGTTACATTTCATTATTTTGTAATATCAATGATATTGGAGGGTAATAGTAAATATTGTCTGACCACTTGTTTTTGGAAATTTCAATGATTAAGCTAATATAATTAACAATATTCTACTTCACCCTGTACTGTAAAATTTAATATCACAATAACTTGATTTTTCATTTAGAAAAGGCTGTCGAGGAAAATTATAAGGCAAGGCTCTTGAAAATATGAAACACAATTCTTAGTAAATTGTAGGCCTATATAAATATGGTTTATACTGTCTACAGGATGGCACTAATTTTATATAATCTATAGCTACATGCAGATAGTATAAATAGTTTTGAATTAATTTTTTTTCCTTTTTTTAGGAGAGGCTGACCTCCTCCTTAACCTTACTCTGCCCATTCCTCATAAACTATTGATCTGTGCGAGGAACTTATTCAGACAGAGTAAGGGGGCGAACCATTACAGTACAAGGTGATTATTACTGATAAATATTTCCAGTCTAGGCCGGATTCGAACCAATGCTATCTGTAACCCAAGCTCAAAGTCCTGACGCCTCAGACCGCTCAACCAACGGCTCACCCAGGTATGGCATTAGTAAGAGGCATGCTTGTAGAGTCCCTATTGACACTCCCAAACGACCTAAGTATGGATACAAGTGTTGATGAGACAAAAAACTACAATGCTTATCTACTGCTATGCTACATATTATACATAAACTGGCGGTTGTATATAACATATTAATCTTGGTTAACACTATACTTACATTAGTTGTCTAAAATTTGTTTAAGACGCAGAAACTAATACAGATACAACTACTTATGATTACAAATACATCAACGTATACACAGATACAACTACTCATAACTACAATCACACCAAACCTATACCATAAATAACTACTGACTACAACTACAGATACAACTATGTATGACTACAACTAACTTATACACAGATACAAATACTGATGACTACAAGCACACCAAACATACACACAGATACTGTATAACTACTAACTACAATTACACACAAATTATGCACATATACAACTATGGATGACTACAACTACAACCAACTTATACACAGATACAACCACTGATGACTACAATCACACCAAACCTATACACATATATAACTACTGACTACAATTTACAGACAAATTATGCACATATACAACTATAGATGACTACAACTACAACCAACTTATACATAGATACAACTACTGACTACAACTACACCTAAATCATGGACAGATACAAATACTGATATCTACAACCACACCAAACCTATACACATATATAACTACTGACAACAATTACACACAAATTATGCACAGTTACTACTATGGATGACTACAACTAACAATTATAATGTTAGTTTATGCATAGACACAAACTAACAATACAGACCCTGGCCTACAAGTTAAGGAATAAACCAGACTGAGACATATAAAAAATAACAGAAAATGCTTCACCATGACATTTTTTAACTGTTCATCCCTTCTCACTTTCATTGGGACCTTCGGCATTTACAAAACATCTGTATTGGTCTGCAAACTCTTTGAGCTCAACTAGAAACATACTTATATCAATTTTAGAAATATTTGCTTACTCTTGAAGCACATTTTCAGGAAAGTTTTCATTATTCTTTATTTCATTAATTATTTTGGATCCAGCCAAGAACAATTTTGTAATATGCTCTAATTTACACAACAAATTGTTTCTCTGTTCTTGTTCTGGCACAATCCAAAATTTGAAAATATATGAGTTTAACTTTTGTACCGTCGAGATTTCTCTAGCTTGATCTGTGGCTTGTTCTCTAGGCATTACTTTCTTTTTGAACATCGTTTCTATTGAAAATCTGACTATTTCCACTTCAATGACATTTTAACTATTGTTTCGTTGCATACTGCTTTGATTTGGAATATAAGGCTTCAAAGTGATCATCGGTCCTTTCAGAAATAATTTGCTGTAGTAAGGTTTGAATTAAGTTCTAAGCAATTGAATAGTTTATAGTTTTTCCTCTTAAATAAATCGAAACTAGGGAAGTGACAACAAAGAAGAAAAATCCAAAAGAACCAAAGACATGAAGATATTCTTGAACTAACACCATTGACTTGTGAAATTACTCGCCATGAATTTCGTTTTACAATCGAAACTTCCACATGATATTTCATTGAACACCATTAAAACATTAACCAACTTCTGCTTCTTTATTTCTTATTAACTTCTTAAAACCTCCTCATCAATAATTGAAGAAAGAACCTTATTCTTAGGACTTAGGCTTAAGCCGGGTAGAAGTTCTACTACCCGAGAATCGTAAGGGAAGCCATAGAAATATATAAAAGAAGAAATAATTTTAATAAGGATGATAGTATACGGCTGCCAAAGACATGGGAACCCATTTTAAGTAAATTGAAATAAAATGGAAGAGTCAGCCATATTGATTTTTCAGCCAATGACCGTAGGTCACGTGGGTCGTGCCTCTGCCCCCCTCTCCAGCATACCTGCCAACCAGTCCCCACCCCACCACCTGTTATAAAGCTGGAAGGTCACTTGCCGATTTCAGTCTCAGAGAAACCACTGAGGATGCCACATCACAGTATGGGCGAAACGTCTGGTCATCTTGTAAATATTGTAGATAGTACCTTGACGCGGTTGTCACCGGAAACTGTAGATTAAAGAACCTTATGTTTACTCCACTACCTCGTTTCTAAAATTTGTTGAAGTCTCTATAATTTATCGTGTGCACTATATTTCTTTTTTGTTTCCTTCTCCCAAACGGCCATTCTCTTCTCTTGTAGCTCGACCTTAAGAATAAAGCGGATTCCTCTACCAGACCAAAAGAGTTTTCTGCTGGAAGTAGGTTCACTGTTGCATCGGCAACAACTAAATTCAAAACATGGCCCATACTATGTGCATAGATAAGGTCTTTGGTGTCTTATTTTAAGTGAGTTTGAAGACCATTATATAAGGTCCTTTAATGTTATTGGCCAACATGGAATGAGTAGGCAACAATGTTTGGTGTAGAAATGTCCCACTTGTCAAGTTCTAATTTTATACGCTAATAGATATCACCTGTTTATCCACTCCATTTATTTTGTTCGTCCAATAAATTATACGATCAAAATTTAAATTGCTGATGCATAGCAGAAAGTTGATTTAGTAATGCACGCTTGTATGAATGTATCATTCAAGTGATTAGTAACTAAGGTGGTGCAATCGGGTTTCGGTAAGTTAATTATTTCCCAGTTTTATAATCAATATTAGTTAATGTACCTTCCCTTGAGACAGGAAAAATACAAAAAAATCGTTTAACCACTACATACCTTTAAAATTATGAATATTTTTACAATTTTTAAAAATAAAAAACATCTTAATCCCTTTTTTAATTTTTTATTATGAACGGTTTTGTCTTCTAGTTGATTTTAAATCAGCTGAATTCACCACTTCATAAGGCCAAAAGTTCTAATATAGGTTAAAATTTTTTTTATTTTTCCTGTCTGAAGGGAAGGTACTAATTTTGATTATAAAATTGAGAAATAATTAACTCACCAAAAACCGATTGCACCACTTTAAAAATTTAGATACCTGTATTTGAAATTCCATTATTTAACTGTTGCGAATTATTTAAACTACTACTCAGCCAACTGCATAAACTTTTAGAACTTCTGTCCATTTCAATCAGTTGATTCTTCTTTACTTTCTTCTTTTGGGTGCTACTTTTGATATAGGGCCTACATGCTTCATTTTTTATAATCAATTAAATCAAATGTTAATTCAAAAACGTCCCAGTCCAGCCCTTCACATGCCTAGTCAACTGTGACCACAGTATAATATAAACACACAGCAGTGAAGCTTACTCTTGAGAAAAATGCCAACCAGCTCGACGATAGCGATCCTTGTGGCCGTAAACGCAGAGCTACGGCATCTCTCCACTAGACAGCATGGTAGTTTACTTATGTTGCAATAGAATTGAGTGTAAATATTCAAATCAAAATCGTTTATTTGCTTACCTCACAAGGGGTTTGCTACACCATCGCTAGGATCGCTAGCATGGTTTGGTTGGCAAGTAAAACGGCTGAGCTTCGCTACTGAGTGTTTATATTATTATACTGGTCTGTAACTGTGACGCCGAGTCGGTGCTGCCGCTGTCTGCCAGGAGTGTTTGTCCCCGAGCCTTACCCTACCGAAAACAAAATACTGTACTGCAACTGCACGAGGAGAATAACCTTGATTGATGTCGCAGAAACACTTGGTTTGATGGCCAGCGGCCGCACATCTTGGGGAAGGCCATCGAACCGCCATCCAATAAATTATTATTAATTCCAATATTAATGGCATTAGTTCAGTATGAATTGACAGAATTTACTTTTGAAGATTTTTACCAGTATCTATACTACGTTGCTCCTTAAGAAACCAATATGTTAAGACAAAAATATTCCAAATTCAGAAGTAATTTTGGGGCCCCTGTAACTTCAGGGGCCCTTGGCAATCACCGACTGGCCAGACTGCCCCTGTAATTACTGATTTATTTATTTTTTAATTTATTTATTCTTTCTATGGATTACACCAATTTGTACATTGAAAATACAATACAAAGATTCAACAGATTTAAATTCAAGATGGACTACATTATAAACAACAATCTTATATTACACTATATTTTACCATCAGGTCTCATTAAATTAACAAGTTTCATGAAAAACAAACTAATAATGGTAATTTGCATACCACTACATCATGTATTCATACATAAAATTACAATAGAGAATAACCATGTTATTTTTTACAGTAATGCATTTAGTTTTGATAGGCTGATGATCAAAACTAAATGCAGCTTATACACATATACAGATGACACACTCAATCTGTATTTGTGTGTACATTGGTATTAGTTTGTATATTGATACAAACTAATAGTTCACATATCATTTAGAAACACAAATTATGTTCCTCGAAATGCATTTTTATATTTTCAGAAGAAGTAAAAATGTAAATTTTTCTCCCATTTTAACTAGCATGCTTGAAAAAATAGAACTTTTAAAAATTGAATAGTACACTAGAACCCCGCTAATCCGAACCTCGTTAGTCCGAATTTCCGGATAATCTGAACCGGCGGCCTGCGCCGATTTTTTTTTTTTTTTTTTTTTTTTTTTTTGTGCAAGTTAGAGTGAAGGATGAGCAATTAACAGTACTGTACATGTTTCTGCAACGAAAACGGTTTATTTAGGTTTTAAGTGCAGTATATAAATGTATATCAAGTAAAGTAGAGTACAGTACATTACAAATTTTAAGAAAGTTTAGTCATGTCAGTTAACTTCAATTAATTTAAAGAAGAAAACCTGTTTGAAGAATCAGTGCTGCGCCATCGTCGTAGAAACAATAGGTCAGTAGGTGTAGACACGGGGCTTTGCTCTGCGTACCTTAGGGCAAGATCAAATGCGGCTGCTGCGTCGGAGTGCGATACTAACTCACTGCCGCCGGTGCCGCTTCCCTCGTTATCGTCATCGCTGCTCTCGGACTCAGGTTCTCGACGACTCACCGCAGCTACGATGTCCTCATCTGAGAGATTCTCGTGGGTGTCGGGATCTCCTGCCACCCATTCATCCATGTCAGCATTGTTTGCGTCTTCACAACCGGGAATTTCTCTCACCAGTTGAAGCAGGAACCCGCAAGGTGCTTCCACCCGACGGACATTTAGTGAACTCGATCAACTTAGAAATTACACAGAACAGTATTTATCATTGACTGCCCGAACTACACTCCCATTTACTGCCAAGTGTAGTACAGTGTTTGGTTATAAAACAACGATAGTCAGTTCTTTAGGTTATTTTTGTTACGTTTTCTTTTATTAATCGTTTAAATTAAATGTTTAGAAGCTAGAGGAATACTTTTTTATGCTCTTTGTAGCATTGTTATGTACAAATATCACGTTAACAATGTTTAATATAACAAATTCCCCTTTATAAACTTTTTTTCGGTTAATCCGAATTTTCCGTAATCCGAACCAGGCCCGGTCCCAATTAGTTCGGATTATCGGGGTTCTAGTGTATTTGATTTATATACCAAACAAAGAGTAGCAGTACAAATTTCTTTTCAGCAAACATCATTACCATTTGATTCATCACATTAATATTCATTACAACCTTTATTCAGTACTGTATTTTTAGGCCTACGGTCTAAAAAATAAGTTAGAAACATAAGAGTATAAGTTAGAAACATACGTTATACTCACAACTTAATGCTGTAAAGATGAACTAGCAGTTTACACATGGACTGATGAGAGAAAGTATTGAAGCCCACATGTTGGTGTACGGCACCATGTACACTCAATAATTGTTGAGATATAACTATTGTGAACTATTATCTAATGCCACTTCCTGTTTATTTTAGCTAATACAATAATAACTGTAAGACGTTTTAAATATCAGTTCTTTTTAATGTACCAATAGATTGAAATTTTATAAGATATACAATATATTATTAAAAAATCCCTAACTGTATAATTTTTCAATAGTAATAAAGTTTCAATAAAAATAATAAAGCATTCAGTTTTCTGTATACCTCTTTTGACACATTTAAATAAATCACACCATTAAATTTAATTAAAATTCATTATTGTAAAAATCCCTGACATCATAAACAGTTTGAAGAATAGATTTTGCTCTTTTATTTTATCTACTGTATCTCCTGGGCCTAATTTCAGAATGTAATGACAAAAAAACCAGAACATTGTAAACAGCCATTACAAAAAAATGTGAATATAAATGATTGTTTTTATTATTTTACTTTGTTTATTACTCTTCAGCTCTTAAAAATAGTTTGGGTGAATGGAAAAAATCCTGTTGTTTTCAACAGGAATGCTCAAACATCTTCAGTTTAATTTTCTGTGTGTTTACTTATGTGTAACATGTGTGTACTTAATGTATATTTACTGTTAACTAAAATAAATAAAACTCAGTTTGAAGATACTTTGCAATTTTTATTACATTACTAGCGGACACTCTAGCAGATTTTTCTTACCAAAATCATTATTTTCTACGCTTGTGCCACTGTGCTTACTGCTTATACACTTTAGGAATTGAATTCCAAAAAATCCGGGTTAATAGCGCCTGTATACACCTGATATGCTGAATTTTTTTCAATTACTCTAAATATATCACTAAAACAACTGTATTCCCCCATTTGAATGAATAAAAAAATATAAACTACTGGATCAAAAGGGTCATTAGTCCAGATATAAATTACCTATCAATCCTTTATGTTTGTAGCCCAGGCCTGCCTTTTGCTTGTTTACATCTTTGTTTGGCCATAGGAGGTTGTTGATCACTACTCTCACTAGTGCTTTCATGATCACTTTGTTCATTCTGACCATATACAGGATCATTAAAGTCACTGTTATTAGAAAATAAATCACTAAAAATCACCGTTTTCACCAAATTAATAGTATATATCCTACATCATAACAAAACCAAGATCTTTTACCAGGCGCTGTTTTCATGACACATAAACGTAAACAACAAACAGACAAGAGCTGTAAAATTAAATGGAAATCGTTCTGTTGTACAATAAACAAGCCTAGTAGTTTCAGTCGTTTGTAGTACGCTGCATAGTGAGTACTGAACGACTGAACTCATCCGTAGCGTTCTCATTGCACCTCTGTAATGCATAATCTACATTTCCTCAAAATTTCAAGTCGATTGACTTTATAGTTTTTGATATCGTACGATGAGTTGGTAAGTGGTAAGTCACTTATATATACATTTTCAAAGACACAGCCACACCCTTTGTGTAGGAAAAGTGGTCGTTATTGAAAAGTGCCCATGCCGCAAATAGCGTTTTTGTAAATCTGTTTCTAAGCAACATAATTTGTAAGGTAAAAACGTGGACTTTTGTTGACAACTACAGGTACTGTGTAGTACAGGCAATGTGTACGCAAAAATTGCCTGTAAAATTGTCACCAGCCCACTCGTACACTTACAGTACTATTGACTCACCTGCCCGCCCGTACACGTTCAGTGGTATTGAACCACCTGCCCATACACGTAAAGTGGTATTGACCCACCAGCCCGTCCATACACGTACAGTGGTATTGACCCACCCGCTCGTCCATACACGTACAGTGGTAATGACCCACCCGCCCGCCCATACACGTACAGTGGCATTTTTTGCCTTGTCACTAGCAAAGCTCGTGTCACCTCGGCCAAAGGAAAGGTTGGTGACTGGTAAATTTAGTATCCATGCAATGATGAATTCATTCCATTAGTTAATGGTGGCCTCCATGATTTGACTTTGAAACTCATAAATTAAAAGTTCCTTAAGCTACAGGATTGTAATTTTACATGACTGTTTGTCTATTTTAGTCTAAACATATTGCAAAAGATGAACAAACAGATATCTCATGTAATAGGAATATTTATGCTAGTGATTTGGTTGGTTAATGAGATCTGATACCAAGGGGCGAATCAAGAGATACATTTGGGGGGGAACACTATACTGGGGTCTTGAATACCTGTTCAGGGTAAACAGTGGATGTGGGGGCTCTCTCCTGGATATTTTTAAAATTTTAAACTTAACACAATAGGGCTTTCAATATTTCAACTAACCAAAATTGTTTTGATACAAAAAGATTGTTTTTTTAATTCTTACTTGTTTTTCACATATTAAACACTTTTTAAGTAATCTTTGTGTTTGTATTTTCACTTAAATCTATTGCAACCAAATTAGCTATGTTGAGATTTGAATTGTGTGAACTGTAATCTAAATCAATCCAAAGGATGGACAATAAATTAATAATGGGAGCGTTTTATATTGTATAGTGGTTTTGCATATTGGAACAAAGGAACTACAATTTGAAGGTTTGTCATAAAGCTTTATTGAAATACAAATAAATTTTGTAATTATTGTTAGACCTATGAAACTAGAAATTGTTAAAAAAACTGTTTTTTATCAAAGTATTCCTATTTAACTGTTTAATAGTCTAATAAGATATTTAATATAAACACATCTTCTAATTCAAGAACTGCATGTTGCTAAACGGTTAAATATATGTGTTACTTAAATAGTATAGTTATATTCAAAGTAAACTAAACCATGGTAGATTGTTTAAATTACTTGAAAAAAGGAGTGCTTTAGATCAATTTTCTTTTGTTCTATGATTAAACAAAATTATTACATGAAAGCTACTGTAATACCATTCTGTGTCTTCCACTTTTTTAACCCTAGATCGGGAGGTAGAGTATATTTTATGCTCTTGTGTAAAAACTCAATAAAACATATGCTTATCATCAAGCAATCCCAACAAACTTGGTACCAAGTGACGTAGAATCTTCTGTTCTATAAATTTCAGATTGTTAATAATTTTTATGCAATTTTATAAACGTAGGAAAATGTGCAACAACAAACTCCTGCTCAATTCCCGCCTGGAGGTCTGGACGACGTAAAATTGCCTATGTTTGTTGTGTGACTGAAAAATAACTAGAAGACAGAATAAGGCGTACCAAATGTCAGTCTGCAAAGAATTAAATACTCTATCCACCAAAACAAATTACAAAGTTGTAGGTGATTAAGGTGTTTTACCAAAACTGTTTTTGTATACTTTTTCTGCGTGTTTCAAATTCTACATAGAGCAGACTTAAATACAACATATCTCCATAAACAAAAAATATGAAAATGTGTTTTAGTGTACAGTATAAATATTTTTCTTGAACAACATTTTATTCCTTATTCAATGCTGATTTTTCCAATTTGTTCATGTACTTTTTGATTACCTACAATGATCATACTGCAACTTTGCACATTTTTGCGTTTTATGAAAAAGAATTCCAATAAAACTTGTAGTTTACACATAAAAAACCAAAATTTTATTATAGTCCACTAAATTCTAAACAATTTGGCTATCTTGGAATTATTTACAAACATTTTTTAGTACCCCTAATTAGGATTCAAAGTTATAATTTCTGTACAGTATTTTCAAATGTTTTCCATTTTTTTCTTAATAATAATTATTTACTAAGTGGTATGTGAGTTTTGATAGTAGTATGTGAATGTACAGTTCTTAAGAAGAAAAACAATATGCTAAAATGTACATTTGAAGCATTTTTAGTATTTTTATAATTTTTACAAAAAAAGGCTTGCAAAGTGCCAAAAATGGCACCTGTATTTTGGGAGTTTACATTTTTGTTGATCAAGGGAAAAACGATCAAAAAAATTTGTGTCAGAGTCAACATAGATATCTTTGTGAATGTTCAACAAAGCTAGCCCTACCAGCCTGTTTCATTTCATTGTTGACCTTAGATAAGTTTTGATCAGTTGCAGTGTTGAAAATGTCCTCTCTGAACTAGCATTACTAACAGGCAATGTGCATAGTATCCCCAGTAGGCTGTTAATTACATGAATACCTTGTAACCTAGTCACATTCACGAAGAACCATGGATGGAAGTTATTCACCATTTTTTAACTTTTCCCGTCAATAATTTTGCTACTTTATTGGATCATTATTGTTCAAGCTCTGTTGTGAGTCTGCTATAGTTCGAGTCTTTTCTCCCTTCCAAAACTTTTTCAAATCTGTCAACAACAATGTTTAAGGTTTTAATATAAATAAAAATATCCTTTATATTTACAACAGACTGGTAGGATTAATGGTAAGGTATGTTCAAAACATCTGTTACTTCAGGGCTGAACCTCTCTTGCATATCTGTTATTCTGTTTTCACGCAGAGGAATATATACAGACAGTCTGTAGAATTCCATGACCGAATCCATTTGGTAATTATCACACTTGGTCTGGTATCATCCATTTGGTAATTATCACACTTGGTCTGGTATCATCCATTTGGTAATTATCACACTTAGTCTGGTATCATCCATTTGGTAATCATCACACTTGGTCTGGTATCATCCATTTGGTAATTATCACACTTGGTCTGGTATCATCCATTCGGTAATTATCACACTTGGTCTGGTATCATCCATTTGGTAACTATCACACTTGGTCTGGTATCATCAATTTGGTAATTATCACACTTGGTCTGGTATCATCCATTTTGTAATCACACTTGGTCTGGTATCATCCATTTGGTAACTATCACACTTGGTCTGGTATCATCCATTTGGTAACTATCACACTTGGTCTGGTATCATCCATTTGGTAATTATCACACTTGGTCTGGTATCATCCATTTTGTAATTATCACACTTGGTCTGGTATCATCCATTTGGTAACTATCACACTTGGTCTGGTATCATCAATTTGGTAATTATCACACTTGGTCTGGTATCATCCATTTGGTAATCACACTTGGTCTGGTATCATCCATTTGGTAACTATCACACTTGGTCTGGTATCATCCATTTGGTAACTATCACACTTGGTCTGGTACCATCCATTTGGTAATTATCACACTTGGTCTGGTATCATCCATTTTGTAATTATCACACTTGGTCTGGTATCATCCATTTGGTAACTATCACACTTGGTCTGGTATCATCCATTTGGCAACTATCACACTTGGTCTGGTATCATCCATTTGGTAACTATCACACTTGGTCTGGTATCATCCATTCGGTAATTATCACACTTGGTCTGGTATCATCCATTTGGTAACTATCACACTTGGTCTGGTATCATCCATTCGGTAATCATCACACTTGGTCTGGTATCATCCATTTGGTAACTATCACACTTGGTCTGGTATCATCCATTTGGTAACTATCACACTTGGTCTGGTATCATCCATTCGGTAATTATCACACTTGGTCTGGTATCATCCATTTGGTAACTATCACACTTGGTCTGGGATCATCTATTTGGTAATTATCACACTTGGTCTGGTATCATCCATTTGGTAATTATCACACTTGGTCTGGTATCATCCATTTGGTAACTATCACACTTGGTCTGGTATCATCCATTTGGTAACTATCACACTTGGTCTGGTATCATCCATTTGGTAATCGTCCTCCTTGTGTATCAGCCATTGCTTTCGCATTAATTTGTAAAAACCTCATGGAAGTGGTCCTTCGCTTTTTTTCTTTGTTCTTGAAGAGCTACCAAGAGATTTTCCACAACTGTTGCTGCTCTTGCCACATCTAGATTTTCTTTTTGAAGGATGTTCAAGTGCAGAGTTGAAGACATAACTCTGACAGAAAAGTTCAATAATTTGTGTTTTTTCTTAGTTTTTGTCATATTTGTAGGATATTTTTCGCATTCCGTCACTTGAAAATGATATAAAAAATGTAATTTTTAATTTTGCATAGTTATATAGTAATATCTTTTTTTAATTCTTTTATTCAATTGTATTTTTGTTACTATTTTCATGTTAAGAAGCCCACACGATTTGAGACCGAGACGTAAACTAGCTACGTGACCATGATAAGCAATGGACTTTGATTCCAACCAAGATACAATGCCTTTGTCCAGAGATGATAAGGACTTTGGTATGTGCTCTGGTAATGAAACAGCTGACTGGGGATGGCGTAATTGACCAGGCAGTAAACAAGTTGGCAGACTGCCTTAAAAGTGTCATTGAAGTGGCAATAGCTGCTGCTATTTGTGTCACCAATGAAGAGATAAAAAAAGAAGATGATTTGGCATGCCTAAGAACTGGAAAAGGAAAAACCAAATTCTGATGATCTCGAACAATACCAGAGACAGACGAATCTGCAGCTGTTTGGAGTGCCAGAAGCTCG
Source organism: Stictocephala bisonia (assembly GCA_035578905.1). Classification (NCBI taxonomy): domain Eukaryota; kingdom Metazoa; phylum Arthropoda; class Insecta; order Hemiptera; family Membracidae; genus Stictocephala; species Stictocephala bisonia. The sequence continues at coordinate 237,246 of JAQJVL010001122.1, forward strand.
AGATAAGGACAATGACCTACTGTTATTAGATGTGGTAAACAAGAAGATGGGACTAAAATTGCCTACTAACTAAAGTTATGTATACATTCTTTGACTATGTTCTTGTGAAATAAATTGATTTCTCTCTTGGTACTGTACTGAAAAATAAGTATAATACCAAGTGAGACATTAATTCCTGCTGAGAAAGACTTGTTATTTAAATTATATTATTCAATCCTGACATTGAAACAGTTGTCATTAAAGTCAAACAACGTCACAAACCGCATTTATTTATAATTATTTTGTTATAACTATTAACTTCTCCTCATAATTCTTACTATGCGTATTATTTTTTGTAACTGATAAATAAATATATAAATAATATGTAGATACCCTATCTAAAATATATATATATATATATATATATTTATAAACAAGCATGTTTAATATACATACATTTTAAATTAGACTATATAAGTATAATTTGTATATAGAGTGGATAGCGAAACATCCCTGATTCATGATGATGGGTCACCCGAGTACAAAGTTTAGGAACCGCTGCACTAAACAATGGTTCTGAAACATGCAGACAAAAGCAGTGCAGTCTAATGGCTACAACCATTAATTTTACTATACCTTTAGATGTAGAGTGTCCCCATTTCCATAAGAAGGTAAAAATGACGCCCTACTATTGCCCTCAGTGCCCTGAACAACCCGGTTTGTGCGCAGCAGGTTGTTTTGAGTTTTACCATGAAACCGCATAAAGAGTGAATCTCTACAATGGAAATAATTTATAGATAGTTGTAGAATAGTTTTTAGTGAAATAATAGTGACATAGTAAGTAATAAATGGAATTATATATATTCAGTGACCCTAACCAAGACTGCGGATGTAACACCGGTGTATCATAGAAAGTGACCAGTGCGTGTGTTACACCGGTGTAACATGGAGACATACGTCATTTCCGGTATAAAAGGACATCATAAATCAACTTTAGACATCATTTCCCCGGCCTTTGGATAACCTAAGGTAAGATAATTTAAAATAAAAAAATTCCCGCATTTTAGGCACCTTCCGCATTTTTTTGACGCAGCGAACGTGTTAATATAATGTGAAACTAGGCCAGATGCCAGATATAGTGCATAATTATTTACAATTCATTTATAACCATAAACCGTTATGTAAAATTAAGAAAACATATTTTATATTCTGATAATAAAAATAATACATGGTTAGCAGTTAATCCATTTGATTTACATTTACATCACTCACGAGAACTACATACACACTAAACACAGAAAGGGCAGAATCGTAATAATAAAATCAACTGTTTTCCCAAAACTACTTGATGCTCTCTAATGTCTAATGCGCATAGACAACGTCAAATTGTACCATACGAGAGTAAAGGAGTGTGAATGAATTAAGAAAGTTATGGTATTTTTGTTCTTCAACTATCAGCTAAAATGATGTGCTGAAATGCACATTTTCTACCAAATATATGAAAATGAGAAAAAAGCGGACAATTTATTTAAAAAAACACGGACAATTTGTAGTAGCAAACAACTTCACAGAAAAAGGTGAAAAAGACGGACTGTCCGCGGTAAACTAGGCCTAAGCTTATTCCACAATGGTAGACACCCATGATCAAATTGGTTAGTAACCATGATAAGCTTGGGTAGCATCGTAATCAGTCTGAGTAGCCACCAATCAACAACGTGGGTAGCCAAGCTGATACAAAAAAACATAAACATGACACAAAAGATTGGCTAATTTTTTTCAATGAGAAATGTTTAAGATCAATTATATTAACTCTGGTGGCACGATTGCACTACTTTTCATCCCCCTAAACCCTTAAGTAGACTTTTAGTGTTTTAAACTATTTAATTTTGTTATCTAAGAGAACGGAAGCAAGCCAAGTTTTAATACTGATGTTATGGTTTAGAGAGAACAGCGGAGAGGAGGGTAAGCAAGCATAGAGAACCACTCCGTAGCGGAGCAAGGGTTGTCATGTAGTAATATGAGGTTCAAATTATAAAGTTTCAAAGTTTATCATTTGAAACTCATATAAAAATGCTATTAATTTAGCTGTCTGAATTTGTTTATTTCTACCCTTGATTAGAGTCTAAATTCAAATTCTTTGTTGAAATAAATATACAAATTTAAGTGTAAGTCAAATAATTTCAAATTACAATATGGTAAAAATTAACACAACTAGGGTAAAAATGATTGAAACTTTTAATAAAATTTTTAAGTTAATGCGTCATAATGTACAATTAAAGGAAAAAGAAAAATAACAGTGGTGTGATTGGATTTTTCATAGACCCATCCGCCCACTCCTACACATGCAGAGGTACTGACCCAAGCGCCCACTCCTACACGTGCAAAGATACTGAACCACGCGCCCACTCCTACATGTACAGTGGTCACATACGTGGTCCTATACGTACAGTGGGCATTGACCCACCTGCCCGCCCATACACGTATATTGGCATTGACCCAACCGGTCGCCCATACACGTACAGTGGCATGACCCACCCCCCGTCCGCCCATACACATACAGTGGCCCCTACACATAAAAAAGAAAGTAAATAAAATAATAAATCATCAGCGTGACTAAATATCCACAGAGTCAGTCACCGTTCACGTTGACAGACAAGACAAGTTAGTGTTGCCATACATTTTCACAGTAAAATAAGGACACCGGATATACTTGGGGGTCTGGTGGGAAGGGTTATTTGTAAAGTGCTTTGTAATTATTATATGCGATTCAGGTTGTCAATTGGGGAAAATTATGAACTACTTAGTTACATACGCTCGTAATATTACAACTATGTTTTAATTTAAGATTACAGAATAATACAATATTATTATAGACAGTTAATTTTTTCTTTTAAAAAGTCATTCATTACGTTTAAGTTAACTCAGCAGAATTAAATAAATTGTCATAATTGTTCAGGCACCTCTTGTGCTAGTTGTACTAGTATACTGGCTGAAGGTTGAAACGAGTAAAAATTTTCTGAAGATATTAATGTTTAAAGTAATACATGATATTTCATTGTTAACTTTGATGCTCAGAACAGCTTTGCCCTTCTCCACTGACAGTCTAATTTGATCGGGTGTCCAGATATTTTTCATTAGAATAAAACTCGTTCAACTGGTTCAAGCAAACTCCAACACTTTCAAAATTTTCACAGTAATTTTTGGCCAATTTCAAGAGTTGAAAACTTCTTTTTTTAAGGGGAGGGAGGCGTATGATATTATAATAATAGAGAATACTATGTGAGTGTCGACTAACGATTGCCCGAAGTAATACATGTTTGTATTTTTTACAATATTAAATATTTAAAATATATACTTTTAATATTAGTAGAATGAAAAATACGGACACTTGCCCTGTTTTTTCTTTGTACGATACGGACAGCTAGGACATTTGTTATATTTTTATTAGATATGTTTGGCCAGATATATTTACATCTGGCCACATTACAAAATACACATTAACATAGAGTTAATGAAATATTTTAAGAACAATAAAGCGATTACTTGGAACCAAAATATATTTTAACAAATTAAAATTCTATGCCAGAGAAAGTAATAATATAACAGGACTTTTTAATAAAATGAAAAACAATTTTGTACACAGATAGTCTCAATTAGGCCATAAGGTAAAAGCTATTTTTATCTTATACAATATTATATATAAATAGATTAATGATTTTTTAAAGAAATTTTATATAATCTTATCATAAAACGTGCAGTATTAAGTTTAGTCCAGTCTTTTTCTTTATAAATACAGTATTATGTTAGGCCTATTTCAATATTTACTTTGTCAAATAAATGAATAATTTAAATGTTTAAGTTATTTTATTACTCCATCATTTCATATATTGATAGAATATTTGCAGATTACATTAAAATTTGTAATATAAACAGAGTCATTAATTACAAATGAAAACAATTATTGGAAAAAATCAACTAGGCTTATCAATTGTGAAATATTTAATAATTGATGTACAACAATCGATTTAGTCACCTAATGAATAATTAAAATGCACTAAATAAAATTTTGTTCCAGATGGGCCGCAGAACTTGAAAATGTAAACCTAAACTAACAGGAATTATCACCAGCATTGCCGATAAGTTGTCTTATTTATGTGTGCCTATTTTTACAAATAAACACAACGTTTTACTTTATTTAATTATAATTACTTAATTTGGTATGTGTCAAGTAGATTTTTATTAACATAGTATCAACTCAGTATTAATATTATTCTAAAGAGATGCTAACAAACATAAAACAAGAACCCAGATAAAAGTCGTCAGAATGAAGTAAAAGAAACAAACAACTATCATGGCGGAGTGGCGATGCTTGTGAAACCTATAGAGGGGAAGGACGGTCTGACTGGAGAATGGGGGAGTGGGTTGAGAGGAGGAAAGTGAGAGAGGAATAGAAGAGCGTGCGAGAGAGAGGAAATAGGGCTATGCGCAGCGCAGCGTGGGGCCTCACCACAATTCTTCCATATGGATGGAGTATCTCTTTATATAGTAAAATCAATGCTACAACTCAATCATTCTGGCTAAAAACAGTACAGTGTGTACATTCTGCGGTGAAACGGCTCAGTAACATCACTAGAGACCATTTAGAGTACCAGAATACATATTAATACTCAATAGGCTATTAATCCTAATCGTGAATGGACCGTGAGCAATGTCATACTCCCAACTGCTAGGTCCTTTTTACGGCGCTTCGCAAGCCTTTTTTTGTAAAAATCATAAAAAAATAGTAAATATGCTTCAAATGTAAATTTTATCATTACGTCCATCTTATCAAGAACTATCATTCAGATACTATGAACAAAACTCACATAACAAATTAGTAAATAATTATTTTAAGAAAAAATTTGAAAATAATGTACATAAAACACATAACCCTCTTAGGAGCAATACAAATTTTTATAAATAATTCCAAGATAGCCAAATTGTTTATTATTTAGTACAATATAATAATATGTTGTTACATTTTAATAAACTACTAGGTTATTTTGAAATTGTTGTTTACATAAAACGCAAAAATGTTCAAAGTTACAGTATGATCAGTGTAGGTAATCAAATAGTACATCTAAAAATTTTTTAAAAAATCACCATTGAAAAGACAAGAAAATGGTGTTTAGGAAAAATAGTCATATTGTACCCATAGACACATTTTTATATTTTTAGTTTACTGGGGAAAATAAGAATGTTACCACGGAAACAACATTTCTATGAAAAATTACATAACAATTCAAAAATAAGGGTATGTGTAATTTTTTTCAACATGTACTTTTTATTAGTACAATCTATTAGCTAGAAGAAAATGTCAAATATATAAAAATATTCAAAAAAAATTATAAAACTTATAACACCAAAGTCAGCGTACGCAAATTGTGTAAACGACACTTGAAATTGTGCACGTTATAATCATAATAAAAAATATAAAATAATTTTTACGAATTTGTAGGTACTAAAACTTGATAGATGACATATTTCTGAATATTGACATTTTTCAATAAAGCCAAAAGTAAAATTTGAACAATAACTTTTATCAACAGCATAAATGCCATTACTCACTTTTGGAAAGCACTCAAAAAAGGGTAAACAACATTTTTTCAAAATACCCAATGCAGCTAAAACATTGTAATTTGTTTTGTTGGATAAAGTATTTCATTCTCTGCAGGCTGATACTTACTACACCTTATTCTGTCTTCTGGTTATTCTTCAGTAATGCGACAAACATCGGCTATTTTTCCTACTCCTGACCTCCGCGCCAGGTGGGAATTGAGCGGAAGTTTCTTGTTGCACTTTTTAATTTTATTTCTAACGTTCATAAAATTGCATAAAAAATTATTACAAATCAGAAATATTCAGAACAGAACACTCTGCATCTATTGGTACCAATTTTGTTGTGCTTGCTTGGTGATAAACATGTTTTATTGATTTTAATGCAACAGCATAAATTATTCCGTTCCTCGCTTTTGGGAGCCACATTGTGAACCACATAAATTATGTTGTTCCTCACGATCCAGGGTTAAACAAAATTGAAACATCAATCCCGTAAAACTATAGGATCCGCGTTCTTCGGAAGTTACGCTACACCGTAAAAATACAGGATTCGCAATCAAAGTGTTAAGTTAGCCAAAAACTATTAACTTTAGACTAATTAAACTTACGGAGAAAGGAAAAATTGAATCAAAACCAGAGATAGTCTGTAATATTTTTAACGATTTTTTTAAAAAGATGGTTGATCATACTCCTATTGATACTTGGTCAGGAACTAATATTGAAAATACTGTAGCAGCTAATCAAAAGCTTTAGAAATAAAAATACTAGTGGTTATGATGAAATTACAATCTCTCTTATAAAATCAGTTGCAGAAACTATAATAAAGCCATTAGTACATGTTATGAACGCTTCATTCATTTCAGGTCATTTTCCTGATGAAATCAAAATTTCAAAAGTAATACCGGTTTTTAAGAAAGGCGGTTCATCAAACAAAATAAACTATAGACCTATATCAATTCAGTCTTCATTTAAAAAAATGTATGTACAATAGATTATTCGCTTTTCTTGAAATGAACAATATGTTCGAAGATGAGCAATGTGTAAATCGGTTTAGGCAGGGTAGATGGGTTGTGACAGCTACCATAAGCTTTTTGGAAAGTGTAGTTAGAGACAATAATAACAAGTATTAGCAAAATTGATGGACCTTTTGAAAGCTTTCGATAGGGTATGTCATAAAAAGCTGATCAAAGCACTAACAAATTGTGGTATACAAGGAACAATCTCGAATTGGTTTAATACATTTTTAACAGATAGACACTAACAATCAGTTATGCTTAGGGACCATCCCTAAATTACAAAACTCTAAAATCTGCCTTTTCAGACCCCCCCCCCCCCCGTGTAACAGACTTGTAACAGTAATAGCCCCCTCAAAAATTATGTAACGCTGTCACCAACCCCCCTTTAAATTGTTGACATTCACTTTCATGCATATTTTATTTATGATGAAGTCATTATTTAGACTTTCTTCCGTTTATTTTCTAATGAGAGGTGGAGAATATGTATCCAACTTCAATATCTTTTTTTTTTAAATCTCGTATTTTGGTGAAAATAATAACATTTTGAATGAATTTAAAAAAATTGCTGAGGTTTAATAGTTATGTAATGCTGTGTAAAACCCCCCACCCTCCCCCGTAATGGTGCATAACGCTGCTGAAAACCCCCCTTCAGGCATACGTAATTTAAGAACGGCCCCTTATTTAAAGATTATGAAAAACCTTAAAGTTTCACATAGTAATTTCATAGATTTCAACTAATATCTGAACAGTTTTTAAATATTACTGATACATTTTTAAAATATAAAAACCTCCTTCTCAACGCTACAAAAACAAATTACGTTGTACTTGATTTGAAAAACCAATATGATAGTACAAAAAAAAAAAAAAAAACTTGATAGTATCAATTTTAATATAGAAATAGAGAATGAACAACTTGAATGTAAACAAAACGTTAAGTTTTTAGGATTTATAATAGACAAACAACTATCACGGACTCAACACGTCAATTACATATGTAATAAGCTAAGTGCTGGATTATTTGCTTTAAAAATAATTGTCATTTTATTGTGAGATAGATACACTGTAACTTTTATATTCTGCATATATGCACTCACACATACAAGTTGGCTTGCAGGTATATGGAGGGACTTCTCATTCAAACTTGGAAAGAATTTTAGTAGCCCAGAAAAAAGCAATAAGAATAATGTTTAAACTTAAATACAATGAATCTTTTAGAGACCTGAAAATACTTACAGTTTTTAGTGTATAGTAGAACCTCTTTAATCCGAACTTCTGTAATCTGAACGTCCAGTAATCCAAAAGCCACCATGAGAAAGAAAAAAAAGTGCATGTACATATCTTCATTGATTCAGAAGAAAATGGCTGACTTTTATCAATAATTTATGGAATTACTGTAGTATGTATTGATTATTTACCAGTTTTTATATAACTATTTACCAGGTTCAGTTTCTCATTTTTATTATAAAAGCAACATTATGAAATATAAATATGATAAGCAGTATATTTTTTATTTACTATAATTAATGTTTATATTTTATCTACATTGTTGAATAAACAATACTATCTTTTAAATTGTAAAGCATTTCTCTCTTTTCTTTAAACCTTAAGTATGATCTATTTTAGCCATATTTTAACTTCCTATGTGAAAATTATGGTATGTTCTGTAATCTGAATGATTTGATAATCTGAACACGCCCCGGTTTTAATTAGTTCGGATTAAAGAGGTTCTACTGTATGTGTTTTTCAAGTAATAATATATACAAAAGCTAAGGACTATATTAATGAAACATAACAATGTACAAAGTCACAATACAAGCGCAACAAAGACAAGTTTACAATTGAAAGCTATAGATTAGAACTTTTTGCCAAATTACCAGGACATATCGCGAAAAACTTTTAAATACCTTACACAAAAGCATTCGAAAGGAAAGAATATAAATATTTTCAATAGTAAGTTAAAAACGTTATTGACTAATCAATCACTTTATGCGGTTCAGGAATTTTTCAATATTATTTATAATACATATATGCATAATAAGTAGATATATAAATATATATTGGAATATTTGGTTTCAAATCAATTTAGGTTATGGCGTCCAACCATATTAGGCTAAGATTATCTGCTGCAAAAATTTGTCACAGCAGATATTATTGACACTATTTATGTACAATTATTTGTATGCATGAATAAAGATGTTTTGACTTTGACTGATAACATTTGCAGAGCCATGGATTTAAGAAAATGCACAGTCTTATCATTGTTTGACTTTTCACTGTCTGAATCACACCCTTTTTAAACTGAAGAATATTGGCTTTTCAGACAGCAGTTTCTGCTGGATAAGTTCTTACCTTTCTGATTGTCAGCAGTGTGTTCATGTAGATGCAGAGTATAGGGCTTTATCTGTTTCATCAGCATACCTCAAGGCTCAATATTGGGCCCTTTGCTATTTTCCTTATACATTAATGACACAAGCTCGTTCTTAACCTTCACAAAGCATCACATGTATGCTGATGGTTTGCAGATTTATGCCCATTGTGGTGTAAGCTGCTTAAACGATTCTGTAATGCGAATTAACCAAGATATTGAAAATATAATCAAATAGACCAAAATGTATGGTCTTAAACTTAATGAAGATAAAACACATCCTTTTCTTATTTTCTCTCGCCTTTATAACAAATTCAACATTAATGCTATTAATGATATTCCAGTCGATGGTATATGACAATCTTTCTATAGTTCAGTTAAAAGTTTGGGTGTAATTTTTAATTGAGAAGATAAAGCTAGATATCTGTAAAAGGCTTTTGGAACGATCCATTCCCTTAAGACTCCCGATAATTTATGCCTATAAAAATCAGCTCCTTCTTGTAAAAGAACTGGTATTTCCCCATTGTACCTACTCTAATTCTGTGTACAATGATATGATTGTGGCTTTGGCTATTAAGAGGCGGCTGAAGTTAGATGGCCCGGCTGCCGACGAGCGTGCCTCTATAAAATGGGCTTTCAAATGAAACACATAAAATGAGAGCTTAAAAAAATTGGGAAGTACAATCAATATAGTGCATGAATGACATATAGTTATCAGCACGGTTCAATATGCTGTACATAAAAATTTAATTAGTTTATAAGTAAAGCCTAAAAATCTAAAATTAAACTAAGCATTTCCTATAAGAAAACAGAGAATTTTGTTAAGAAATGACAAACGTTTTGAGTCACAGAAAAATACACTTTATGTATAAATGAAACTTTTGGATTTTTATAATTTTTTTTGTGCTGTGAAAATAAGTTAGTCCTTAACATTTAATTATAACAATATTTATTGCAAAGGCTTGACAATTGTTAGCCAACCGGGGCTGCTAAGAGTTCACCAAAGTTCCGACAGAAAGCGCTAGCCATTTCCAGTGAACTGGCTCACCTGTTGTCAAAATTGTTGTGTCAGTAAGTCACTCAAAGTGTTGTTTTAGCCATCATTCAGGGCTGTTTATATTACCATTTAACCTTAGTCAATTGTATTCAAATATCTTAGGTAAGTTAGTTGTATCTACTTAGCCATATTTCTGGGCTGTTTATATTACCATTTAAACTTAGTACATTGTATTTAAATGTCTTAGGTAATTTAGTTGTATCTATAATGTTTTAGCCAACTTTTTGGGCTGTTTTTATTACCATTTCAACTTAGTAAATCGTATTGAAATGTGTTAGTTGTGTCTGTAATGTTTTTGCAATCTTTCTGAGCTGTTTATGTTATATTTAATAAATATTGTTACATGAGACGTTGTACTGTACTTTTCTGTAATATAAACTGTTGTACCTAACTATTCAGTTCAAAAATTGTCTTATTGAACTGGGACAAAAACTAAAATATAATTAAATAATGGTACTTTTACAACCGTCGTATTTATATTTAAAGAAATCTTCAATCCACAAATATTTAAATTAGAGCTAGGATGCGCACTCAACCTTGTTTAATCCATTTATGGCCGGGGGATTATAACGGACAGCCGGCAGGTCAGATTGGACCCTTTGGGCCCCAGGTAGAAGGGTTATGGGCTCCTAACATGCTTTGACCTTTGTGCACTTCTAACACGTGCGCTAGTAACACGACATGCAACTGGACAACCCTCCACTTACTGACTTTTTAGTGTTTTGACTAGAAATTTTCTGTAGATTGTTTATCATGTATAATTTGTACTATAATAATCAGTGGTTTACAACAATAAAAATGATGGTCAAAGGAAAGGAATGTGTTTATGTATAACCGATGGAGTTTCTGACTCGTATTTAGGTGTTACCCTCTGTAGCGTTTACGTAAGAAATACTTTGTTTACGCATATGGAAATTCAACTCGGCCAAGCTCCTCTTTACTAGTCTTGTACAACACCGGCAGACCTAGGCTGACCGCACCCCTCCCCATTTCCTAGGGGCTGAGAGTGCCTTGACAGACAGCCGTGTCTTAACTCAAGACATACCAAGCGCCTACCGGTGTAATTTGACGCTACCTGTCGTTCAGCTAGAACTGTGTTATTTTCCCTGACTCCAGCCGCCTTTTAAACTTCAGGTTTGTCAAAATTATTGTATTAGATTTGTTTTAATTTGAGGTATGTCTAAAACGTCTCAATATTATATTGAAAATGCTATTTTAAATTTGGCCGATCTAAGAGTTCTTCAAATTTTTAATATTTTATATTTGCTTGTAGACTTGCCTTCCTTGATAAGTTTGCTAATGATCTATCTCTTCTTTTGTATACCTGCTTGGCATATTGCCCTATAAGTGGTAAACTACAGGACCAGTGGCGATATGTCCGTATAATAATTAGAAACTTTCTAAATCTACTTTTGAAAAAAAAAAATAAAAAAAAAAATAAAAAATGCTAGAAGGTAATGGATATGATTATTTTTTTTCACAATGTACTTTCATTTATATTATCAGTAAAGGAAGAACAATCACTTTGTCATAGTTGTTCATATGTACAGTATATAACACAATATACAATATAAAACAACGTTATATTACCCTTAGTAATAACAGAAAATAAACTTAATTAAGAATGTAAAATCTAGAGAGGGGTGGAAAGTTCTTTTGTGGAATAAAGTGCTCTATTTATTAAATAATCTTTTAGTTTGTTTTTAAACCTGAGATCTTTTTCATCTTTAATATTTTTTTGGAATGAATTTCAAAAATATGTTACCAATGTATGTAGGTTTCTTTTCGAAGAATTTTAATGTGTGGTCTTGGAAAAACTCATTCCCTCCTCTGGTACCGTAGGCGTGAGTGGGCCAATCTATTATTGAGGTTCGAGTTTTGGAATTTTGCGGTGAGAATGGTTTCAAAAATATACTGACTGTATACCGTAAAGATTTTTAGATTTTTAAATTGATCCTTCACCGACTCGACAATTTTAAGTTTTAACATAATACGTATAGTTTTTTGTTGTTGTTTTAAAATACTTTCTAAATTAATTTTTTTGTTGACCCATAAAGTGCAATACAGAATGAAATGTGAGAATGAACATGAGCAAAATAAATATTTTTTAATGTCTTTAAATCGCAAATATAACTCATTCTTCTTAACGCATAGATCCAGAATTTAATTTACTTAACAGTCTATGTATATGTTAATCCCAATTTAAATGTATTACACCTGATGATAGTCTACAACAAGACAAGGGATACTCGCTACTGTGTTAAAATTGTATTGATAACTTTTTCTAGACTAAATGAACATCTATGGTACAGTTATATAAATAAATTGTACTGATTTAAATTTAAATAAAATAAAATCTGTATGGTAAAATATTTAATTACAGAGCCTTAATATGCCTTAATGAGACTAAATATTAAAGAATTTGTTGTTGGAGAACTCTTGATTGAACCACCTTCCCGTGGGGGTGCTCTGTACCCCCACACTCTAGAAACTCCTACACATTTAAAAATCCACAAGGCGCCACTGAACCAAACTGGAAGTATAGGGCCTCCTGATTATCAATTGTTATGCCATTGTTGTGTTAATTTCTATGATTAACACATTTTGTAATTAGAATAGCGGTTCAAGGCTAATGCCTAACATGTTTCAACATGAATGTAACATACATTAACAACTGAGAGTTCGACATTTTATGATCTAAAGAGCAATTATATTTCCTTGCTAATATCATATCAAGAGATCGCTAAAATGAAAAGAATCATTTATTTTACTAAAAATGTACGTTTCTGAGGTCATCTATATTTCTTCTTAACACTGTAACGGTCAGATCCCTCCACAAAGGAGATGTCTGTATTTGGTTGAACAGTCTACGTTATGTTTCATCCTACACATAACTGAATAAGACAAAGTTAAAAGTTTCCAATTTGATCTCTCATTGTATTTATTTAATCAATTTAATATATTCCAATGATCTTATAGCAACATTTCTTCTTATATAAATAAATTTAGAAGATGAGGATATTTTAAATTCTTTTCCATGAATGAATGAAGCAAATATGACTAGATTTTTTAATAACTAAGAAAGATACAGTGTTGAATACAAAAAAATACCAGTGATAAACTACTTTATTATAAACTGCCTTAAAAGTAAATAAAATAAATACTCTTATAAATATATTATTATAAATTAATGTAGGAATAACTAATACTAATTACAATTTCAAGCTGAATCAAGGTGGGAGAAGAAAGATTTCCTCTTGAATATATAAAATACAATTGGAGAATTTATAATGTAACTTGGAAGGCGAATAAAGAATTGTGCATCAAGAAAGGAAGGTCTAGGTCTAGGAGGAAAGATTTATTACAAGATAAGTAGTAATTGTCTTTAGCAGACATGGCAATAAACACAACAGATTGAATAAATAATTTCAATGAACCAAATACAGTAAAACATCGATAGTTTGACGCTTTGTGGGCTGCGGGGGTGTTAAAGTATCGAAATTTCGAACTATGTTTATGTATGGTAAATATAAAACAACAAAAATTATTTTCATAAAGAAATTATAGAGTATTTTCCTCATGAATTGTTAACAATTTAACAAACGTAAAAACAAGCTATACTGCATATTTCTGTAACAATATATATTCTACTGAATTGGTATGGAGTTACAATGGTAGTTATTAAAGTATGGACAGTAGAGTATTTAGAAGGTACAGTAACTAAATGTCCAAATATTCATAATTTTAACAGTTATTCACTTTGACAGTGTTATTTCATTGATATGCACTGGGCTGACTCGCACACAACCTGCTACTAACGAAAGTTTTGCAACACGGTGTCACCATTACCGGTGTCGAACTACAAGGACTGTCGAAGTATTGAGTGTCAAACTATCGAGGTTCTACTGTATGATGTAAACTACAGGAAGATGATTACATACATTTCCAGGAACTTAGAGACATAAATCAAAGTATTAAATTTATTAAGATTAATTTTTATAATTAAAAAAAAATGGATTAATAATCTATCTTCTAAAAATATAATATAAAATACACCACAGAAAGTTTACAAAATGTACAGTCAGACAATATTATATAAATGTAAAGATTAGTGTAAAACAAAAACATTACAACAGTAAATAGAGTATGGACGGTTAAGATGCTGTTAAAGAAATTTCTCCCACCTAGCTTATTGGTTTATACTTTTATAAACTAGCTGACTCGCCACTCTGTATATAGTTGTCTCACGAGTAAACAGCTGTTTACCATAAATAACTACTAAAACATATTTTAGAATGAATAGTGCAGTAAATATTGATTTTGGTTTAATTATGTCCTCAGTGTTTGAAATTAGTATCCTACACAAATGTATTACTAATACATACCAATTAATGTGCTTGTTTAAATATAATGACGACCATCTAAAAACTAACTTTATTTAACAATATTAAGCAATATAAGCAGTATTGAAAAGAATAATTTTGCCTAAGATTGTTAAATTATACTATGACATTAAAATTCTTTGTACAACATAAATATTTTTAAAGTAACTATTTGTATTCTATCAAGTAAAATGATTTGTTTCAATCTAATTAAAAAGTATAAGGTTAAATACAAAAATGTATTTTTCATTCAAGATTACTATCTTTAAATTTAATTGTGCATTTCAGGGAACATGATTTAAAAAAAATGAAAATTATGATTTCGTTTACCTCTAACTGATGAACAACTTGTTAGTTTCTCAGAAATACAATAATAAATCCTTCATATTTGTAGGATAGTTTATAATCCTTTTCATGGAATGTAAAGGCCACAGTGCCTACCGAGTACTGGACGAGGCTCATTTTTTCTTGCTTTTGCCTAGAGTCAGTGTGTGGTGACTACTGCCCAGTTGAGCTAGTTGTGACTTGCGTCGGTTAAACTCCACTATAGTATCTTCAAGCTTAGATCGGCTCTCTTCATATTTCTTTTTGTCTTCAGAATGTTCCTTTTTCAATCGATCAAATTTGGCGTGCAGCTGAAAAATCCACAGTTAATATACAACAGTTATAAAACATTCTTATAAAAGAAATCTTCTGCCTATAATTTGTTTTGTGTTAAGCAAAATGTTCATTGTCCCTTAACTGTATGTGTATGGGTGGGCGGGTGGGTCAATACCACTGTACGTGTATGGGTGGGTGGGTGGGTCAATACCACTGTACGTGTATGGGTGGGCGGGCGGGTCAATACCACTGTACGTATATGGGTAGGTAGGTGGTTCAATACTACTGTACGTGTAGGGTGGGTGGACGGGCCCATACCACTGTACATGTATGGGTGGGCGGGTGGGTAAATACCACTGTACGTGTATGGGTGGGCAGGTGGGTTCATATTATTTGGAGAAAAATAATGATGTCCAACCAACAGGACTGCCTAAATTTGGCGCTGTTGTCATTTTAATTTTATTTAACTAATCATTGTTTATATGGTACAAAATAAACTTAACAAAATAAAAATAATCTTCATAGAAAGGTATGAACACATATGTTACAGGAAGCTATTCATTGATTTATCAGTACAGTGGACTTTCTGTTATCCGAGGTAATTGGGACTGGGATCACCTCGGATACGTAAAAACTCGGATAATACGGAGGTTATGGTAAAAATAATGTAAAAGCCATGAAAATTGCACAAAAATAGTTTATTATGAGAAAAAATGCACAAGAGTATAAATGTAGTTACAGACCTGTAAAAAAGTAGAAACATCAGGTTATGTCTTTTATAAGTTGTACTACCGCAGGATGACAAAAAGTTGGGAATAAGTATTCCATTTTAAAACTCTACAACAGTCGGTAAAAAACTGCAATAATATAATTTAACAGTAAAAATCTAATGTAATGTCCTTAGGCAGCATTGTGGGTGGGCAATTTCCTCTAACGTTACATTTGTTGACAACGAAAGCAGAGTATTCCTTAATTTTTGTTAACTGATCTCCCAGTATCATTGTCTCACCCTACCTTTCGTATTTCATCTATCTAAAGTTCACAATGGTATTCGCATGTTGGTTTCATATGCAGGGTACTGTTCCGTCTGTTTACCGAACGAAATTATCGTATTTATCCTGTTGTTTAACTTAATCTGCATTACTTTCTTAATATTGCAGGGAACCATTCAATATTTTAACGGAATAAAATTATCGTATCAACACCATATTTATCGTACACATTAACGATGAAAACACTGATTGATTCATCATTTAGATTTTGTTATAAGATAAGCAAATGTCAGTCATTTACCACTCATATCAAAACACTTGAATAAAATATTGAACAATAACAGTAACAACAATAAATTA
>JAQJVL010001123.1:0-253240 GCA_035578905.1 Stictocephala bisonia
ATTAGTAAGTCCATTAGATGCATACTGTCGTATTATTACCATCCTGATCCCCCAGCTGACACAGAAAGTGAGGTTAGGTTAGGTTAGGAAAAGTGAGGTTAGGTTACGTTAGGTTAGGAAATTTGGCGGGAAACATGGGCGCCGCCATCTTGGATGACGTCACAAAAATTGGACCAATCAGAGAGCTGGGTTCAAGGGGGGCCCCTTCTACTACAGTCCATTTCAATATCTCTGCGCTATGACAACCGAAAGTTTAATTTCTGAGGTGCAAAAGCACCCTAGTTTGTGGAATATGAACCATCCGCAGTATTATAATATACTTATGAACGATCGGCTGTGGAGTGCAGTGGTGGAGGCCGTAAAGATGCCTAGTAAGTCGACATAATTAATTATTAAAAATTGTTATTTATATAATTTAAACAAATACAAAATTACAATTGTGCATGGGTTTTTGTAATTTTTAATTTTTGTAAAGAATAATTATTAATTTGTTAAGGTTCTTGCAAAGCTTATATTTGATTGAAGATAGATTAGTTAATTGATTAACTTAATACATTAAATCGGTCAAGAACGAATGAATGCAAAACTAATTGATTTGTTTGTGAAATGGTAATTAATGTTTTTACTTGAAGCTACAATGATCACACCGCCATAAATAATGTCGGTTTACAATATTGTTTTAAGGTACTTGTTAGTTAAAAGTACTATCATTTGATGCAACACCTCGGTTGTTTTTAAAAAGTTATGATGAGTTTATTCCTACAATATTGTATACTATTAATAGTATTCTGAAGGACTAATCTCAGAATCATAAGAGTTCACTAATCTCACACCGTAATTTTTAACTCTATGTAAAATAAAAAAATAAGTGGTAACATATACAAATGTACCGAATTGTAATCATATAATAAAAAATATTTAACCATGAGATTTACATAATTGAATGGGTGGGTGGAAAAGGGGTAAAATTCCAAAATAACCGAAAATAAACTAAGATAGCAGAATTGTTGTACATTCCATAACGCATCTGTTGAGCGTAAAAAGGACTAATTTCCTCTACTTTGTAATGGAGAAAAACAGACATGAAGTATTGGTTGAGTGGAAGAAGGATAACATTCCTAGACTGGATTTGGAATAATATCCTTCTTCCACTCAACTGTTAGTCACGCAGCGGTTTGAAGCCACAGCGTTGAGAGGAATATTGACCTTTTTCCGACCAACAAGAAATGAATTTGTCTCTAATTCCATTTATTACCGTTTTAGCGCTAGTATCGAGTAGCCTCTATGGATACTGAGCAGTGAGCAGAAAGATGTTTTGTTTGGCAACGTGTTTGGCAACGTGTTTGTAGCTTGTTGAGGTTATGTTACACTAGTGTTCAGCTTTGTGTGGACCGTTTTAACAGTGCTGTGTTTTATTTAACTGACTTGTTTGATTATCAAAATGTCCGATTCGGAGCAAGATGAGGAGCATGATGAGCCTAGGCGCAAGATTGGCAAGGTAAATAAATATTTACATACTAAAGAAATGATGAAAATAGCAAGGAGCAAAGGTGAAGAGTTTGTTACTGACAAGGGAAAGCTGGTTGAGGCTAAGACTACCGGCCCAGATTGTACTTGTCGGAAACGTTGTATGACTTATTTTTCAGTAGACGAAAAGAAGGCTATTATAAATCGAATATATGATGGTAGGCCAAAAAATGAGCGAGATGTTTATTTACAAGGCCTAATAGAGAGGTCTGATGTTGCACGACATAGACCAAAAACAGCAGACTCAAAACAAGCTACTTCTTCATTTAAATACTTTGCAATGAAAGGAAATGAAAGAATAATGGTTTGTCGCCAGGCTTACGGAGCTTTACATTCTATTTCTAACAAGGCTATAACTCGTTTGACCCATCTTTTGCAAGCAGGTGAATCGCCTAAAGATGGCCGTGGATTGCATGGCAACAGAGCGAATGTATTGGCTCCTGATGTAGTTTTAAAAATACATAACCACATCAACTCATTTCCAAAGCATGTGTCCCATTATGCATCTCAGCCCATTAATTACCTGGATGCAGAGCTTTCGGTAACAAAAATGTACCAGTTATTTATTGAAAGACATTTTGAGCTATTAGGAACGGTGAAGTATGAGTACTATTTACGTTACTTTAAAGATAACTTTGGATTCAAATTTGGACGTCCACAGGTTGATGTTTGCCCAACCTGTGAAGAATTGAATACAAAAATAAAGTCTCCAGTATTAAATGAAGTAGCTAAACGTGTGGCTGTTGCTGAACTTTTAGTTCACAAGCGTCGTGCACGTAAGTTTTATGATAAACTTAAGGAAATAACAGAGCTAAGCAAAACAGACCCCAAAGTAAATGGTATAGTTTTTGACTACATGCAAAACTTACCATTACCCTTCATCCCAGTACAGGATATGTTTTATCTGAGGAAGTTGTGGTACTACGTATTCAATATACAAGACTTAAAAACAAAACAATCGGTATTTTACAACTATTCCGAGGGTGAAGCTTTTAAGGGCCCTAACGAGGTTTCCAGTTTCGTGTTGGACTATATTACAAATCATCTTCCAAAAGAAGTAGAGATTCTCCACGTTTTTTGCGATTCTACAAGTGGTCTAAACCGAAATCATACATTGAGTCGACTGTTAACGGCGATCTCCATGAGTGGACGATTTAAAGAGATCCATCAATATTATCCTGTTAGAGGGCACAGCTTTATGCCTTGCGATAGGACCTTTGGCACTATTAAACGTGCAGTCAAAAAATTTGATCGCATCTACACACCTCAACAGTATCTTGAAATAATTTGTAATGCAAAGAAGACTGCGCCACATCATATTGTCAATCACATTCAAACTGAGGATATTCTTGAAGTGAAGAAATGGTGGCCTCAATACTTTAAAAAGACACCAAAGAGTATGCCTTTTGGAAATCCACCTCAAAAGGTTCAGTTTTCCATCAGTAAATACCTAAACTTGACATTTAAAAAGGAACTAAAAGGTGTTGTAAAATAATATGTTCAAATTATATAATTTACAATAAAACCAATATATTTTTAATTTTTAACTAGGCCTTTCGCCAGCAAAGCTGGCATCATCAGGCAACACAATATATAGGGGTGTTAAACCCAGACCTCCTCTGTTGGAATGAGCTCGCGAGGTACATTCCTTTTCTTCACGCGGCCCAACAGAAATTTGCCAGTATAGGACCCATGGCTCCATGGTGTAAACTTATACTGCCTCCAAGCGAGGTAACAGAGTTTTCATCTGAACGCCTTTCAATGTTGTATGCTGTAGCCCGGGCCATCTCCTCCAAATACGGCAGCTCGACGGTGGACCAAATAGACGGCATCGAGAGCTCACAGACTACGAAAGAAATAATCCAGCATGCCCTAAGAATCGTATCTGCAGCAGGAGGTGCTAAAACTATTGAGGTAATGGCCCTCCGTGAATGGCACTACAACGGATATGTACATAGAGAACTAACTAAATTGTTGGATGAAGGAGCCACTGACCACCCCATTATTGGAGTCATGACTAATATGAGTAATGTAGGAGCTCGGCTTGCAGGAGAACCAGAACCTTAGTTATAAAAAAAAAAAAAAAAAAAAAAAAAAAAAAAAAAAAAAAAAACACTTCGAATTTTTTTAAAATTAAATTAAAAAAAAAACACTTTAAAAATTAAAAATATATTGGTTTTATTGTAAATTATATAATTTGAACATATTATTAAGTGACCAATATCAACTCTCAACTTCACTACGTGTTGTAAAATGTTCGGAATATATTGGCAGTCCAGTGAGTTATGATTTCAAACTCAGCAAATCTAATGATGATGTGCCTCTTCCTACTACAAGAGCTTACGATGGGAAAGTACCTATAAAGAAGCCGAAGATCGATGACGTTGGCCAAATAATGCAATACATACCCAATTAACACAAGGCTTTCTTCGAAGAACGTCTTGCCTGGCCTACTACTGCTGACTTGGAAAGGGTGAATGATGTTAATGAAGAAGATTAAATAGATGTAAAACAATGTATTAATGTAAGTTTAACTACTGTAACATTATATCATTTTAATATCCATCAAACACATTTATTTATTTACGTTTTACCTATTGTTCCTTCTTTTGAGTGGAAAAAGGGTAATATTCCAAAAAACAATGAGAACAAAAAGATTTTTTTGCCAAGTAACTATCAGAGTTACAATTCTATATTTTTAATAAATTTGAGGCCAATGAGTTAAGGAACAAATGTTCAATGGTAACTTTTCTTATAGAAACATAAATGTAAGAAATAGAAAGTTTTTTTTGATTTCCCAAAAACAAGGTTTTTGGATTTTTACCCTTTTTCCACTCACTCATTCAATTATTCACTGCAAAAATATGTTATTAAATAAAGGGTAGCATGAAAAATGTCAAATTTATCATTGAAAAATGTTTTAATACTAATCTATGCAACAAATTTAGATTAAAATACATTTCATAAATTTTGTGGTAAAAATAAAAACCATTGTGCAAATGTTTTACAAACTCGGTATTTTAACTAGGCCAATTCTTGGTGGGGCATTACTCCCTCTGGACGCACAAAGTATGTAGAGAACCTTTTCCTGACACGTTTTGCTACTCTGGAAGAGGCGTTATTTTGCTTACTGGGATTAGACGTGGACATTGGATTCGTACTTTGTGCAGCCACTTCTATGAACGTTCTTTCTTCCTCCTCTGTGATGCCTTCTCGATCCCGTATAATGTTGTGGAGCAGTATTATAGCCTTTACTATTGCAACGGCATTTTCTACTTTAGTTTGAATTGGAACTGAAAGAACGTTGAACTTCGACTTTATGCTACCATATGAGCATTCTACTACCATTCCTGCTCTAGCCAGTCTATAGTTGAATACATCTTTTTCGCTTCCTGGAACGAGCTGCCTTCTCGGAAATGGCCTCATCAAATATTCTCTCAACGGAAACCCTTCATCCCCAACGAGCACATATGGTGCTTTTATGTCACTGTTCGGAAGTAGCGATTCTTCAGGAAGTTGAATTGATTTGGATTCGAGATATTTCCCCATTTTAGATGTCCCGAACATACCACCGTCACTGTCTTTGCCATAACCTCCAACGTCAACAAACACAAACTTATAATTAGAATCAGTCACCGTCAGCACATTGATAGAGTATACTCCTTTGTAGTTCCGGTACATAATAAATGTTTTAGACGGTCTCTTGATTTGGAATTGTTTTCCATCTAGTGCACCAACACAGTTAGGAAAATTCCATTTTGAATAAAAATCTTCACCCATCTTGACATAATCTTCTACTTTAGGTATAGGCATATATTGTCTCTGAAGGCATTTCCACAAAGATTTACAAGTTTCAGTTACAATACTGGCCACTGCAGACTTTGATATTCGAAATGAGTAAGATAGCTGCCTAAATTGCGTCCCCGTCACCAAGTATCTGAAAAAAATTACTTTTTTAAGTACATGTAGGCCTACATAGTTTTTTGTTGTTTTTTTCAGAGGACACTGCTAAGACCAAGTGGAGAAACCTACGGGACACATTTACTAAAGAATGTAAGAAGATACCTCAACCCCGCTCAGGCTCCTCTGCAGAAGACACTCCGGTGTATCGTGGTAAATGGTCATACTTTAACGCTATGCTGTTTGTAAAAGATGAGGTAACACCTCGGGAAACCGAATCAAACATTCACGACGCTGATGAGGAAAACGTAGGTGGTCTCCCTACTGAGACCCCAACTGCAGACACCCTAACTGATGACACCCAAACTGATGACCTCCAAACTGATGACCCCCACACGGCTGCTGATACAGAGATACCTGGAAACATACTTGTTACCCCAAATGCCCAACAAGCAAAGAAAATAAAACCTAGGGATCCAGTGTGCGTGACACCAAGCTCGGTGAGGCCAGCCAAAAAACTTAAATCTAAGGAACCACCAAAGCCCATGTCAGAGTTTGAAAAAGCAGTCCTGCAAACTGAAAAAGAAAAACTGGCTTTGTTAAAAGAACCCGAAGATGATGACGACATGTTTTTCTTTAAATCAATGTTACCATACTTCAAACAAATGGGACCAATACAGAAGTTAAGAGTTCGCTCAAAGATCCAAGATCTGGTTATTAATGAATTAAGCACATTACAGACAACCACTTCCAATGACTACTGGTCTGGCTAACTCCGCTCGATACCGGTCCCAAGCCCGGCGTCTCATCTTCCCATAACCGATGAGGAGGAGGAGGGTAGGACACCTTCCCACAGCTCTCAGTGTGATCCCGATGCTGAGAGCACTCCTATCCCATTAATTCCTTATCCTACCTAACCTCTCCAACCAAGCCAAGGCGGAACAGCGTGGGCCGAGGGCTGAATGGCTGGTGGTAGACCAGTCTATACCATGCGGACTCTGGACACCTGCCGAAATCCAGTTTTAAATAGGCTTACCCTGGCATGCGGGGCTCTGTCGGGGCTAGACCATTTATTTCCCTAGCTACTCGTGGGAATCCTATGGATCCTAATTCAAAACAATTACCAAAACCTTCACCTAAGGACCGCATTGAGTCCTTAGGCAACGAACCGAGCATGGAAGCAGAGGGCAGCCACACCGGCCAGCCCTTGTTTTCCATTGCTCGGGCCAAATCGACGTCGGGGGGGGGACTCGTCTCTCTCCGATTCTGAATCAAACTTGGCTGAGGACCGCCCAGAGCCCTCAGACAAGGACCTTGGCACGGGGAACGAAGGCAGCCAAGCTGGCCAGCCTGAAGTCCCCGATGCTCGGGTCAGGGGTTCAGTGGAGGGGGGCATGTCGCTCTCTGACCCCGATAAAATCCTTCCTCGGGGCCCAGGCTCTGATCAGCTGGATCGGATTGCTGAGGCCCTGAATAGGATGAAGATAGCCAGGAAAAAGATTCCTGGCAATCAGAGGAAAAAACTCCTTAGGGAGAGACTTGCTCGGCAGGGTGTACAGTGGGACCCTGCTAAGTATCGTCCCCTGAAGAAAGCCTCTTCGGCGACTTCTAAGGCGGAGGGTGAGAGCTCCAAAGGTGGCGCCAAAAGCGCACGCCCGCAGAGCTCGACCTCTTCACCTGCGGAGACCAGGAGGGGAGCGACTCCTAAGGCGAGGGGTGACGGCCCTAAAGGTGGCGCTAAACGCGCACGCCCGCAGGGCTCGACCCCCTCTCCCTCGGAGGCTCAGAGGGATCTGAAGAGACAAAGGAAGGCCGAGGAAGGTTCCCAGGGAACCTCTTCTCAGACCTTCCTGGAAGCTCTCAAGTCCATTAAGGTGGCGGTTGTGCCACCTAATTATCCGGAGAGCAAGCTCACTGAAGAGCAAGGCAACCTCATCCAGACTGCTCTGGTTGAGTCGATATGCCTGCTGGACAGTGGTGAGCTCCCCTTGTTCACCAACTCCTACATGGAGAGAGGTGCTCTTATTGTCTCCGTCGAAAACGAGGAGACAAAAACATGGATCACTGCAACTGTTCCCTCTCTCAAACTGTGGGAGGGGGCTCAGTTCAGGATCGGTGACCGAAAGGACATCCTACGGGCTACCAAGGTGCTTTTTAAGACGCCTAAGCAGCTCGGAAAGATGGACGAGTCCAGAATCCTGAAGCTTGTTGATGACCAAAACAAGGAACTGAATGTGAGAGAATGGACCATCATCAGTCGAAAGGCCGATCCGGAAGGAGCAAAGACCTTCGTCTGCCTGGTGGATGACCACGTTCTCTCAGCCATTAAGGCCAAGAGCTATAAGCTGAGGTTGGGGCTCTGGCAGGTCTCGGTGGTCGTTTTGGCTAGGGACAATGCCAAGGGTGATCCAAGCCAACCTGCACCACAGTAGGGCTGCCTCGGCAGCCCTCTGTCAGTCTATGACTGCACACAACATCGACCTGGCCTTGATTCAAGAACCTTGGTTACACAAGGGCAGAATTGCAGGACTGGCCGATGCAAAAGGTAAGATAATTTCCTATTGTTCCACCAATAATGCTAGGACTTGTATCTTGGTACGCAATGGTATGGAAGTATTTCCCCTGTTTGATTTCTGTTCCAGGGACAACACGACAGTGAGAATTACACTGAGCACTGAGGAAGGGCATAGGGAGTTCATCGTCAGCTCTGTGTACCTTCCCTATGATGCTCTGGATCCACCTCCCTCCAGGGAACTAGAAGCCCTGGTTGAGAAACAGTCCATTGGTGGGCGGCACCTTCTGGTCAGCTGCGATGCCAATGCACATCATGAAGCATGGGGATCATCTGACTCCAACAGGAGGGGTGAGTACCTTTTAAACTTCATAGTAAATTATGATTTATTTATACTAAATCGGGGCAACGAACCCACATTTAGAAACAGAGTTAGAGCAGAAGTCATAGACCTGACCCTTTGCAATGCGGTCACTCTAGGCCTCATTGACAACTGGCGGGTCTCTGACGAACCTTCTCTTTCTGATCATCTGTACATTTGTTTTGATATCAAGGCTAAAATGTCAGCCCTTTCCTCTCCTCACCGAAATCCAAGGCGGACGGACTGGGAGTCCTATGCTGCGGAACTCTCGGCCATTGCGGGATTAGGTCCCGGGGGGGGGGGGGGGGGTAGAGTACGAATAAGGTCTGTCTTGGAATTAGAGCAGGCGGCATCCTGTTTACAGGACGCGATCCTCGAAAGTTACCACAACAACTGTCCAATTTCAAACACACCGCCTAGACCAAAAATCGGGTGGTGGTCAAAATCCCTGGAAGCCAAGAAAAGGCGCGTTAGGATGCTTTTTAACCGCTCTAAGGTGGCCAATTGTCGGAAAGAGTATCGTTTAGCTCTTAACGACTACAATTCATCCATTCGTGATGCCAAGAAGGCTTCATGGCAAACCTTTTGTAGGGGCATTGACTCCATCAAAGAGGCAGCCAGAATCCAGAAAATCTTGGCTAGCGAACCTATCAACCCCATGAGCAGTCTTAGAACCAGCTCAGGGGAACTGACAACTTTACCTGGCGAAACGCTCAAGCTCCTTCTGGAGTGTCACTTCCCAGGGAATCTCATTGACGATGCTTTGGAAGTCTCTGGCCCTCGAGAGATTAGCCCTATACCTAGGGCAACTCGAGAGGACTGGAGGCAAGCTAGACGCATAGTCACCGTTTCCAAAGTTAAATGGGCAATCGACAAGTTCAGCCCATTTAAATCGCCAGGAGGCGACGGCATCTTCCCCGCACTGTTGCAGAAGGGCCCACCGAACCTCCACTTTCTACTTTGCGAAATCTTCAGAGCGAGCCTTGCCTTCGGGTATATTCCTCAGTCCTGGAGAGTCAGCAAAGTAGTTTTTATTCCTAAGCGGGGTCGTGGCGACTACACAAACGCCAAATCCTTTAGGCCAATTAGTCTTTCCTCGTTTCTGGTGAAGACCATGGAGAGACTCGTAGAATTATACATTCGAGAAGGGGCGCTTAAAGACTCCCCTTTACATCGAAATCAACATGCGTATCTCCCGGGGAAGTCTTGTGAGTCTGCCCTCCATTGTTTGGTCAGGCACCTTGAACATTCCCTGGAGAACAAAGAAATCGCTCTAGGAGCCTTTTTGGATATTGAGGGGGCATTCAACAACACCTCATATCAGTCTATTATTCGTGCTCTGGGACAACGTGGTGTAGAGCCTACCACCTGTAGGTGGGTCGACCACATGTTACGGGGCAGAAGAATTCAATCAACCCTTCTTAGTGAGGTGGTGGAGATTTCTGCGAGCCGGGGATGCCCGCAGGGGGGAGTTCTATCACCCCTCCTGTGGGACCTGGTGGTGGATGATCTCCTAGTCAGCCTCTGTATGAAAACGGATAAGGGCATTTTCATACAGGGCTATGCGGATGATCTAGTCCTACTGGTCCGTGGCAAGTACCAGGGCACTGTTACGGACATCATGAACGACAGTCTAGAAGCAGTGAACTCCTGGTGTGCAAGAGAAGGGATTGCAATAAACCCTTCCAAGACAGTAATAGTTCCCTTCACCAGGAAAAGGGTTCAGGGCTCCTTCAGAGGCCTGGCCCTTGGGGGGGTGTCTCTGACTGTTTCATCGTCGGTTAAGTATCTGGGAGTAATCCTTGATCAGAAACTGACATGGAACTTGCATCTTGACAGAGTCATCCGCAGAGCTAAGTGGTCCTTTGTGACCACTAGGCGCTGTGTGGGCTCTACATGGGGCCTGTCACCCCATGTCTGCCACTGGCTTTACACAGCGGTCATCAGACCACAAATTACTTACGGGGCTTTGATCTGGTGGCCTAAGGTCAACCAGGTAACAGTCCGGGGTAGGCTTTCTAGCCTACAAAGACTTGCCTGCATGTGCATGACAGGGGCCTTTAGGTCGACCCCTTCTATTGCACTGGAGGTTCTTCTCAACCTGCCGCCCCTTGATCTCTTCATTATTGGGGAGGCTCGGGCGGTGGCTTATAGGCTTCAGCTAACTGGCCAATGGAGGGGGTCCTGCACAGGTCACTCCTCAGTGACCAATCTAGTAAACGACGAGATACTCTCAATGAAGTCTGACTTTGTTGGGACTAAGCTCCTTTTCGCTAGACCCTATACTGTGGACCTCAGGTCGAGGGAGTACTGGGACGGTGTTGGTAGCCCGGTTTCTTCTCACGACCGAGTTGTGTGGTTCACAGACGGGTCTAGAATGGGCAACAGAGCTGGATTTGGCGTCTATACTGGCGACCCTAGGACCAACGCTAGCGTGAGCCTGGGAGCGTATGGCACCGTCTTCCAAGCTGAAGTCACCGCAATCCTTCATTGTGCCACCCAGGCGGTCGAGAGAGGGGTTTGTGGGAAATATATCCGCATCCTCTCAGACAGTCAGGCGGCCTTAGGGGCTCTGGACTCCTGGAAGGTCTCGTCTGGTCTAGTCTGGGAATGCGTGGAGACCCTCAGTATCCTGGGATCAAGAAATCAGGTCTCGCTGGAATGGATCCCAGGACATAGGGGACTAGAAGGCAAAGAGCAGGCCGATGCCTTGGCTAGGGAGGGGGCTCTCAAGCCCTTCACTGGTCCTGAGCCGGCCTGCGGCGTTTCGATTGCAGCTGCCAAAGCAGCAATTAAAAACTGGGTCAGCGCCAGACATCTGGAAAGATGGCGGCGGTTCCCAGGGCAAAGACTCGGCAAAGTTCTTGTCAAAAAGCCCTCCCAGAAGTTGACAAAGTCACTTCTTGGATTAAACAAATCGCACGTTAGGCTGGTGGTGGGACTCATCACCGGCCACGGCAAATTCCGGAGGCATTTAAGAACGGTGGGACTCTTTGCGGAGGATCCTATCTGTCGCCTCTGTGGGGAGGACGAAGAGTCGGCAGAACACATTGTCCTGGAGTGTGAGGCTCTGGGTGCCAGAAGAAGAGCACTTTTTGAAGGCTCACCTCTGGGACAGTTGGAAATTACCAATCTAGTGAAGAAGCTCCTTGACTTGGTCAAGGGCAGCCAGCTTTACGACGATTAGGCACCGGGATTGGCACAAAAAGCCTTAGGCTTCGTTGCAAGGGTTGGCTGGACCAACTATATATCCCCTTTTAAACTAAACTAAACTAAAACTGGTCTGGCTCGGTAACACCGTCCTCCACTCACACTCCTTCTCCAGCAACCATGAATTCTCATTACGTTAATTTCACTGACTACTAAATTCTACTACACTACACATCGAGGACTCCACTAATTGAAAACTTATCAGGAAGATATTACAATTAAACAATAACAGTGAATTTAAAAACAGATTGTGTCCTCTAAAACTTGTGTATTTCATCTCATTATTTACAATTTTCTTAATTAAATCTTGTTTATAAACAACTGTGTACTATTAATATAATACATTTTCGGAAACTAAAAATAGTATGACCATAATATATAAATAGTGTTACAATAAATATATTCCAGATTTGTTCTACTTACCTCAACGTGAGTATGAGTCGCTCTTCAACAGAAATGGGGCGCATGAAATTAGTAC
Organism: Stictocephala bisonia; assembly: GCA_035578905.1. Classification (NCBI taxonomy): domain Eukaryota; kingdom Metazoa; phylum Arthropoda; class Insecta; order Hemiptera; family Membracidae; genus Stictocephala; species Stictocephala bisonia. The sequence goes on from JAQJVL010001123.1 coordinate 11,989, forward strand.
TCTTCAAAGAGAACTCTCTTTTCAATTCCGTAACAACATGATCAAATGTTTCCACATACATCCTTGTGTAATTTTTGAATAATTCAGGGTAACCTCTTAAGGGGAGCATGTACCTTTTTGGCACCAAAATATCGATTTTTTGAAACATATCATAAAAAATACTATGTTTTATGCCCTTTTCAAAAATATATAACACTCTATATCTGAGAGGTTTAGAAATATGTGTAAAATGTGTTTTAAGAAATGTATGCACGCTTTTTTCAGCTGACAACATGGCGCGCTATGGATTGTTAGTGTCAGAATGTATTATATACATATTACTTGCTCCAATTGTATGATTATTAAGTTTTTCCCCTTTAGGTTGGTAGCACTGCTTGCTTTAGATGCATTTGAAGGATGTAAGTCATCTGTAACTTACCTAACCTACACTATTGATATTATTGTTATTGTTTATGTTTACTAACAGTGTTTGTCAGTGTAATTCTATTTTGTGTGGTGCCAGTGATCAAAACTTTGGACTCTTAGTGTGTATTTATTATATAAATAAGTGATATTATTGTGTATTAGCCATGCCTAGAGTGAAAAGGTTCAATAAACAGTCTTACAGAGGTAACCAATTTCGTAAAAATTCAAGTGAACTAGGACTAAGTGCTTCTCCAGGTACAAGTGAATCTAATAGGCCTAGGCCTAAACAATCATCTAGTTCTAAGAAGATTAATGATTCAAAGTTGCCTAAATTTAGTGATTATGACATAAACAATGTAAATATTATAATAGATTTACAACAGATTTCTGGCCTAATAAAATCTTTCACTGCATGTAAATATTGTAGTAGTTCCGACTGCATTGACATAAGCCTAGATGAAGACTTCAAGTGTGGAATAGTACATCGTGTAAATATTTGTTGCAATGTATGTAAACATACTGACTCAGTAATAAGCTCCAAATGTGTTAGAAATATGTATGAGTTGAATCTAAGATATGTTTATGCTCTACGTTCAATCGGCAAAGGCCTAGATTCTGGTAGGGTATTTTCTGCTGTGATGAATATCGCTCCACCAAACAGCCGAATTGAAAAATATAATAAAAAACTGCTTACTGCTGTAACAGAGGTAAGTGAATGTTCACTTAGACAGGCAGCTGATGAAGTTCGTAGCCTAAATGATGATTGTCGTGATATAGCAGCCGCTTTTGACGGTACCTGGCAGAAGCGAGGCTTCACCTCTGTGAACGGCGTAATGACAGCAACATCCTTCGATACAGGAAAGGTTATGGACTTTGAGTGTTTCAGCAAATATTGTAATAAATGTGTCAGAAAACCTCTAAGCCATGACAAAACCCTATTGAAACAGCACAAAAATTCTGGTACTTGTTTGGCAAATTTTTCAGGTACAAGTGGTGGAATGGAGGTGGCGGGAGCTCTGACTCTTTGTCGCCGCTCTGAGGCTAAACTCAATGTGCGATACACAAAATACCTTGGAGATGGGGACTCTAAGGGGTTTACTCATGTTGTGGCAAACAATCCCTATGGTGATGATGTTTTGTTAGAAAAACTTGAATGTGTAGGCCATATACAGAAGCGACTAGGAACAAGACTGCGGCGATTGAAGAGGGATAAAAAAGGAATCAAATTGAAGGATGGTAAAGGACTTGGAGGACAAGGTAGGTTGACTGATGTAGAGATAGATCACTTACAACGTTTTTATGGGATGGCAATAAGGAATAATTTGGAAGATGTTGAAAAAATGAAGAGAGCAATATGGGCTACGTTATATCACAAATTATCGACTGACGCAAAACCTCAGCACGAACTATGCCCGCCTGGGATTGAGTCTTGGTGCAAATACAGACAAGCTCAGGCAAATAATAAGCTAGATGATTTCAAACATACAAACTCATTGCCTGAATCTATTATGGAAGAAATAAAACCAATCTATAAGGATTTATCAGCCCCAGCCCTACTAAAGAGGTGTCTGCACGGTAAAACACAGAACCCTAATGAAAGCATCAATAGCGTAATTTGGAATAGGCTACCCAAGACCACATTTGTTGGCATTCAGACATTAAAATTAGGGGTTTGTGATGCAGTTCTTAGTTTTAATGAAGGAGCAATGGCTAAAGTGAATGTTTTGGAACGATTATGCATCCAACCAGGACGCTTTATGGTTGAAGGCCTTCAACAAATCGATTCCAATAGGGTTAAAAAAGCTGACAAAGAAGTCCAAGAAGAAAATAAAAAGAAGAGGATAAAAAGAAGGATAGGAAAAAAGAGTAAAAATGAAGAAGATGATTACTGTCCAGGTGGATTTTAAAGTGATTATGTGTTTTGAAGTGTAACTAAAACTTTAAAGCTGTTTTACCGAAAGTACCGTTTTGTGACATTTCGAAACACGTTGTGAAACAATTATTAGACTTACAGACTTCAAATTTTACACACTTATTGCAGACTAGTTGGTGAGTAGATTCATGCTTTTTTATCAATATATATTATGTTTTTATAATTTAAAAAAATATTGTATTTACATAATAAAAAAAAAATTTTTTTGTTAAATTGCTACCACGATAATTTTTTTGTTAATTGAGATATTAAAAAAAAAATGCATGAAAATATAAAGCTGTTAATGTAGAACAAAACCCTAAAGTTTAAAGTCAATATGTCTAATAGTTTAGGAGATAATGGTACCGACATGTTGCAGTGTACTCCCATTTAAATAACATGGGACCCGAAAAAGGTACATGCTCCCCTTAATTTGTTGTAAAGATGGTGAAACTCACCAAACTGATATCGCTCCTTGAAAATCTCATTCGTTGGTGATCTCTTGTCTAATATCTCAGCTTTTCTCTTAAGGTATGTATACGTCAGTGTTGAACTGTCCAGCAAAAGAAGCTTACGCTTTTTAGCTATCGATATCATCTTTAGCCCACTGCACTGTTCCTCTATTCAAGAGAGAATGACGGAGTCGGGATTCCCACCAACAGGTCGCGCGCTACAGAGCCGCCAGCCGCACCGCAACACCTGCCGCTGGCTCCACTGTGGACACTCTTTTGATCGGCCGGCCGGACCGCATCGGCCGGACGAATTTCGCCGTTCAGCTAGGACGCCGCCTAAGGCATTTGGGCCCTTAGTAGACATTGACTACAAAAATCCCCTTTTGATTTTTAAAAACATTATTGATGATGACATTTTTAACAAAATAATCCAAGAGTCAAATGAATATGCAAAGCAAAACAATATTGAGCTCAATCTAAATAAAGACGAGTTGTATGCCTTTTTTGGTATTATTATGTTTATGGGCTTTCATTCTTTGCCCTCTATGCGCTTGTATTGGTCTGAGGATGAAAACTACCATGTGAGTCGGATTTCAAGAGTAATGCCTTTGAAAAGATTCTTAAAAATATTAAGATATGTTCACTTGAATGACAACACCAAAGTTGCACCTCGAGATTCCCAAGATTATGATAAGTTGTACAAGGTCCGACCTCTGCTTGACCATCTTTCGAATAAGTACCTGAGTTTATTTTCACCATCGAGGAATCTTGCTATTGATGAGAGTAAGGTATGTTTCAAAGGTAGGACTACTTTGAAACAGTATATGCCTAAGAAAACCATAAAAAGAGGCTTCAAAATATGGGTAATTGCCTGATCACAATCCAGTTTCATGTTAAAAGTTTACACTGGGAAAAAATCTTCAAATGATCCTGAGGTTGGCCTTGGAGAAAATGTGGTAAATAACCTATCATTGCCATTCATAAATGCTGGCCACTGCCTCTTTTTGATATTTTTTTTAAGTTCTGTAAATTTAGTTACCAAATTACTAGAGAAAGACACCTTTGCATGTGGCACAATGAGGCAGGATAGAATTGAATATCCCTCGATGCTGTTGAAACCTGATAGAGAGATTGATATACATGCATCTGATTTTGCTCAATGTGACTCTTCAAGTGACATGTCAGTTACTAAGTGGAAGGACCGTGGTGCGAAATGTGTGTCAGTAATTTCAAGCATGCACAATCCCTCGAAGGTGGAAGAAGTTCTCCGGACAAATCAAAGACGTAAACGTGAGAAAGTTACATGCCCCTCATCCATTGCTGAGTACAATATGTATATGGGGGGTGTGGATCACTTTGATCAACACATGGCTGCCTACACCATTGTCCAAAAATCTAGGAAGTGGTGGATAAAGCTATTTTATTATTTTCTAGATAGTGCAGTTGTAAATAGCTACATATTACATGAGCAATATTGCAAAAACAAAAGAATGAATGCAATGAGCCATTTGTTGTTTCGTTCAACACTGGTAAATAGTTTGATTGGCAATTTCTCATCCAGAAGAAAACCAGGCCGTTCTCCTGCATTTGGGCATTGCAGGAAAAGGAATTGGAGTGATGGCCGCAGGACAGTTGAGAACACTATTCGCCTCAGCAATGTCGGCAATAATCTACCAAAGAAAATTGACAAGTATCGTCGATGTGCTTTATGATAAACCAAACAAAAGGAGAAAAGGAGCAACATGCTCTGCGAGACATGTGGGGTGGCACTCTGTAAAACTTGCTTCACTCCGTTTCACAACCGATAAATTATGTACATACTGTTGCTATTCTGTTATCATAAGCTTATGTCATTTTCTCACTAATTATTTGCTTCATTTTGATACTGTTTTTAATTTTTTTTATGAATTTTGATATGTATTTTGTAATAAAAAATATTGAATATTACAAAATTTGGTAGTTATTCATTTATCTGTTTCCTTTTAGCATTTGAAAAAAAAATTCCACAATATCCCCAATTTATTGTTAAAATATTTCAACTAAATTTCAAATAAACACAAACCTTAGAGTTCCACACTAATAATTTGCATAAATGAACACTGGGATAACTATTTCCCACTTTATGTCAACGTTTAGTGACCACTGGGATAATAATTTCCCACCCCATAAATACATCAAGTCAAATAATTCAAAGCATGCCAATGTAATTTTATTATATTATATAAACATGCCCTAAATCAAATTCTTTAATAAAAATTTAAAAAAATTAGTCCCACGTTTATGCCCTATAAAGGGTTAAAAAACACTCCTTGTGACCTTGGAATATGTGACGTAATACTAAAGTGTCGGAGCTGACGTCATCACCGGAAGTGGGGTAAGATAAGAAGCTTAGAGTATAAGGCTGTGACGTCGTGCTGACGTCATCATATGACGTCATCACATGACGTCATGCTGACGCGCACAAATGACGTCACACCCTTATCTTATCGCAATATTATCTTATCTCACTTCCGGTGATTGTCCCAGCTCCGGCACTTTCCACTACTATGGTCATAAAACAAGTTGGGGCATATTACGGAATTTCCGCACCAGGATTGCTAGTATTGAATTTATTTTCTCTTTTTAGGATTCTGATATTGATGACGCCGGTAATTCAACTATCACTGCTTCGACGCAGCATGAGTCATCCCAGTTATTAGACAGCCAAAACGATAGCCCGGGGACACCATCTACACGTCCGTATTCCTGCTCTTCCAGCATTTCTAGAAGTCCAGGTCAATTCAAGCGCCAAAAAAAGGTAGAAGATAAAATATTGGCCACTGTTGGTGATAAGCTTGCTGATATTAAACGTGAAGACCGGTTCGATATATTTGGAAAAAATGTTGCTGTGAAACTTCACTCTTTACCCCAAGAACAGCGCATATACGCAGAAAAGAAAATTAATGATGCACTTTTCGATGTGGAGGTTGGCGCTTTACAACAAATATCGACATTTAACATGTCCAATGCTTTTTTCCCACCTACACAACCCAACTATCAACAGCAGAGTATGTAAAGTTAGTGAACCTACAGAGTGGGTCAATAGTATGGTACTAATAAACAAAAAGAACAGTCGTCTTAGAGTATGTCTAGATCCTAAAAACCTAAATAAGTACATAAGACGGCCACACAGCCATATATCTACCATTGAAGAAATAGCATCTAAGTTTACTGGTGGTAAACTGTTTTCGGTACTTGATGCTAGCTCAGCATTTTGGATGATGAAGCTAGATGATAGTAGTAGTAAACTTTGTACATTTAACGCTCCTTTTGGGCGTTACAGATTTTTAAGATTGCCTTATGGTATTAGTAGTGCCCCAGATATATTTCAAAACAAAATGTATCAACTTTTCAATAGAGTTGAAGGTCTAATAACATATGTTGATGATATCTGTATCAGCACTCCTGATAAACAAACTCATGATGTTAGGCTCAAACAAGTTCTCCAAATAGCCAAAGACAATGGCATTAAGTTCAATTTCAGTAAGTGTAAATTTTGTGTTCCCAAAGTAATTTTTGTAGGTCATGAGTTTACTGGCAAAGGTATGTCACCAGACTTTTCTAAAGTTCAAGCTATTCAGCAAATATCAGCACCAACTAATCGTAAAGAATTAGAAAGGTTCTTAGGAATGACTAATTACTTGTCTAAGTTCATACCAAACTAATCCACTGTAACAACACCCCTTAGGAAATGTTTATGTAAAAATGCAATCTTTTACTGGGACAAAAATCAAGATGAAACTTTCAATAGACTAAAGCAGTTATTTATTAATCCACCTATACTATCTTATTATGATCCCTTAAAAGAACTTACTTTGTCAGTAGATTGTTCAAATAGTGGTATAAGGTGCCGTTCTTATATCAGAAAACAAAACAATAGCATATGCGTCTCGTGCATTGACAGAAACACAAACCAGGTACAGTCAAATTGAGAAAGAAATGCTTGCCATAGTATTTGGTTGTACTCGCTATCACCAATATATTTTTGGTAGAAAAGTTACAGTTGAAACTGACCACAAACCTTTAGAGAGTTTATTTAGAAAATACTTAAATCTAGCTCCTTTAAGATTGCAAAATATGTTAGTTAAGGTTCAGAGATATGATCTGGATGTAAAGTACAAACCAGGTAAATATATGTTTATTGCAGATACTCTCTCTAGAGCACCTCTTTCAGTGACTTGTAAAGATGAAATTTACCACATTGATAATGATGTAATCTGTCAAGTAAACATGTTTACTAACACATTGCCTATCTCTGAAGAAAAACTTAATCTATTTAAAAAAGAAACAAACAAAGATGAATGCTTAACTAGACTTAGAAATTATGTTAAGTTAGGTTGGCCTGATCACAAAGATTCAGTAGATAATATAGTTAGACCTTACTGGAATATTAGAGATAACTTGCAAGAAATAGAAGGATTAGTTTTCAAAAATGATAGCCTAATTGTACCTAAAAACCTTAGAAATGAAATGTTGATTAAACTTCATGAAGGTCATGTTGGTATTAAGTCATGTGAGTTAAGAGTCCGTAATGTTCTGTATTGGCCTGGTATTTTATCAGATATTAAAGAATTTGTAAATAACTGTTTAACTTGTGCTATGCATAAACCATCTAATTGTAAAGAACCTATTATTTTTCATAATGTACCCAATCTACCACGGTCAAAAATCTCAGCTGATATTTTTGAATACAAGAATGTACATTATCTTGTTGCATTTGATTACTACTCCAAGTATATTGAACTAGTAACTTTGTCTAATTTGACTACTGCAGTTGTAGTTAACAAACTTAAATCTTTCTTTGCTAGACATGGAATTTCACAAACACTTGTAACAGATTCAGGTAGTCAATTTACTAGTAATGAATTCAAGATGTTTGCAACATCTTATGAATTTAAGCATACAATCACTAGCCCTAAGTATTCTCAATCCAATGGCATGGCAGAATCAGGTGTAAAAATTGCCAAAAACATTCTTAAAAAAGCTGATGCTTCTAAGTCAGTTATAGGAACCTTGCTCTACTTAGTTATAGGAATACTCCTAAACCTTACTTGCCTTCTCCAGCTCAATTGTTATTTTCAAGGAATTTAAATACTTTGTTACCTTGCTCTAAACAAAGTCTTCAACCAACAGTTACAAAGCCTGATCCTATCATGACTGAAAGACACAAAACAACCATACAGAAGTATTATGATAAAGGAAGTAAATCTTTGCTTGAACTTAAACCTAATGAAAAAGTGTTATTTAAAAAGAATCCATCTGGATCATGGACTCCAGGTAAAATCTTATCAAAAGCTGATATCCCTCGCTCTTATTTTGTATCTGATGAAAATGGTTCAGTGTATCAGCGCAATCGCAGACACTTTACAATCTGTCCTAATGAAAATCCTATTAGGCCTACTACCTTAAATTCAAATGTAAATAATTCTAGTACAGACACTAATGTTCAGAAAGATAGTAATACAAACTTCAATAAAACCACCTCTGAAGAAACTGTAATTAAAAATATGGATGGATATATTACAAGTAGGGGTAGAAAAATTGTAAACCCTAAAAGACTAACCTATGATTAAATGTATTAATGGTAACTTTTGTTTTGTAATAAGTTGTGTATTGTATTCTTACATTAATGGTTAATTTAGAATTTATGATATTAAAATTAATTTTCTTTTTATTGTAACAGGGAAGATGTTGATATATAATATATTCATGTAATTATACTATTTATCTATGTAAGATTTTATAACTCTCTGGACCTCTAATAGTGAATTCCCTCTTTTTGAGATTCAAGAAGATGGCTACTATAATCACTTTGTACTGTGTATTTATCCTCAGTAAAATACTTTAAATTACAATATGTGTTTTATTATTAAACACCAAAACATTTATTATTGTTTTGCAAAACAACAATGATGTTATTGGTCATGTTGATCCAATTAACATTAATTTTGGTCATAATGTTGTATTTCAATACAACAATGATGTTATTGGTCATGTTGATCCAATTAACATTAATAATGGTAGTTTTGAACCATTGAATAATGTTGAACAACAACTTAATATCTTAAATAATGAAAATGCATGTGATGACTGTAATGGTCATAATGTTGTTTTTGAAAACAACAATGATGTGATTGGTTTGGTTGAACCAATTAACATCAATAATGGTCGTGTTGAACCATTGAATATAGCCCAGTAAATAAAGGAAAAAAATTACCCTTTGTCGCAACTAATTGGTGGAAAGCTGGATTTGATATATGTGATAGAACCACATAAGACATGTATTTTCCCAAAAGTCCCCACTTCTCCCCCTTGAGCTTTCCTCCCCACCCCCCTTCAAACCTGGGAATAACAGTGGTTCACTTTATTGGCTATAAGTCGAATATTACTTGCACTACCGTGTTGAAATAATTTTTATATTATTTATAATTAGTTTCTCTACAACTTTTGTTTGAAAGAATTTTTTCTGAAACCAATATTTAAAAAGATATGACATTAAAACTTTGATAAAAGTTATGTTTTAGGGTACACAGTTTTATTTTCTCCCATATATTTTTTATAATAAAAATAATACACAGATATGTTTCGAACAAAAGTTGTAGTATATTTCTTAAAGTTTAAAAATATATTATTGGTTTGTCATCTGAGCGTACTGATGTAGAATGGGGCGACGGCAAAGAGAGCGTGTGCGAGCAACTTGAACACTTCCGCGCCGCGTTGCGTCGGCGCATCGTACGCAGTCCCACTTAAATTAGTTCTCAAGTGTTTGATTCATGTTAAGTGATAACTACTAAAATGACTTTTGTCTAAATGGAACAGTGAACTGCAATAATTATTTATGTAAATGGAACTTATATTTGAACTACGTAACATTATTTGTATATTTGCTTATGTATATATCTTGCCAGTTTTGGTTCGGGGGGATATTCCCCGAAATGTTACCCTATTTCCATGCTGCTGGACACCTCCCCTATGCAAAATCAGCTCACATGTATGTTCAAGAGATGCCTCAGTTGGAGTCAAAACTTACCAAAGAAGAATATGACATGTTTGTTAACAAAGGGTATTTTACTGTAAGCAGAAGTGGAAAACTGTGGTCAGGGGTTTGGACTGATATGACGATTGAGCAACGCCTTATGCGGCCAATGAAATCAATTGGAGGCTTGACTCATGGTAGGGGGATTACGGACAGCACATTATCAAAATGGGTTCTCGGAATTCCCTATTACATCAAAGTACATGAAGCTGTCGAGGAGTTCCTCGGAAGTAAAATAACCTTCAGCGAACAACATGTTGAATTACGACAATCACGAAAAATGAGAGATGATTGTGATATCGAAAAAATCACTTTATGGCTAACCCAGCACAATCCATTCACAAAACTTTCAGGAGAATTAGTTTCTTTGTATTCAGGTTTTATATCTGATGACAATGTAAACTGTGACAACGCTTACGAGATAGGAAAAGCAAGTATGGAAAAGATGAAAGGAAAAACCTTTTCTGAACTACAATTGAAGAGGAAGGATATGGTTGTGACTCAAGCAAGTCACAAGTCCGTAGCTATTCGTTCGAAAGAAGTAGCAGTGAACCCACAACAGTTGTTCAATCGCATTTTATGTGTCTGTAACAGTCCAAGCAAATTAAAATTGTACCTCGGTTACGAACTAGCTTCTTTGCCACCCTCCTTGTTTGACGACTTTTCATTACGAAAAGGTACGAAATCTTCATTCCTTAAAGTATTCACTGAAGGAATTACAGATGACGTAAACAAGGAGAAAATGTAAGTGTGGTAATTGATGGAGGTTTTCTTCTGCATTCTGTTCCCTGGCAAAAGGAATCTACATATGGAGACATAATAAAAAATTACTGTTCTTATGTCATAAATAAATATGGAAACATCGCAACCATTGTGTTTGATGGATACCCCACAGAAGCCACAACAAAGGGCGAGGAACAATCAAGACGATCTGAAAAAAATTCATCTTGCAATATCGAGTTTGATATGAGTACAGTATGTATTACAAAAAAGGAGCCATTTCTATCAAACAAAAACAACAAGAGAAAATTGATATCGCTGTTAAACGAAGAACTACGTAATAGTGGAATCTACTCAGTAATTCCTGAGGCTGATGCTGATTTGGATATTGTCAGATGTGGAATCGAACATGTGAACAGATTTTCAAAGGTTTTTGTTGTAGGATCAGACACAGATCTGCTAGTTTTACTAGTCGCTCTTGCACCGGAAAACAAACCCTTGATATTTAAGAAGGAGATTTTCGGTAAAATTCTGTCAGTTGTTTGCTACGATGTACACAAACTGGTAAGTACACACAAGAGTATCAGACGACTCCTTCTGTTTGCATATGCAGTTACAGGATGTGACACGACGTCATCTTTTTATGGCTTGGGGAAAACAAAAGCTGTCGTACCTTTGAAAACAAAACCACAAGCTAAATTTCAAGCGGAGAAATTTCTTATTGAAAATTCATCTCGTGGCGAGCTGTTAGAAAATGGTGAAAAGTTTATCCTTGAACTTTATGGACTTAGCAAGTACTCAAATTTGAACGAGGGTCGATATTTCAAATTCACATCGATCACGACGAAATCTACCCTAAAATCTAACTTTGACATAGTTAAAGTTACCACCTACATCGGAAGCAGCTCACCAACATTTGTTACGAGTTTACCTTCAAGTACAGGTCTGGGTTGGAAATAAACTCCCGCCTACTGATTGGGGATGGAAGTATGAAACTACAAAAGAAAGTGACGTGACGAAGAGGGTTTTAAAACCAGTTCCCAGTACAAAGGCGTTTGCCCCTGATGACCTTCTATATCTCCTATCATGCACATGTAAGAAACCATGCGGAGATTACTGCAAATGCAGAAAATCTGGAGTAAAGTGTTCTCCAATGTGTGAAAATTGCAATGGATTGTCGTGTCTTAACTCCCCAACACTGGACGAAGAAACGGACGACTTTTTTGACTTGTAAAGATAAACCTCAAGCCATGATTTGAAGTGAATCACTGTTAAAGTGATACAAAATTGTACAAAATACTGTAAATAAAAACGTGTTGAACTACAAACTGTATAATATGAAATTTATTAAAATAGAACTTAAAATCTGTATAGTATTTTTGTATTTTTTGAGGTGGGTGGGTGGTCCGTGATGCTGACATGAAATGGAAATTGAAGGAAAATTGTTTACCTCTTTTTGTTATTACTGTCATGCCAGCTGCCGGTTTTTGCCAGTCCGGGACACGGCGGGTCCATAGGTGGTGGATAATGGAAAGCTCTTTGTAACGTAAGCAAAGCAAAGAGTAGGGAATATCCCCCCGAACCAAAACTGGCAATATATATACATAAGCAAATATACAAATAATGTTACGTAGTTCAAATATAAGTTCCATTTACATAAATAATTATTGCAGTTCACTGTTCCATTTAGACAAAAGTCATTTTAGTAGTTATCACTTAACATGAATCAAACACTTGAGAACTAATTTAAGTGGGACTGCGTACGATGCGCCGACGCAACGCGGCGCGGAAGTGTTCAAGTTGCTCGCACGCGCTCTCTTTGCCGTCGCCCCATTCTACATCAGTACGCTCAGATGACAAACCAATAATATATTTTTAAACTTTAAGAAATATACTACAACTTTTGTTCGAAACATATCTGTGTATTATTTTTATTATAAAAAATATATGGGAGAAAATAAAACTGTGTACCCTAAAACATAACTTTTATCAAAGTTTTAATGTCATATCTTTTTAAATATTGGTTTCAGAAAAAATTCTTTCAAACAAAAGTTGTAGAGAAACTAATTATAAATAATATAAAAATTATTTCAACACGGTAGTGCAAGTTTTATTCGACTTATGGCCAATAAAGTGAACCACTGTTATTCCCAGGTTTGAAGGGGGGTGGGGAGGAAAGCTCAAGGGGGAGAAGTGGGGACTTTTGGGAAAATACATGTCTTATGTGGTTCTATCACATATATCAAATCCAGCTTTCCACTAATTAGTTGCGATAAAAAACCTTTATTGACTGGGCTAATAATAATGTTGAAAATATTGGTTGTGTAGAACCAATTACAGGGTGTCTTAAAAGTCCCCCCCCCCCCTATTAACTTTCTTATGAATACAGATAAAGTGATTTACTTCTGGGAATGTTTATATAACCAACTAAGGAGTTTTTTTATGTATGCAAATTTTTTACACCCCCTCTGAAAAGGGGGTAGTTTGGGGGAAAGTCAAAATTTTTAAATAGGAACCCCTATCAAATGACACATCATTTTAAAGGTAATATTAAAAGAAGAAGAATGGCGGAAACTAGAGGTCTCTAACATTAGTCTATCAAATTTGGTGGCAGTTTAAAGTTGGAATTATTTCATAAAACCCCCGCAGCTTGTTACATTTAAAATTGTTGTAAGGCAGACAAAACATTCACCCACCAGTTAGTTTTGAGAACTGATGACACATAATCGTAAAACAAGTTATTACAAGAATCAACAAACACCAAAAACCACAAATAACATAGCATTTATTTGGTTTTGGTTTGTCTGACCAAAGTCCAGTAGGGCAACATGGGACTTTGGTCAGACAAACCAAAACCAAATAAATGCTATGTTATTTGTGGTTTTTGGTGTTTGTTGATTCTTGTAATAACTTGTTTTACGATTAGGTGTCATCAGTTCTCAAAACTAACTGGTGGGTGAATGTTTTGTCTGCCTTACAACAATTTTAAATGTAACAAGCTGCGGGGGTTTTATGAAATAATTCCAACTTTAAACTGCCACCAAATTTGATAAATTAATGTTAGAGACCTCTAGTTTCCGCCATTCTTCTTCTTTTAATATTACCTTTAAAATGATGTGTCATTTGATAGGGGTTCCTATTTAAAAATGTTGACTTACCCCCAAACTACCCCCTTTTCAGAGGGGGTGTAAAAAATTTGCATACATAACAAAACTCCTTAGTTGGTCATATAAACATTCCCAGAAGTAAATCACTTTATCTGTATTCATAAGAAAGTTAATAGGGGGGGGGTGGGACTTTTAAGACACCCTGTATAAACGTTGCTTTCTCCAAGCAACCAAGAATTATCTTGAAACGCCTTACACAAGAAGATTTGATTAGTTATAATGTTGTTAATACAGATATAATAGATGTGTTAGTGGTTATCATGAACCGCTTAATAACCACATTGAAAATGTTGTAGATGAACATGAACATGTTGATTTTAATCGAATAAATGATCAAGTTTTACAAGATCATGGGATTGACCATAATGTGTTTGGAAATGATGTTCAAAACTATAATTTTATAAAACAACCCAGGGTGGTTTTGAACAGATTAACTGATGATGAAGTAAGGCGTTATGGAATTGTACAAGATTACGGGATTGACCGTCATTTAATTGAAAATGTCACTTTTAACTATGAATCTACTAACCAACCCATAGTGGTTTTGAATAGATTGACTGATGACGATTTGAGGCGGCATGGTGTGCAACAAGTGGTTCCTAATGTACATAATCCTCCTCCTCGAAGACCAAGACTAAACAGGAATGTTCCTTATAAATAAACGTACAGAAGAGCTCTGCAGTACAGTGAAGAATGTGTTCAAACTGTACTATTGTTTGGTATCGGTATGATGAATCAATTATGTCGTTTTTGTGGAGCGAAATTTTCGTTGTTAGAGAAACTTCACAATCGAATTAATACACTATACAATACATGCTGTCATTTTGGACGAGTCGTTTTGCCCGTATTGGGTGAATGTCCTGATTTATTGTATGATTTGTTGACATCATACACTGCGATGGGAATGAATTTTCGTGAACAAATTAGAACTATAAATTCTAATTTTGCTATGGCTTCATTTAAAGCAAAGTATCCTACCGACCGAAACGTTGGTCAAGGAGCTTGGTGCTTTCAAATAACTGGTCAGATTTATTACCATGTTGAACCTATACCAGATGTAACAAGTTTAGAAAATTTGAAAAACAATCAATATTATTTCGTTGATTGTGATGAAGCGTGTGAACTTCGTCAGCAATTTATTGGTGATCGAGTAGATCATGAACTGATACGAAATATAGAAATTATGTTGTGAGAAATAAATCCATTGCGTCGAGCTTTTCAATCAATGTCTAATATGATAGATGAACATAATTTACATAATGTTTCAATAATGTTTAAAGAAAACATACAAACTCACTTACGCAACATGGAATTACACAGTAGCCGTTCTGAAATTGCAGCTGTTTTTGAAGGCACCACTCCTCCTTTTGATGTAAATCTTATTGTCTATCCTAAAGGTAGCAATAGATCAACTGAAATTAATAATTTAAATTCATTAGCAGAACCATTGGTGTATCCATTACTGTTTCCAAATGGAGAAATGGGCTATGTTATGCAAACAAAACATGTGTTAAGAGATGTTCATGGTAATGTTGTTCTTCGTAACAACACAATACCTACAGTAACATTTAGGGAATTCTATGCTTATCGTATTTGTGAAAGAGATGGATTCTCCATAATTCATAATGGTACAACACTTTTTTAGCAGTACCTGGTAGATGCTTGGTGTAAAGTTAAAGCTAACATAATGTCGTATTTAAAAAAAATAAAAAAAACTACGAGCTGATGCATTTCAAGGATTGCGTGAATGAGTTGAATGCACGTGTCGGAAAATTGATTATCCTTCCGGCCAGGAAAAATAATTGTATGTTGAATCTATGACACTTATAGCGAGATTTGGCATGCCAGACTTATTTATCACTTTTACTACAAATCCAAAGTGGTTTGATAATCAATGTCATCTGCAACATAAACAAAAATATGAGTTTAGACCAGATTTAGTTTTTAGAGTATTTAAAGCGAAATTTCAGGAGTTTTTGAATGATTTTTTTGATAAACAAATATACGGAATCGTATAGACATATTCGTATGTTATTGAATTTCAAAAACGTGGTTTGCCTCATGCTCACCTATTGATTACATTCAGAGAAGGTGACAAAATTGATATAAACAATATTGACGATCTAATTTGTGCTGAGGTTCCTGATAAGTTTGAGGATCCAGATTTGTATGAAATTGTAATAGAGCACTATGTGCACAAACCGTGCGGAGCGGCAAATCCAACAGCACCTTGCATGCGAGATGGTAAATGCTCAAAAGAATTCCCTAAACAATTTTCAGTTGAAACTGTTATACCTAAAAATGCACGAGCCATATACCGTAGAAGAAGAGACGGTCAAACCATAGAGGTTGATGGTCAGATTGTGGACAATAGGCGAATAGTCCCGTACAATAGGTATGCTGCTAAAAAATATCAGTGTCATATAAATTTTGAGATTTGTACGAGTATTGCCAGCATGAAATATCTTTAAAAATATGTACATAAAGGAGTTGATTGTATTACTGTTCAGTCATGTGATGAAGGTACAGAAGTTGTCAATTGGGATGAAATTGATAAGGTCATTGAATGCCATTTTTATGTTAGTTCATCTGAGGCTGCATATCGTCTATTAAGATTTCCTATTGACGCAAGATCACATTCCGTTATGACATTACCTATTCACTTAGAAAATGAACAATATTTAATTTTTGATGAGAACTTAGATGATGAAGATTTATTACAACAAGCTGACAAAGATACAAAATTATTGGCTTGGTTCAAATTGAATAGGGAAAATGCAACTGCACATGATTTGCGATACATAGATATGCCAGAGTTTTATACGTAGGATGCGAAAAGATGTGAATGGAAATTAAGGAAACAAGTGCCAAAACTGATTGGTCGTTTAGTTGAAGTGATGCCTGACCAAGTCGAATTGTTTCATTTGCGAATTTTGCTTAGGCATATTCCAGGTGCAACATATTTCAATGATGTACGCACGGTTAATGGCGTTTAGTATGCTACTTACTATGAAGCGTGTAAAGCGTTAGGCGTTATTGATAATAACGAAGGTTTTTCAAATTGTCTAGAAGAATTGGCCAGAGTAAGATTTGCAAAGAGATTGCGCAAAATATTTGCATTAATGTGTTGTATTGCGCAAGATGATCAGATTATGCAAATGAATGATTTGTTTGAGAAATTTAAAAACGATTTGATTGAAGATTACATAAGAAATGGATACAGTCAAGATGAAGCAGTTGATCGATGTTTGCTTTCAATTAAATTTCATTTGAAGAGACATGGCAAAGATTTGACAGATTTCAACCTTCCTTTGCCCAAAAGATCCGATTATAGCGTTGTTGTAGAAAGAAAGAGAAAGAGAAGAGAAAGAGCATTAGAGCCAATGACTGGCAGGTGTGGATGGGAAAGAGCAACGTATACCCCACCTTGTGACTGGCTGGTCTACTTGAGAAAGAGCAATGAACACTCTGGCCAGGAACTGACTCGTGTTGTGAAGAAGCAATGTATACTCCGGCTTGTGACGGCTGTTCTACTTGAGCAATTAACACTATTGTGTTGTGAAGAAGCAATGTACACCCCAACTTGGAACCGGTTGGTGTTGTACCTAGTGAAATGTATGGCATCAACACATATATGGTGATGTCAAGTATGATTGGAATTTAATCATCTAGCTTTTAGATAACTATTTAATCACACTGAATAAAAAATAGTGCCCAGTTATGATTGAACAACTTACTAAAATATCGTTTTATATGTTCAATTACATAGATTAGCTTCTTATATTTAAATATTGGTCCACATTAATATTAGTTGTAATAGTCAATAAATTAGAGATTGAGACCTAAAAAGAAACTTAAGATGCAAATACAAAAAAAATTTCAGTCATTAGAGTAAGTTTTTCATCTATATATGCAGTCACACATGGTTAAAACAAAAATAATAGTATAGCACTGAATGAGTAAGAAACTAGGTCTGTTGTTTTGGAATTTAGTGGATATTTAGGACTGGAAAAGATGCAACATACATGCTGACCTGAGTCTGGCTGGTATAAAGGAATGAGCATTGTATAGACCAGTGGTTCTCAACCTGGGGGGCGCGCCCCCCTGGGGGGCGTGAGAGAACTTCAGGGGAGGCGTGAGGGTACAAAGAAAAAAATTAAAAAATATATATTTTGTTATAAAACAAAAACTTTTAAAACCATCAAATAAAGGTTCGTATTTAAATATATCTGGATTTTTATTTTGCATCCCAGCTTTTGCTAACGTAGAGTTAGCATCGTCAGTTTCATAATTTCACTGTTCTAACTTGAACCAACCAATTATTGACTGGAGGGGAGGCGTGAGCTATCTTCAGTGTTCAAAGGGGGGGTGCCAGAGCTAAAAGGTTGATAACCGCTGGTATAGACCATCTTATGACCAACTGTTCTAATTAGAAAGAGCACTTGAGCCTATGACTTGGAGGTGTAGTTGGGAAGGAGCAATAAATACCCCAGCTTGTGTCTTGCTGGTCTAATTGAGAAAGAGCAATGTACACTTAAGCCTATGACTGGCGGGTAGAGTTAGGAAGGAGCAATATATACCCCACCTTGTGACTTGATGGTGTAATTGAGAAAGTGCAACGTACACTTAAGCCTATGACTTGCAGGTGTAGACGGGAAGGAGCAATATATACCCCAGCTTGTGACCGGCTGGTCTGCTTGAGAAAGAGCACTTGAGGCTAAGACTTGCAGGTGTAGTTGGGAAGGAGCAATAAATACCCCAGCTTGGGACTATTTGGACTAATTGAGAAAGTGCAATGTACCCTTAAGCCTATGACTGACAGGTGTAGTTGGGAAGGAGCAATATATAACCCAGCTGTGACTGGCTGGTGTAATTGAGAAAGAGCAACATACACTTGAGCCAAAAACTGGTGGGTGTAGTTGGGAAGGATGAACGTATACCACAGCTTGTGACCGGCAGGTCTACTTGAGAAAGAGCAAAGAACACTGGCCAGCAACTGACTCGTTTTGGGAAGAAGCAATGTATACTCCAGCTTAAGACGGCTGGTCTACTTGAGAAAGAGCACTTGAGCTGAAAACTGGCGGGTGTAGTTGGGAAGGAGCAACGTTTACCCTAGCTTGTGACCGGCTGGTCTAATTGAGAAAGAGCACTTGAGCCAAAAACTGGCGGGTGTAGTTGGGAAGGAGTGCGTATACCCCAGCGTGTGACTTGCTGGTCAATTTTAGAGAGCACTTAAACCAAAACCTGCCGGGTGTAGTGGGGAAGGAGCATAGTACACCCCAGTTTGTGACTTGCTGGTCTATTTGAGAAAGAGCACTTGAGGTAATGACTGGCAGGTATAAATGGGAAAGAGCAACGTATACCCCAGCTTGTTACTTGCTGGTCTATTTGAATAAGAGCACTTGAGCCAATAACTGGCAGGTGTAGTTGGGAAGGAGCAACGTATACCCCAGCTTGTGACTAGCTGGTCTACTTGAGAAAGAGCAATGAACACTCTGGCCATGAACTGACTCGTGTTGTGAAGAAGCAATGTATACTCCAGCTTGTGACGGCTGGTCTACTTGAGCAATTAACACTCTTGTGTTGTGAAGAAGCAATGTACACCATAGCCTGGAACTGGCTGGTGTTTTAGTGAAGGAGCAATGTACACCCCAACCTGGAACCGGTTGGTGTTGTACCTAGTGAAATGTATGGTATCAACACATATATGGTGATGTCAAGTATGATTTGAATTTAATCATCTACTTTTTAAATAACTAATTGATCACACTAAATAAAAAATAGTGCCCAGTTATTATTGAACAACTTGCTAAAATATCTTTTTATATGTTCAATTTCATATATTAGCTTCTTATATTTAAATATTGGTCCACATTAATATTAGTTGTAATAGTCAATAAATTAGAGATTGAGACCTAAAGAAACTTAAGATGCAAATACAAAAAAATTAAATTTCAGTCATTAGGGTAAGTTTTTCATCTATATATGCAGTCACACATAGTAAAAACAAAAATAATAGTATAGCACTGAAAGAGTAAGAAACTAGGTCTGTTGTTTAGGAATTTAGTGGATATTTAGGACTGGAAAAGATGCAACATACATGCTGACCTGAGTCTGGCTGGTATAAAGGAATGAGCATTGTATAGACCATCTTATGACCAACTGTTCTAATTAGAATGAGCCCTTGAGCCTATGACTTGGAGGTGTAGTTGGGAAGGAGCAATGAATACCCCAGCTTGTGTCTTGCTGGTCTAATTGAGAAAGAGCAATGTACACTTAAGCCTATGACTGGCGGGTAGAGTTAGGAAGGAGCAATATATACTGCACCTTGTGACTTGATGGTGTAATTGAGAAAGTGCAACGTACACTTAAGCCTATGACTTGCAGGTGTAGACGAGAAGGAGCAATATATACCCCAGCTTGTGACCGGCTGGTCTGCTTGAGAAAGAGCACTTGAGGCTAAGACTTGCAGGTGTAGTTGGGAAGGAGCAATAAATACCCCAGCTTGGGACTATTTGGACTAATTGAGAAAGTGCAATGTACCCAAAAGCCTATGACTGACAGGTGTAGTTGGGAAGGAGCAATATATAACCCAGCTGTGACTGGCTGGTGTAATTGAGAAAGAGCAACATACACTTGAGCCAAAAACTGGTGGGTGTAGTTGGGAAGGATGAACGTATACCACAGCTTGTGACCGGCAGGTCTACTTGAGAAAGAGCAAAGAACACTGGCCAGCAACTGACTCGTTTTGGGAAGAAGCAATGTATACTCCAGCTTAAGACGGCTGGTCTACTTGAGAAAGAGCACTTGAGCTGAAAACTGGCGGGTGTAGTTGGGAAGGAGCAACGTTTACCCTAGCTTGTGACCGGCTGGTCTAATTGAGAAAGAGCACTTGAGCCAAAAACTGGCGGGTGTAGTTGGGAAGGAGTACGTATACCCCAGCGTGTGACTTGCTGGTCAATTTTAGAGAGCACTTAAACCAACACCTGCCGGGTGTAGTGGGGAAGGAGCATAGTACACCCCAGTTTGTGACTTGCTGGTCTATTTGAGAAAGAGCACTTGAGGTAATGACTGGCAGGTATAAATGGGAAAGAGCAACGTATACCCCAGCTTGTTACTTGCTGGTCTATTTGAATAAGAGCACTTGAGCCAATAACTGGCAGGTGTAGTTGGGAAGGAGCAACGTATACCCCAGCTTGTGACTAGCTGGTCTACTTGAGAAAGAGCAATGAACACTCTGGCCAGGAACTGACTCGTGTTGTGAAGAAGCAATGTATACTCCAGCTTGTGACGGCTGGTCTACTTGAGCAATTAACACTCTTGTGTTGTGAAGAAGCAATGTACACTCTAGCCTGGAACTGGCTGGTGTTTTAGTGAAGGAGCAGTGTACACCATCTTATGACCAACTGTTTTAATTAGAAAGAGCACTTGATCCCAAGACTTGGAGGTGTAGTTGGGAAGGAGCAATAAATACTCCAGCTTGTGTCTTGCTGGTCTAATTGAGAAAGAGCAATGTACACTTAAGCCTATGACTGGCAGGTAAAGTTGGGAAGGAGCAATAAATACTCCAGCTTGTGTCTTGCTGGTCTAATTGAGAAAGAGCAATGTACACTTAAGCCTATGACTTGCAAGTGTAGATGGGAAGGAGCATTATATACCCCAGCTTGTGACTGGCTGGTCTGCTTGAGAAAGAGTACTTGAGACTAAGACTTGCAGGTGTAGTTGGGAAGGAGCAATAAATACCCCAGCTTGTGACTTTCTGGTCTGCTGAGAAAGAGCACTTGAGGCTAAAACTTGCAGGTGTAGTTGGGAAGGAGTAATGTACATTTAGGTGGTAAAGTTGTAGGGAGAAATGTACATATCAGCTGGAACTGACAAGCATAGTGCGGAAAGAGCAATGTACATTCTGTGTGGTATTTGTAGGGAGAAATGTATTTATCAGCCTGTAACTGGCTGGTATAATGCGTAAAGAGCAATGTACATTCTGGGTGGTAGTTGTACGGAGAAATGTATGTATCAGCCTGAAACTGGCTGGTATAGTGAGGAGAGGGCATGTACATTCTGGATGGTAGTTGTAGGGAGAAATGTATATATCAGCCTGGAACTGGCTGGTATAGTGAGGAAAGGGCAATGTACATTCTGGATGGTAGTTGTAGGGAAAAATGTATTTACCAACCAGAGACTGGCTGGTGTAGGTGTGAAGCAGCTTTATAATGTAACCTCAGCCCGGGACCGGCTAGTGTAGTTGCCAAGGATTAATGTACTATTGAGCTAGACTAGATCTATATGGAGAAGAGAAATGTGCACCCCAGCCCGGAAAAGGCTGGTGTGGTTGTGAAGGAGTAATGTTTTTTTTATTACTGAAAAACATTAATTTCAGTAATCAATGTTTTTAGCACCTGAGAGTCTATTTTAGCAAGTACCTGAAATTTGTCTCATTTATGTCTCAGTAATTTACAATTTTCTACGACTCTTCATTTAAAATGCATAATGAATATACTCAAACACAAACATATATATAAGCTTGGTATTAGTATTAAGATCCCATATCGAATCCCGTCTATAAAAAATTGTACGTTCATATATAAATCTAGTAAAATAGTATATTAGTATTAACATTTAATGAGTAATCAACGCTGATAAAAAGGTTCATATAATTTTAAAAAACCCTGGTGATATTTTTGTTTGATAAAAACATCCAAATATAAACCTATCAACATTTATGGCATCAACACATATGGTGATGTCAAGTATAATTGGAATTTAATATCTCTAGCTTTTAAATAACTAATTGTCCACATTAAATAGAAAATAGTGCGCTAAGTACATGGAGTCAACTTGCAGAAATCACTATAAATTTGCAATAAAATAGAATAGCATATTATATTTTATACTTAGACCAAATTAATATAAGTTGTCATAGTTACTAAAAAAGACAGAGGGCCTAAAAAGAATTTAAAGTTTGTAGTACAACATGGAAGTTTTTTTTAAATTTACTGGATGATGTCGTATTTGAAAAGCCAGCATATACCTCGCTTAGTTAAGAAACTAGATCTGTCGTTTTGGAATTTAGTGCAGATTTAAGACAGGAAAAGGTTCAACATACACCCACACACAGAGGCGGCTCGTCCATTAGGCGAAATAGGCGGCCGCCTAGGGCCCCGCGCAGCGAGGGCCCCGCATTTGAGGCAACGAATCCGCAATGGGACGGGCTGACGAAATTTTTTTAATTTTCAAGAACCAAGAATATCTCACAACCTACACTTTACTTAATTTTACCTAAACTCGTAAAAAAATCACAAAGCTTTGTTAACATGGACTTTGTTGTTTAAAATATTATAGTTTATTATCAATGGATGTTTTTTATATTCTCCGTAGCGCCCGAGCGCCTGCAATCAGTCGCCAGGGTAAGTGAACGCAACCTGCTGATCACAGTCGGACAGACTTTTGCAGCAGACGACTTAGACGAGTCACTAAATATTGGAGATGTGGACAAAGACTTAAACAACATTGAGCCTGTCAGTGCTACTGGAAATATATTTTCAGTTCTGCTATTGAATACTTTTGTGCGCCAAATTTGAGGTTATATTTACATTTCTCTAAACACCAAGTCACGTCCATGATACTATTGATGTGAATATTTTGCTTTTTATTTGTGTGTGTATTTTGTTTGTTTATCATTAATTACCGGTTTCGTTGCAGATTACGTTTGTGTTCTGTTTTAATCATTATTATTGCGAAACAATTCACCATGTTTTCGGGTGAAAATAATAAAAGGGAGAGAGACTTTGGAAGAAAGATTGAAAGTGGCAGCGTTAAAAGACAAAAGATAAAGACGAAAGAGGAGTTCACACAAAAGATAAGTGGTTCTTTAGAAAAACATGACCTAAGCACTACAAATAAAAATATTGCAGCCATAGCTAAAGTTCCTAGTGACAGTAAAGACCATGAGTCTAATAAGATTACTCAATCAAATGATTTTATGTTTGCAGCTAGTACATCTGACTAGCAGCTAGGCCTAATAGTTTAAACTCAAGTTTTAAGCCTATTAATGAATTAAGTTGTACAAGAGATTCGTCAAATGAAAATTCTAATAATGAATGAATAATAATATATGAATGAATATATGAATGAATATATGAATATAATGAATATATGAATGAATAATCAAATGAAATAATAAAAGGGAGAGAGACTTTGGAAGAAAGATTGAAAGTGGCAGCGTTAAAAGACAAAAGATAAAGACGAAAGAGGAGTTCACACAAAAGATAAGTGGTTCTTTAGAAAAACATGACCTAAGCACTACAAATAAAAATATTGCAGCCATAGCTAAAGTTCCTAGTGACAGTAAAGACCATGAGTCTAATAAGATTACTCAGTCAAATGATTTTATGTTTGCAGCTAGTACATCTGACTAGCAGCTAGGCCTAATAGTTTAAACTCAAGTTTTAAGCCTATTAATGAATTAAGTTGTACAAGAGATTCGTCAAATGAAAATTCTCTGTATAATTGTGAACATTCATAATGATCACAACAAACAACAGATAGTATTGAAATTGGCACGCCTATCAGTCCTATTTTTAGTAATATAGATAATTTTCAGACAAGTGAAAATTAAGGAAGTTGTAGTAAAGAGAGGCCTATTATTAATAATACAAACTCACTGACTTTTGATACCGATAGGCCAACTGATTCTAACATGTGTGATCCTGACCCGAATGTGTGGTCACTTCTAATTAATGACGAGCAAAGGCTACTAATTATACTAAAAAGGCCAGTGAGAGAGAATAGTGACATTAAATATCCAGTGGACCATAACAAAAGACAGTTTTCATCAACGCGTTACACAAGAACTTTAAGTAATGGTGAGAAACATAACTGGCGCTGGCTTGTTTACTAAGTAAAAGCCGACAAAGTGTTCTGTTTCCCATGCAAACTTTTTTCATCCTCAAACAATGCATTTACCTATTTCCGTTATAATGACTGGAAAAACATAAGTAACCGTACCAAATCGCACGAGGGAAATTTTAAACACCTTGATAACGTTTTAAAATGGGTTGAGTTAGAAAAAAGGTTAACAACCAACCAAACTTTGGATTCAGAGTTATAAAACCATTTACAATCTGAAAGGCAACAATGGAAAGATATTTTAGAAAGAATATTGTCTATAATTGATGATTTAGCTACCCACAACTGCCATTTCGGGTCATAGGGAGGACTTACTTACAGAAAACAGGGGCAATTTTTTGGATTTGGTACAATTTACTGATAAGTTTGATCCAG
Source organism: Stictocephala bisonia (assembly GCA_035578905.1). Lineage (NCBI taxonomy): Eukaryota > Metazoa > Arthropoda > Insecta > Hemiptera > Membracidae > Stictocephala > Stictocephala bisonia. Next base: position 37,003 of record JAQJVL010001123.1, read on the forward strand.
TTATAAGCGGTTATTTGGAACGTATAACAGATAACATACTAAATAATCATTACCTAGGAAAAAACATACAGAATGAGCTTATAGATCTGATGGCCAGAAAAGTAAAACAGGAAATCATAGAAAGGGTAAAGCAAGCTAAGTATTACTAAATTATACTTGACTGCACGAGAGATGGCAGTCGTGTATAATATAACTGGCGTGCAGGCACAATACACGAGATGAACCCTTTAGCCTTTTTTACCCCGTGTGGTTGCCACTGGAACTTCCTTTTTGGTGATGCTGCAGCATCGTGCACCTCAGCTAAACTCTTTTGTGGAATTTTGCAACGGTTGTACACACTCCATCTTCTTAGGTGAGATGGGCAGTACTAAAAGCAAGAATAAACTTAACACTCAAGCCTTTATCAGAAACAAGGTGAGGGTGCAGATGTGAAAGCTGTAAGATATCAGCTAAAAGACGTAACAGATTACCTTGAAGCACTTTGAGATATTGGGGACCCTTCTGTGTCTAGTGAATGTAGGTCATTACACCAGGAAATCCTTTCTTATGAGTTTATTATTTCCTCGATAGTGTGGCATGACATTCTATTCAAAATTAACATTATAAGTAAGCTATGGCAAAACCCGATATAGACTTGAGTACAGCTGTGAAGCACTTGGACTGATTTTTAGATTGGATTTCCGAACATAGGAAAATGGTTGGAATTCTGTATTAGTTGACGCAAATTCTTTGGTCGAAGAGGTTGGTGTCAACAAAGAATTCAGACATACTCGTATTCGCAAAAAAGGCTCTTTGATTATGAAGGAGAATATGACATTCTTTCTGCTCCGGAAGACGTAATGAGGACACAGTACCTACTTCTATTATCACAGATTGCATTTAAACAAGTCTCAATTCCCGATTCACAGAGCTTCAACGTTACCAATTCAATTTTGGATTTCTGTACAATATTGCAGCTTTGCGAAATAAACCAGACCACGAAGTTCTAAATAGTTGAAGACAATTCCAAATTGATCTTACTGTAAATTGAAGAGAGGGGAGGTCCGGAGAACATTATAGTGATGTTAATTGTGATGAACTATATCAAGAACTGAACGTATTCTCGAGAACTTTATCTGAAGAAAATGGTGGTTCTGAAGAAAATGGTGGTGGTATTGCAAAGATTATAAAATATAAAGTACCACTGTACGTGTATGGTGTGTGAGTGGGTCAATACCACTGTGCGTGTATGGGTGGGCCAATACCTCTGTGCGTGTATGGGTGAGTGGGTGGATCAATACCACTGGGTAGCATGATGCATATTTTTTTATGTCATATTACTATGACCCTTCTTGGTAAACAAAAAAATATGGGCGTATTTCTATTATTTCTTGGTTGCTATGCTACTGATTTTTTAATAAGAATTTGGATTTATTGTTAATTTTGATTTTTTACATTCATTTTCATTCTAAATGCTTAAGAAGAATATTTTTACAATAAAATGGAAAGTCTGGTTTAAGTAAATATAATTGTTGGGGGTTTTGGAAGTCACTTCTTTTGGAATTAGGGCCTCGCAAAATAAACTTGCCTAGGGCCCCGTAAGGTCTATGGCCGCCACTGCCCACACATCAGTCTGGTGGGTGTAATTTGGAAGGAGCAATGGACACTACAGCCAAGTACTGGCTGGTGTAGCTGGGAAGGAGCAATGTACACTTAAGCTTGACACTGGCTGGTTTAAATGGGAAGAGGCAACAATGCACAAGTGAGCCTGACACTGGCTTGTGGAGTCTGGAAGGAGCAATGTACACACCAGCCTGTGACTGGCTAGTATACTTGTGAAGGATCAATGTAAACCCTAGCCTGGGACTGACTGGTATACTTGTGAAGGATCAATGTACACCCTAGCCTGGGACTGGCTGGTATACTTGTGAAGGATCAATGTACACCCTAGCCTGGGACTGGCTGGTATACTTGTGAAGGATCAATGTACACCCTAGCCTGGGACTGGCTGGTATACTTGTTAAAGATCAATGTACACCCTAGCCTGGGACTGGCTGGTATACTTGTGAATGATCAATGTACACACTAGCCTGTCATTGTCATCCCTCACTTCACTCGGTCGCCTGCCAGCTGTGCTAACCTTGCTTTCGCGTGATTTCAGTTTCTTTCAGTTTTGTTAACAGTTCAATGTTGTCTATATAGTTACAGTATAGTGAATAGGTTACAGTAGTTAAGATATATTAGTTTGTTTGATAACGTTTAGTTGTTGATTTAGTTGTTTTTAACGTTTGACTGGATGAAATAATTAAGTGTAAATATTTTAGTTAGTCATTTCCTATTAGTTTGTAGCTCAATTTACTTCTATAGTCACACTTACTTTTGCAATCATGGATAATGAATATTCACCAGTGATTTGAAACAAATCAGTGGTCACTAGGTCATAAACAGTGGTAAAACAGACAATAATAAATATTTATAAGACTGTTATAATTGAAAACCTGGGAATTTTGAAAAACAGTGCTGTTGAAAAGGTTGCCGACACGGCGGTAGTGAGAAAAACAGTGTCAACAAAATACTTGCAACTTATAAGACCAACCGTGAACTGGCAATAAAATCACCTAAAAACAAGAAGAGAGCGTGTATTTTTAAGAAACTAGATGATTTTTCAAAATGAGCCATTAGACGAAAAATTCACACCTTTTTCTTCAAGAATGAACAGGCTACGCTAGATACAGTTTTGCACAATGTAAACGAGGACAGTGATCTACCAAATTTTAAACGAACAACATTTTTCAACGTATTGAAGAAGTTAGGCTTTAAGTTTAGTTAAAGAGGAAGATTATGTACCTTGCTGATCGGGATATGATATTATTCTATGGAGGTGAAGTTATTTAAGGAGGAAAAAAATTTAGAGAAGAAGGTCGAGCAATTTACTACCAATATGAAACCTGGGTAAACGAAGGGCACACACATAAGTATATTTGGGTCGATAGCCAAATAAAAAGTAGAAAAGACACTTTTCTAAATGGCCTCACAACTGGGCTCAAAAATCCTTCAGGAAAAGGAAAGCGTTTAATTTTGTCACATTTTGGGAACAAAGATGGGTTTGTTGGTGCTGCATCATTGATTTTTCAGTCTTAAGTCGTCTGGTGATTACCACCAAGAAATTAATGATACAAGTATTTTTAAATACAGTGGAACGTGGCTAACTCGAACTTCTATAATTCGAATTTTTCCCCTGGTCCCTAGCATTTCATATACAATCAATGCTAAAAAATTCTGGTTAATTCGAATTATATTTTGGATAATTTGAAGTTTTTACGCGAAAAAAGCTAATTGACAAGGTCGTCGCACCCACCCCCCGCCCAGCGATCTTACCCCCACCCTACTCAACTGACCTACGTGACTTTTGCACCTGCGGAGGTCATTGCCTAAACCCCAACCATCTGCGCATGACTCATGACGGCCGGCCCATCACCTGACCGCCTGTCGTCAGTTTAGTTGAGCTATTGTCAGGCAGAGTACGGTTGCGTTAGTGTTTTGATCTGTGCGATTCTTCTCTGAAATTGTGCGATTCTGTGATTATTCACAGTATACAATACGTACTGTAGTTTATTTCTATGTGACATTTTATGATTTTGGTTTATTGACAATGTCTTTGTCCAAACAGACCAAAAGCAAGACGACATACAAAACTCTGACTTTAGCTGAGAAGGCAGCAGCCATTTGTGAGGTGGAGAAAGGACTGAAGAAGAAATCGGAGATCGCGAAAGATTTTGGCATTCCAGCCAATACTATGTTTATCTACCTTAAAAATAAAGATAAAATCTTAAGTAGTGTATCAACCAGTGATCAATGTAGGAAAAGAGCTGAAGGACCCGAAAATCCCGACCATGATGAATGCGTTTTAAAATGGTTCAAACAGGCACGGGACAGAAAAGTTCCTCTTAGCGGACCTCTATCACGGCCAAAGCAGAAGAATTCTCTGTGAGTTTAGGAAAGGAGAAATTTAAAGCTAGCACTGGCTGGCTTGATGGATTTAAAAAGAGGAACAACATTTTTTTTAAAACTGTTTCTGGAGAAAGTGGGGGTTTAGACCAGCAAGCAGCTAGTGACTGGAAGACTAATTTAGTTGAGTAGATTCAAGACCGAAACGCAAAAGATATTTTCAATGTAGACGAGACTGGCCTTTTTTATAAATGCACATCGGACAAAACTCTCACATTCAAAAATGAATGTTGTAGTGGAGGGAAGCTCAGCAAAGAACGTCACACTTTTGGTTGGAGCAAATATGGACGGCTCTGAAAAGTTACCTCTTTTAATGATTGGCAAATCAGCCAATCCAAGGTGTTTTAAAATGTAAAATCTAAGCCTGTACATTACGAGGCCAACAAAAAAGCTTGGATGACGTCTGATCTGTTTGAAAAATGCCATTTACAACTGGACAAGAAATCCCGCAAACAAAATCGTACAATTTTGTTGTTCATTGACAACTGCACGGCCCATACAACCATACCACAGATGGAAAATGTCAAAGTTATGTTTTTCCCTCCTAACATGACATCGGAAGTGCAACCAATGGATCAAGTAGTCATCAAAAACCTGAAACACTTCTACCGACGTCTCTTAGTACAGAAAGGAGAGTTTTTGGACAAAAATGACAAAATAAAAATTGATGTTCTGCAAGCAGCTAGAATGTGTAGCAGTGCATGGGATCAAGTGAAGCCAGACACTATTGCCAACTGTTTTAAGAAGGCCGGCTTTCGTCACATCGCACGTGAAAGACTTCAAAACCCTGAAGATGTTGACCCTAGTGCAGAAAATTGGGAGGAAGTTATTGGTGACTCTGTTGTTTCCTACGAGGACTTTGTTCAAATGGATAATGATGTGGCAGTTTGTGGGGAGTTGACAAATGCAGACATTTTGGCTGATGTCATGAACAATCAAGGTCAAGGCGCTGCGTCTCTATCTTCAGATGAAGAAGATGAAGTTCCTGAGAAACCAGTGCCTTCAATCTTCGAAGCCATGGAACACATCAAGGAACTAAGGTGCTTTGTTGAGGGTCGACTAAATGTGAGTGACACTATTTTCCAATCACAAAATAAACTCGAAGAATTTTGTTTAGAAGAGAAAATTAATTCAAAAAAACAAACGAAAATTCACAACTTTTTCCAAAAACTGTAAATACATATGTATGTACAGTACTTTACTGTATATTTTTTGCTAAAAAAACTTCAATAAATGTTGTATATAATGTTGCTTTGTATATTTTATTTACTGTAACCTTTTACATCCCATAAAACGTATTTTAACCAAACTATAATAATTAACTACAACTTTATATGCTTTAACAATAATTTAAAATGAAAATAGAGGTTCTAAATTACAAAACTTGTCTAATTCGAAATTTTGGATGATTCGAATTTTTATTGCAGTCCCTTCAACTTCGAATTATCCAAGTTTGACTGTAATAGAAAGTTATGTTCTGCCAAAACTTAAAGACAATTGTGTAATTGTACTTGATAATGCACCATATCATTCTTGTAAGGGAGAACTTCCAAACACATCTTGGAATAAAGATAGATTTGTTCAATGGTCAACATTAAAGCAAATTCCAGCTGATAAATCCTTACTACAAAGAGAAGTTCTGCAACTAGCATATATAGAAAAACCAAAATATGACAAATTTGTTATTGACGAAGAAGTCAACTTCAAAATAAAACGGTGTTAAGATTGTCTTCATATCATTGTGAGCCTAATCCCATCAAATTAATCTGGGCGCAATTTGACGGTTATGTATCTCAAAATAACACAACGTTCACCTGGAACGAAGTTGAGTGCCTCTTGGAACGAAGGCCTGCAAAAAGTTACACAAGAGGATTGATCAAAGTGTGTAGAACAGGTTCGAAAAGAAGAGAGAAATCTGTGGGAGCTGGATGACCTAATAGAAAGTATGGAAGAATAGACCTAATAGAAAGTATGGAAGAATGACAGTGACACAGACGACTCGGTAATGGCTGAGGAATACCTCTGAGCATTAAAAATAAATGCCAATGGATTTCTTTGTACCACAGGTTTATGTGACTAAGCCCTGTGGGAGCCTCTTTTCCTTATAAAGAGTGACCCCTGATAAGGTGGAAGAGGTTGACAACTCTTCAAGGGCTTTTTACTAACATTCCACTGGTCATTGTAATTAAAACAACAATTTTCATATAAGAATTATTATAACGGGAGGAGTTTGAAGATTCCATGGACTGGGGTCCAAGCCGTACGAGGCACTAGCACTGCAATGGACCTCTTGTGAATAGTGTCGACTCTGACGTCACTGCCTCAATAGGCAGCGCCTCACTCCAGACACTAGCTGAATAGACTATAAGGCTATTGATGTTTTTATTTATTTCTTTTTTAATAAAACAACTTTGTTCTATTAATTATGATAATCATCAAAATGGAGTCGAAATATCTGATGTAGACCTAAGATTGAATCTAAAATGCATAGCCTATGCTATAGTCCTGTCTGTCTATTTATTCCTCTATCAATCAAACATACATAGATTTTTGTTTACAGAATGCTGCAGTTCTAAAAGCAAAAAGATGGTGAATAGGAGCGAAAATCTGTACCTCATAACATTATGGAAGCTGCCTGCAAGGAGATTGTTCTAATCAGAGTTTCTGCTAAAAAATATGATATTGATAGAAAGACTTTGACCAAGTATATTGGTAAAGTTTGGTGAACCCTGGCGATGCAAGCAATCGGCAAGTTAGGTGGATTTTTAACAGAGAAGAAGAAGAAATGTTGAAGGATTACATTATAAAAGCATCCAAATTAAACAACGGGCTGTCTTGAAAAGAAGTTTGTAAATTGGCCTATCAGTTTGCAGCAGCAAACAACAAAAATGTACCTCAAGCCATGAGCCTTTCAAGAGGCACGAATTTCACACTAATGTAAATTTGCTTTTTGCAAATTTAAAAGAAGTAATGGAAAAACAAACGGATGGTACCTTTACTAGGAACAGCATGACTCATCCTGCACCTTCCATAAGCCAATCAAGGACGCTGCTGTGTGGTTAGCAAACAAATCGACTAGTCAGTGTCAGGCTGCCAGTGCTAGAGTTACGTTAATTTCTACTTCTTTGTTCCTATTTCACTCTGTTAAAACACTTGCAGCGTTTTTGTTTTAGAGTACTACTAGCATAAATTACCTGTTTTACCACTACTACAAGTGTTACTGTTTAACTATGTCGTCTGTAAAAAAGAGGAAAGTTGATAGTGAGTGCCACGTTTTCAATGAAAAGTGGTCTAATGATTATTTTGTGGTCGAAAACAACAACATTGTTTTGTGCCTTATTTGTGACGAAACCATATCGGTATTTAAAGAGTATAATATTCGTGGAAATTATGAAACAAAACATGGTAAAAGGAAATATGCGTTCAGAAAGTTACGTTTGAAAACAAATTAATGAATTCCCAACGGGATATTTTTAATAAACATTAACAACAGAACGAGGCTGCAGTATGAGCTAGTTTTAAAATATGTTACACTATAGCTAAGGCTGGTAAGCCATTTATTGATGGCGAGTTAGTGAAAACGTGCATTCAAAAGGCAGTTGAAGAATTGTACCCTGAAAAGCTGCAAATGTTTAACACTATTAACTTGTCAGCAAAGAGAGTAGCTCGCTGGACAGAAGATATTGGTTGTGACATAGGCTTGTAAGAAATTTTCTTGGTATTCCATTAATTTGGATGAATCTACAGATATGTCAGATTCGGCACAGGTACTTTTATGTACAAGAGGCGTGACTCATGACCTATAAATCATTGAAGTGTTAGCCGCTGTATCAATGGAGAGCAATGTAACTGGATATGACATTCTCATGTAAGCAAACCTCTGTTCAATTTCCAACTAGATCTTAAAAAACTGAAAGGGATAACTACGGATGGAGGAAAAATATGTGTGGCAATAAGACACGACTAGTGCGATATCCATCCAATGCGGTTCAGAATTATGGGGGGGGGGGGGGCGAAACCATTGATCCTACACTGTATTATTTACTAACAAAGTTTTGCAGAAAAAACTAAAATGCTTCAGAAGTGATGAATGTTGTTTTTAAGGCAGTGGATCACATCAGATCTCACTCTTAAACATCGCCAATTCAAGAATGTTCTTTTAAAAATTGAATGCCAATACTCAGATGTTCCATATCACTGTGAAGTGTGCTGGCTAAGCAGAGGAAAAGTACTTCAGAGATTTTTTGAACTGCGACGAGCCATTGATATATTTATGACGGAACAGGGTAAGCCTGTAGAACAGCTTTCAGACGATATTGGCTTTGGAAACTTGCTTTTATGGTTGACATTACCACTCATCTAAATGTGTTAAATATGAAATTACAAGGTGATAAATTGTTTGTATACAATTTGTTTTACCATGTAAAAGTTTCAGAACAAAACTTGCTTTATTTGAAAACCAATTAAAAAAAAGTGTTTTAGACCACTTTGAAACCTTCAAGAGTTTCAGTAATGTTCAGTGTCATTTTCCTATCACCCCCCGATTTCGAGAATGCACTCCCTCAACTTCAACTATAACTGATTGAACTGACATCAAATGAAAATTGATAACATCTCTAGACGGAGTATTGCAACAATTCTGATCTTTTCATTTTACAAGTAAGTAAATAAATTTTAGTCTCTGTATTACATTAATTAATTAAATAATTTTGTATCTTTAAGAGAGTAAGAAACAACATTTCAAAATAAGCACTTAAATAAGGGATGTTATTTTTTTATTTCAGAAAATACTGTACTGTAGAAAACATTCAATTACTTGAGAAAGAGCAATAAACACTCTGGCCAAAGACTGGCCGGTGTTGGAACCGAGCAATGTACAAGTCAGCCGGAGACTGGCTGTTGTAGTTAGGAAGGAGCAATGTACACTCCAGCCTGGGACTGGATGGTGTAGTTGGGAAGGAGCAATATACAACCCAGTCTGGACCTGGCTGGTATAGTGAGGTAAGGGCAATGTACATTCTGGGTGGTAGTTGTAGGGAGAAATGTATGTATCAACCTGGAACTGGCTGGTATAGTGCAGAAAGAGCTTTGTACATTCTGGATGGTAGTTGTATGGAGAAATGAAAATATCAGCCTGGAACTGGCTGGTATAGTGAGGAAAGAGCAATGTACATTCTGGGTGGTAGTTCTAGGGAGAAATGTATGTATCAGCTGGAACTGGCTGGTATAGTGCAGAAAGAGCATTGTACATTCTGCGTGGTAGTTATAGGGAGAAATATATGTATCAGCCTTAAACCGGCTGGCATAGTGCAGAAAAAGCATTGTACATTCTGGGTGGTATTTGTAGGGATAAATGTATTTATCAACCTGGAACTGGCTGTTATAATGCGTAAAGAGCAATGTACATTCTGGGTGGTAGTTATAGGGAGAAATATATGTATCAGCCTGGAACTGGCAAGTATAGTGCAGAAAGAGCATTGTACATTCTGGGTGGTAGTTGTAGGGAGAAATGTATGTATCAACCTGGAACTGGCTGGTATAGTGAGGAAAGAGCAATGAACATTATGGGTGGTAGTTGTAGGGAGAAATGTATGTATCAGCTGGAACTGGCTGGTATAGTGCAGAAAGAGCATTGTACATTCTGGGTGGTATTTGTAGGGAGAAATGTATTTATCAACCTGGAACTGGCTGTTATAATGCGTAAAGAGCAATGTACATTCTGGGTGGTAGTTATAGGGAGAAATATATGTATCAGCCTGGAACTGGCAAGTATAGTGCAGAAAGAGCATTGTACATTCTGGGTGGTAGTTGTAGGGAGAAATGTATGTATCAACCTGGAATTGGCTGGTATAGTGAGGAAAGAGCAATGTACATTCTGGGTGGTAGTTGTAGGGAGAAATGTATGTATCAGCTGGAACTGGCTGGTATAGTGCAGAAAGAGCATTGTACATTCTGGGTGGTAGTTGTAGGGAGAAATGTATGTATCAACTTGGAACTGGCTGGTATAGTGCAGAAAGAGCTTTGTACATTCTGGATGGTAGTTGTAGGGAGAAATGTAAATATCAGCCTGGAACTGGCTGGTATAGTGAGGAAAGAGCAACGTACATTCTGGGTGGTAGTTGTAGGGAGAAATGTATGTATCAACCTGGAACTGGCAATAGTGAGGAAAGGTCAATGTACATTCTGGATGGTAGTTGTAGGGAGAAATGTATTTACCAACCAGAGACTGGTTGGTGTAGGTGTGAAGCAGCATTATAATGTAGACCTCAGCCCGGGACCGGCTAGTGTAGTTGCCAAGGATTAATGTACTATTGAGCTAGACTAGATCTATATGAAGAAGAGAAATGTGCACCCCAGCCCGGAAATGGCCGGTGTGGTTGTGAAGGAGTAATGTTTTTTTTTATTACTGAAAAACATTAATTTCAGTAATCAATGTTTTTAGCACTCGAGTCTATTTTAGCAAGTACTTGAAATTTGTCTCATTTATGTCTCGGTAATTTACAAACTTTCTACGACTCTTCATTTAAAATGCATAATGCATATACTCAAACACAAACATATATATATATACACACACGAGGGGGTACCCAAAAGAAACTGGAATTGCCCTGTTGTGGGCGGAGCTTACGTAGTACGCACGTCGGCCGCTAGGCACGAGTAGTGCATATCTCTGCCAGCTCAGTACCGCCTTTGGCTTTGTCAGGGAAGGTTGCTATCCTCAGTTGTGATTGTTTTTGTTGATCGTGTTTTGCAGTCTCGTCGTTATTTCAGTATGGCGGATGTGAGTGAACAACGTGCGGCCGTGAAATTTTGTTTTTTGCTGGGGAAAAGTGCAGCGGAAGCTGTTTTAATGATTAAAACTGCTTATAAAGAAGATGTGCCTCCAGGTCAGACTGTTAATCAAATGTTTTATATGGAGGTATTGAGAAGACTGCGAAACAGTTTGCGGCGAAAAAGACCCGAGTTGTGGCAGACGGGTGATTGGTACATTCACCATGACAACGCGCCTGCACACACGTCTCTCTTAGTGCGCCAGTTTTTGACAAAAAATCGCATGACAACGTTGGCCCACCCACCTTATTCACCGGATCTGACACCAAGTGACTTTTTCTTGTTTCCACGAATGAAGAGGGGCATGGAAGGGTTACGTTTTCATGATGTAGCAGAGGTCAAGGAAAAAACGACGGAACAGCTGGCAGCCATCACAGAAGACAAGTTTAAAAAGTGTTTCCAGCAGTGGAATCATCGATTGGACAAATATATTCAGTGTAATGGAGAGTATTTTGAAGGAGACAAGTTAGTTTTGTAAATAAAGTAAAAAAAAAAAATCCGGTTTCTTTTGGGTACCCCCTTGTATATATAAGCTTGGTATTAGTTTTAAATCCCATATCAAATCCCGTCTATAAAAAATTGTTTGTTCATATGTTAATATAGTAAACTAGTTTATTAGTGTTAACATTTAATGAGTAATCAACGCTGATAAAAAGGTTGATATACTTTTAAAAACCCTGGTGATATTTTTATGTTTGATAAAAACATCCAAATATAAACCTAGCAACATTTATGACATCAACACATATGGTGATGTCAAGTAAAATTGGAATTTAATATCTCTAGCTTTTAAATAACTAATTGTCCACATTAAATAGAAAATAGTGCGCTAAGTACATGGAGTCAACTTGCAGAAATCACTATAAATTTGCAATAAAATAGAATAGCATATTATATTTTATACTTGCTATTCTGCAGTCTGGACCTGGCTGGTGTAGTTGGGAAGTAGCAATGTACAAGTTAGCCTGAGACTGGATGTTGTAGTTAGGAAGGAGCAATGTACTCTCCAGCCAGGGACTGGCTGATGTAGTTGGGAAGGAGCAATGTACAATCCAGCCTGGGACTGGCTGGTGTTAGGAAGAGCAATGTACAAGTCAGCCTGGGACTGGCTGATGTAGTTGGGAAGGAACAATGTACAACCCAGCCTGGGACTGGCTGGTGTTGGGAAGAGCAATGTACAAGTCAGCCTGGGCCTGGCTGGTGTAATTGGGAAAGAACCCTCCTCCTTCACCATCAGTTATGGGACTGATGGTGCCCCGGGCTTGGGACCGGCATAGCGGAGTTACTTAGTAAGAGAGCTGACAGCTCACCCAGAACAGATAACTGGAGTAGTTTTATTTGTACCTCATAAGACATGGTAAAACTAATATCAATGTTGAATTTACCAGTTCTGTAGCATAGCTAATAATAATTCTTATTAAGTACCGTTCATGTCACAGTAAGGCAACTGTGACTTGAATATACTGCATTACTGTGCCAAACCCTTGACGTTTAATGTGGGAGTATCCCTCACTAAATACTCAGGTTTAGCTCAGATAGTAACATTGCTATTACAATAGCAATACGCAACTTTTGTTTGTTTATAGAAATTTATAGTTTTAATTCCTTTGAGAATCCCTCTGGTCTGGAGACTGTAAATGTTGTCCATAGAAAATGACAAACATAATATTTGTTCATTTTATATTTAGGGGAACATTACGTAGAGGGTTGTAACAGAGTAATCACTTTGATTTTACTGCTTTGTGCTGAAACAGAGTAAAAGCAAATTACAAGAGCAACATTGTCTCAAGATGACTTTAAATTTATTATTTTGCATAACTAACTAACATAACAGGTGTTGTTATGATTCTTTGAGACTATTGTGGTGTACTAAAATATCAATTTTGTTAGTTTCAAACTACTATTGATTTCTTAACTCTAAATGGTGAGGTAGAGCATACCGTATACTGTATCAAAAGCCTATGCTATCATGAGGTAGAGCATATCTCCTGTTTAAACTCAATATAACATATAATATTAATCAAGCAATCACGACAAACTTGGTACCGTACCAATCCACGCAGAATGTTCTTTTCAATACATTTAGGATTTTTAACAATTTTGTTATGCAATTTTATAAACGTAGCAAAAGGTTTATATGAACGAAATTTAAATGAATATAAAACTCCTGCTCACTTCCCATCTGGCGGAGGTCTGGAGAGGGGAAAAATGGCCGATCTTTGTCGAATGACTGCACAATACCCAATAATTGGAATCATGCATACCCACTGTCGGTCTGCAGAGAATGAAATACTCTGTCCAACAGAAGAAATCGCAATGTTGTATGTGCTTTAGGTGTTTTAACAAAATGTTTTTGTATGCCCTTGATTACGTGTTTTTTCAAAAGTCAGGCAGAGCAAATGATATGCTCTTTGAGTAAGTTTAGTAACAGAGTGTCTACTGCCAAATAGAAATGAAATTTCATGACCTTACAACATGAAAATTCACTACCCGAATAATGGTGGATACAGTTCACGTTATAACATCGCATTATTTTCAGTCATATTCTACTAAATTAATCATGCCATTACTAACCTTTAATAGACCAATAAATTTAGATAAAATACAACAGATTAAAGTAGGCTATTTATTAAAATAAGCCCAGCATTGTGAGTAAAATGGATTTGCAGACATATTTCATTATTAATATGAAAACAAAACAAAAATCAGGTTCAGACTCCAGAAACCCAACAAATTGAGCATTGCCTACTTATATTTTCACAATGATATATGTGATGATGACACAATTGCAGTAGGTTCAATTCTTAATTTAGCATTATGAACAAATCAAATAGGCCTAACCTAAGTTGAACAGTAATTGAATGTATAGTGACTAATTTACCTTGTAAACAGTCTAAGTGTTCCTATGTACCACCATGTGCTTCCATGTACTATTATAAACACTGTTAAACAAAATTGTCATTTGTTTTGTAGTAAATATAAATTTAAAATTTCAGTACACAATTAAAAATCATACAAAAAACAATTCTTCAGTCCCATAAAATTTCAGCCTTGGTCACACTCTCAGACAATAAAAAACTTTCAAGCCTTGGTAAGGCATGTTCTTTAGAAAATGAAGATTCTGTTTCATGACGAGCTTATTGTAGGAGAAGCTTTTAATAAATTACCTGTATCAGTATCCGTTTCTATTTTCATACTAGGCCTAGTCATAGAGCATGAAGGCATAGGAGTTATCAGATGAAGGTCTATTTTGATCAAAAAAGTGAACTAGCATCATTTGCTTACCACTTTTTAGTTTATTTTCTATTGAGCTGTTTTTTTTCCCTAAGAGTGCAACTTAATACATTTTCAGCCCGAATAGGAAATATCAAATGATTTTTTGAAATACATACAAAATGCTGAATGTACATCACTTTCATTTTCCCGAAGCCACTTCTTCCAATTTTCTTCTTTGAGCCACAAGTTTTGAAATTTGCACTTTCCAGTCATTGTGCACAAACACTAATCACTTTTATTTGAATAATTTTAGGCCTATTTTGAACAATAATAAAAACCAACAATTTCGTACTAAAGTTCTTAATACATCAAAATTGCTAATGCATAAAAACAAACACTAGGCTTAACAAAAACTAACTGTAATAATAGGCGTAGTAACTTTAAGACTCAGAAGATAATTATAAAGTTGACGAAATTCCGTTAACAAATAAAAAGTTAAAAGCACAACTAAACACTAAAACACGCCAGTTATATGCCCACCACTTTGAACAATTATAATCCAACTAACGGTATAACAGACCATAAACTAAACAAACACTGATCAACGAACATCTGGTCTGGTGCCGCCAATAGCAAACAGTATTTTCTTATTTCCATCCATACAGCAATGGAGAATTTGGCAACCAAGAACGTTTCAATATTACATGCCTATTGTGAATTCAAATATTGTAAAGCACACAGTTATTCACTTTCATCCATGAAACAAATTCAAAAGTAACTAAATGTTTTTAAATTTATAGATTGCACAATTATATAAATGTATAACATTAAAACATTTTGTAATATTGACAGTTCACATCACTGTTTTAACTCAGTTTGTACACAGGAAGAACGCATAACTTCGTATACGTTACTAATAGTAGCAAACGTACGATATTTTAGATGGGAATGATGACGAACGGTTGCCTGATTAATACATTACACCATTCTTTTTTCCTGAATAGAGGAAAGAGAAGTACGATAATTTTGTGTGGGCAAAGAGCTGGCTGGTTCTCTGTACCCTCAATATGGTACAGGGTGGCTACTCAATCATGTAAAAAAAATTCAAGCACAATTCAAGGTTTTTTCCAAGGGGTTTCAAACAAAATTCAAGGCACGCTTAAAGAGGAAAATATTTCTGAATTGACGTAATCACTCATTATAGTAAAATACATAAAAAAGCACGTTTTATAGCTAGGCATGTCAATAATCTTGTAGGCCATAGAGAAATTGAATTGTTGCAAAAGTATCCTAGGTTGAATTAGCAGTTACCTAGAATTTTTTATTTCATTGATAAGTAGGATCAAAATCTAGTGATATGCCTAGCTTACTTTAATACAATTTTTACTTATAAGCCTACGGACTATTTGCGGTAGGCCAGCTTTAATTAATTACTGTTATATCAATAACAAGATGAGTTGAAAACAAAACTCGTTTTTTATCTGATAAGTATGTGAAAAAAACCAACATATTTAAAAATCGTTATTTTTCTACAAATTTTTTTTCATTTTACATGTTTTCGTAACCATGCAATTTCTTCACCTCTGAAAATACAATTTCTTGTTGAAAAAGTGGTGAAATATGAGTTTTTTTTAGGTTGATTTCATCCGCAGAACTCTTTTTTAACGGAAAATCTAAAAAACTAGTTTTTTATCTGATAGTGAAAAAAAAAACAATATTATTTATTTAGCCTGAAAAATGCATTTTATACTTAACTAACCAAACATAACTTAACTTATCCTAATTGTATATTTACTCAACAAAAATTCGTAATTTGCGTCAAATTCAGGTGTTTGGCCTCCGTGACGGCCTGCGGTTGTAACCGGCGGAAATATAGATTAATTTGGTTTTTGTGATTAATAGTTGTTAAATATAATGATCGCGTAATGGCCGCTAATCGCGATTCGCTGCGAAAGTAGTTTTTCGTTATAACTCAAGAAATAATGGTAATAGACCAAATTCGTATTCAGTACAAAAAACACATCAAAATAAAAAAAAACGATGGTTAAAATACTATCTAAACTAACAGAAATGTCAAAAATACTACAAATTGTGATATTTGTTTTCTGAATTTTTCGGTAAAATATGTAATTTCCGCGAAATGTTTTTTATGCTGATCACGAATATATAATTGGGTTATCCGGTAAGATTATTTTTTCGGCCTGAAAAATACACTTTTTACTGACCTAACCAAACATAACCGAACTTATCATGACATAATTTAACGCAAAAAAAAGAGCAGGCGAATTGTAGAAAACAACATAATATATACAATATTTTCATAATATCTATAACAGATCAGTAAAAACAATCTCCCATTCCCAACCATTAAAAAGAGCTGTCAGTTGACAAAAGTTTCAATCAGAGAGATTGTTTTGACTATTATTTTTTTTGACAATAATAAAATTTGTTTTACTTCTGATAAATAAAATAAAGACGAAATAATCAATGCTTTGGTAGGTGCAGGTTACATTCAACATTTAATGAATAAACACACCCACCCTTTCACGTACAGTGGTATTGACCCACCCGTCCATCCATACACGTACAGTGGTATTGACCCACCCGCCCACCCATACACGTACAGTGGTATTGACCCACCCGCCCACCCATACACGTACAGTGGTATTGGTACTGACCCACTGGCCCACCCGTATACGTACAGTGGTACTGACCCACCCGTAAACGTACAGTGGTACTGACCCACCCGTACACGTACAGTAGTAATAAAGACATAATTTGCGTTTAATTATTGTGCCTGGCATCCGTGACGGCCTATCATCCGTCATTCCGGCAGGAGTATGCGTGAATTCAGTTTGTTGTGGTTAAAATCTGATGTATATAATGATCGCTAATTGTGATTCGCCGCGAAAGTAGTTTTTCCGTTATATGTCGAGAAATTATTTGTATAGACCAAAATAGTTTTCAAATTCGTATTTAGCGCTAAAACAACACATCAAAATAAAAAAAATTACTATAATATCATTTAAATTAACGGAAATATATCAAAAATACTAAAATGACATTTGTTTTTTCGAAATGTTCGGTAAAAACGATTTCCGCAGAATAAAAATTCTCACGAAACTGTAGTCAATTATTTACCCATTTCAGGTAGTTTTCAAATTTTGTTTGGTGGCAAGAAACTAAATAATATCCTTGTTGGTTTTAATAAATAATAATTCACACAAAACTAAAACAGTTTGTCAAAAATTACGATTTTAGAGTTAGTAGGCCTAGACCTTTAAGTCAATAAACTACAACACAAAACGTTCCACACTTGAAACAACGTCCAATGAACTTTATATTTATGTTTTTATCAACGATAAATTGTTTAAGTAATTCTGCATTTTATTTATAATAACTGAATAAATAAACTGGAAGATTAATTAACAAAACACGAAGTTCACATTATCTCTTCTTGTTGCCCACCTGTTGTTGCCAGTAATGGTAAACGTAAACAAAACAAATGCATCAGCCCAGCCTGCTGTCGATGTATTTTCATTATTTAAAAAGAACGCAACAGTTTCATTGAAACAATAATTCGACACCAAAACGTTTCAAAATTTTGCAAATAGCTGCAGTAGAACAGACAGCAACAGTGAGCGTCATCGGATATCAATAGAACAAAACGATAACTCCAAAAGTTTAGTCGCAACTTTAACCTGCAGCGTAAGTTGCAACAGAATCTCAACAAATCTAAGAGACGACGCTTGACATTGGATTGATTTTCATGTTTCGGCAAAATGCGGTGGGTGAAGCTATCATATTGTCTGCAACAGCTTCATTCAACTGGTTCGACGTCAAAACTGTTTCGGTTGCAACCGTTTTGTCAAACTATTCCATGCGTATTATTTTGAACATATCAATGTGCTGAGTCGACTCGTGTCTTATCATACGAAGATTGACGATGTTTACCGAACTTATCACTTGAGTTTAACTGGAGCTCTGAAGTCCGAACCTTCCTGACGTCACCGGATTACTCTCGTCTCGCTCGACGAGAATTCCCGATGGTTACAGAAATTCAAACATATTTCCAGGTTTTTTCAAGGTGCCGTAAAATTCAAGCATAGTTCCCGGTTTTCCCGAAATTCCCGGTGAGTAGCCACCCTGCTGTGTTTATATCGTAGAAAAGACCATGGTTAGAACAACATCGTAATGAGAACGACGAAACAAAAATACTTCTGGCGAAATTATTTGCCACAAAACGCTTTGAGTAAATTTCCCAATTC
Source organism: Stictocephala bisonia (assembly GCA_035578905.1). NCBI lineage: Eukaryota > Metazoa > Arthropoda > Insecta > Hemiptera > Membracidae > Stictocephala > Stictocephala bisonia. Next base: position 55,305 of record JAQJVL010001123.1, read on the forward strand.
ACTCCAAATGCCTCCTGAATTCCTTCTAGTAACGCTTTGGAACGCTAGAAAAAATCGTGACTTTTGAAACAATTTTCATGACTTTTCGTGACTGACTTTGAAAATTCGTTACTTTTCATGACTTTTCGTGACTTTCATGACCAGTAGACACCCTGAGTAAATAAGTTATTTATTGTAATAGAAAAAAACAAAAAATTAGGTACAAAGACAAAGAGTCAACTAGTGGATTGGTGCCATTCCGAGGAAATGACTGTGCTGTAGTTGGCAGTGGTCACGTATATTTTGGAGAAGATTTAAAACTGGCAACGGCGACCCACCATTCTTTCCTGCTGTAGGTTGGCAGTGGTCACGTGATACATTTGGGGAAGACTGAAGACTGGCAACTGCGTCCAGCCATTCTTTCCTGCCGTAAGTTGGCAGTGGTCACATGATACATTTGGGGAAGACTGAAGACTGGCAACTGCGTCCCGCCATTCTACATCTTAGCAATACAAATTTGAAAACTATTTTGGTCTATTACAAATATTTCTCGAGAAATAATGGGAAAACTACTGTCGCGGCGGATCGCGATTAGCGGCCATTACGCGATCATTATATAAAACAACTATTAATCAAAAAACCGAATTCACCTATATTCCCGCCGGAGTGATGGCCGGCAGGCCTTCACGGAGGCCAAACGCCCGAATTTAACGCAAATTACGAATTTTTGTTGAGAAATTAGACAATTTGGATGAGTTAAGTTATGTCAGCAAAATATGCATTTTTGAGCTGAAAAAATAATTTTACTACAAAACCAGTTATATATTTGTGTTCAGCACAAAAAAACACGAGAAATGAAAAAAAATTGTTGAAAAATAAAGATTTTCAAAAAAGTTGGTTTTTTCATTATATTAGATAAAAATCTAGTTTTTCGATTTTTCCGTAAAAAACGAGTTTTCCGCGGAAGAAATCAAACTCCTCAAGAGATATAAACTCATTTTTCACCACTTTTTTAACATGAAATCGTATTTTCAGAGGTGGCAAGAAAGTGCATAATTACCTTATTTTCAATTTTTAAGTTGAATATTAGCCCTTTTAGTGCCGGGAATCGCTGTCAGCGACGCCCCTTACTAGTGCGAGAAATGCCAGCGTCGCTGTGAGACGCGCTGTATTTGTTATAGTGCATCGTTATGTTTTATTAAATGGCCGCCAGAATAATACCAGACGCTTTGCCAATGAACGCTGCACGCAGTTTCGCTCTTGGACTGTGTCTAGATGACGTAACTGTTCCGTGACAGACACGTAACTATTAAGTATAACTATTATGTCGCTTAGCAACCAATGTGTAATGTTTTAGTTATAATTTTGTAAAGAGATAATTTTAGAAGTATAGTAAATGAAATTATATGTATTAGTTCAGTTTTAAATGCTCTATAAAATGCCATTCAGGACAATATTCTAAAATAAAATTATAACTAACAAAGGGACGTTCAAACTTGAAAAAAAATATAAAAAAAAATTTTTTCACTTGGTTTTTCGAAAAAAATAAAATTAATTACAAAGAAATGTTAAATATTTATACATTGCTCTATAGACCACTTATTGCTCTTTCATTTAAAAAAGAATTTATATAAATATGACTAAAAACATGGATTCTATAAATTTTTACCTGGAACCTTACATTTTTGCCAAAATTGGCCTGGCACTTTTCGCATAGGAAATGCAAAAATGGCCCGGCACTAAAAGGGTTAGTATCAAATTTGTATCTTTATAACATAAATTAGTTGTTCCTAATAGCGTTTGCAACATCATTTGTAAAATACAATTTTATTCTTAAAAGTTTGTAGATGGTTTTTTTATCAATTAGTTGGATTGAACCTAAAACGAGAATAACGATATGTAACACCAAATACAGTGATCCAGGGTTAATGTCTCAAACACTAGGCAGTTTACCCTACCCCTAAATAAACCCAATCCAGGCAGTTTTCAAATTTTGCTTTCGTCAGCATTTTTTTTATTGAAAAGTTACTTATGGAGTGAATGCACAAGCAAAACTAAATGTAACCGAGATTGTAAAGTATGGTAGATGCAAGTGTTAATACTCACTTGTGGAACCGATCCTGATTCCTGACGATGGCGGTGATGGCGTCTTCTTTCTGTATAATTCCCAGAGTTCTTCGAGTGGGAATATGGCGTCTATAAGACTGTTCCTCTCCGCCATATTTGATCAAAAATCAGAATTTAGTTTTTCAACTCAGGCGCAAAAACAAGTTCGATACCAACCTTTTTAGTACTGCAATTTAAATGTACACAACACTCTTCAGAAGTGGTAATGTGGGTTTCAACCAGAAAACAGTTTTAGCCATAAAAATTATGGAACAAAAAACCGATATGATGCCGACTAGGCTTTCAACGGCTTCGTACACAACGGCCACCATATTTCGGTGTTTAACTCACACGAAAGATAAGTGTTGATTAAAATTTATACGTTGAACTCTGAAACGATCATTTAGGAATCGACAGAAACTAATTTTAAGCATCCTAGAGAAGTTGAAACACTTTAAAACCGATATTTAGGACGGGTGATGCAAAGTAGCAATATTGATTCATAATTCCTACAGCCGGCACCCACAGGCCACAAACACAAACACAAACGCCCACAGAATCACAGAATCGACGGCCACGCCCACCAGTGCTGCCAGCCTTTAGAACACTTCTTCTTACCAGAAAAAAGGTCTGATGTGTACGGCCTAGAGATGGGCGTTATTTAACGTAATAGGAATAATAATATGATTACGTCTTCGAACCCTACTACCAAGTAATAGGATTACTGGTTTTAGCCTATTAATTTTGTAACGAAGTCGACAGAGCTGCAGCCACCAGCTCTCAATGTAGCTACTGAACGCTGTTAACGGAACAAATAATAGGAATAGTATTATGATTCTGCTCTCGCTTTCGTCTCCCGAAATTGATTCGAGGTTGTAAACAGAATATTGGGAGGGGAAGCAAGAAGAGCCTATCAAAACATGAAACTTTGTTGTATTAGGTATATTTACAATGCATTATAATAATTAATTATTTTTCTAAATTTTTATAATTTGTTCTATAATGTAAATATACATAATTAAATATTCTGTAAATAGCTAATGTTACACTTTAAATATGTATGTGATATTATAATATTAAAGCAGTCTCTTGTTTGTTTTATCAGAAACGAAACTTTAATATCTCATTATTCAATGGGCTTAGTGCTTTAGTATGTGTGTGATATTTTAATAATAATAGTAAGAATAACTCTTTTATAGCTTAAAATTAATTTCAAGTTAAACACCTTGTTATTAAAAACTATTTTATTATAATTATGGGCATGTGGAAAATTAAAAATATAAAAAATTAAAAACAAGTTTGTGAAAGTATCTGTGTCATCTAGAACGATTTTTATACGACAACAATAACAGTATGTTTCTAATATTCACTTCTGTATAGCTAAAACCCTTGATTATATATACCTACATTTGTGTATAAAATCAATGCTAAAACTAATAGTGTGTAGTAGATCGAGAACGAAAGAAACAATGTTATACATTAATAGTGTCATGTAGATTGGCTCGACTGGAACGATCCGATCAAGCGGTAATAGGGTGACAAAAATAATAGGATGAGTCACCCTACTACCGAAACACTGTGGAACGTTGCAGCCTATTTCCCATCTTTAGACAGTCTTCTCGTAGGAGGATAAACATCTCGGAGTGCGCATGCGCGAGGAACCTGTTTCTTAGATCTATGACAGACAAGCAGAATGTAGCACTCTCAATCTAACGGAACAACGGAACTGAACCAACCAATAACACATTCAAAACATCAGATTAGATGCCTGTCCCGGAATATTTTGATCTTATACCGAACCATATCGCTTCTTTTTCTGGTTGCTTGCTACGTGAATTCCACTATACCTCAAAACGAATAAAATACAGTAGGATACGTTTATTTTAACCCTTAAGACTCCTAAGTCCAATAATGTAAATTGTACTTCCACTCCTCAGTCCAGTATTACAGACCATAGCCATTTTCCTCTTCCACTACAAATTAATTCAATTGGTGTTGGAATGGGCCTTGCACTCCTCTGTCCTGTTATACTGGCCAATGCCAAAATGCTCGAACGCTCCTCAGTCCAGTATTACAGGCCATTGACGATCAATTATATTTCATGTTGTTTCTTTATTTGTATTAAATCTACAAGTTTCATTAACATTTTATATGATTAAATAATAAAATATTATTAGTTTTTTTTATATTTATTGAATTTCTAATGCCCATTCTTGTCAGCCCTGATAATGGTGAGACAGGCTCAGTCTAACTTGTTTTCTGTGACGTTCACCAGTGCTAAAACTTATCTCTTTTTTAGCTTAGTATTTTCATGTGTTTTTTACAATAAATTAGTATGGAAGGTGACACATTAAAGTCAGATAGTATGTTTTAAACGATATCACAGTATGAAAAAATATAAGAAGTAATGACCTCGTTAAGTTTTCATGAAAAGAGTTATTTTTAAATTAATAATAATTATTTTAATATTATGATTGTTATTTTCACATTTTTCTAGTATTTTAGGTTTTTAATAATTATTTTATGCTGTACTTGCTCCTGAAACACTTATTTTACAGCTAAATATCTATTGTTGTATATATTATTTTAACGTGGATATATTACAAGTTTTACTTGTAAAATATTATTGACATTGTTTTTCTATAAATATTATTAATAGAAAACAGAAATTTAATATCTTGTTTTAGTTTTAGGTAATAAAATTTGGATTTTACCAATATAAATAAATGTTTTTTTTATTCCCCCAACAAACATTTTAATATAATTGACTTTAAAGCCATGTAAAATAGACTAAATTAGTAATTTGATAACTAATTTAAATAAGTTAAATATCCATGCAGCATTTAAAATGTGTCCCTTTAAAATTGACCTTTAAAGTAGATTATGCAACTACTTCTATAAACACATCAGAGTGCTAGTGGCAGTCATCACCACCAGGACAAGGATCTGTAGAGGAAAATGGCTGTGGCCTGTAATACTGGACTGAGGAGTGGAAAGACTGTCTCGCTACAAATCTATTGGATTGCAAGGTCATATTGCTATGTCCAGTATTACTGGACTGAGGAGTGTTAAGGGTTAATTTGTTAATTAGAATATATGATTACTTAATCTAAGTTATGTTTATTGTAAGAGACACAACTGGATAGGCTATTTTTTTGAAAAAACTTCAATATATGGTAATGGATTTAGTGTTGAATAGTTCGAAAATTACTTTTTCAAAGCAAATATTATGAATGGAAAAATTAATTGAACGATACATCCATTGACAATACTCAAAAGCCTTATGTAGGCTTTTCTTTACCATAGGCTTGCAAAGCCTATATGCCTTGTAATAAGTTTGTGAAGTGTTTATGAAAATATGAAAACTATTACAATGTACCTCCAAACACAAGGAGTCAAACTACCCCACTTTACGGTGCTGCCGTTGTGACTGTAACTATTACGAACTATTGCGAAACTATTACGAACATTTGCTAAGAACTGTTTACTCTTAAGACTCTAAGGTTGCGTAGTAACACTTATTTTTAAATTACAGTTATATGGAACAGGTTCCTCGCGCATGCGCACTGCGAGAATGTTCATCTTCCTACGAAAGGCCGTGGATGTTAAGGCATGAAAGATTAATACAATAGACATAAGGAGGACTAATATTACAGGGAAACTTGTTGTTGATGGGATGAACTTGAAACTCGTTAGTGGCTGTGGATGGATGGACGCTCGGTTCCCTTTCTCATGAGTGAAAAATGAAAATGGTGACCTTGCCTATAGAGGCCAGAATATACGAGGGGTATCCAAAAATAAGTTTCCCACGTGTGTGTCACCAAGCGTGAGTGACGGAGCATCTTTCCGAGAGCGGGGACTTTTAGTTTGGGTGTAGTAGTACAGATTCCCGCCGCGCACTTGACTGTGCGGCGTTTGACCTTGAGTCACGGGCCATTCGAAATGGAGACTCCACTGCGATCTGCCGCCAGTTGTGAACTGCGGGGTGTTATTCGTTTTTGACTGCAAAAAGTGAATCTGCCGTTGAAATTCATCGTCAGTTATGTGAGGTGTATGGTGAACATGTAATGACTGTACAAATGGTTCGACGTTGGCGAAAATTTTTTTGGAAGGAAGAGAAAATGTTCATCATGAAAAGCGAGATGGACGCCCAGCTACCGCTCACCAAGATGGCGTCATTTCTGCGGTGCGCGACGTTATTGATGCTGACCAGCGATTGACACTTGACGAAATTATGGATCCGCTTCCACCAAACATTGAAATTTGCCGCGCATCTCTTCACAACATCATCACTGAAGAGCTTCAGCTGTCGAAAGTGTGTGCAAGGTGGGTTCCTCGTTTACTGTCTGACGGCCATAAGCAACAACGTGTGGCAGCTGCACAATCTTTCTTGCAATCTTTTACGGACGAAGGTGATAATCTGTTTTCAAGAATGGTCACTGGTGATGAAACATGGATTCACCATTCAACACCCGAAACAAAACGACAGAGTATGGTGTGGCTAAAAAAAGGGGAGAAACCTCCTCAAAAAGCCAAAGTGATTCAGTCGGCAGGGAAAGTGACGACTACAGTGTTTTGGGACTGCCACAGAGTTTTATTGATCGATTACCTACCTCGGGGTGAAACAATAAATGCGGAACGGTACTGTGACGTTCTCCTAAGACTTCGTCGGGCAATCCAAAACAAACGACGTGGGCTTTTGTCACGGGGGTGTTTTTTCTTCACGACAACGCCCGCCCAAATGCTGCTCGTGCAACAAGAGAGCTTCTCGAAAAATTTAAGTGGGATTTCTTTGATCACCCTCCATACTCTCCTTTGCTCCTAGTGATTTTCAATTGTTTCCTGAGCTCAAGAATCACCTCGGCGGACGACGCTTTGCCAACAATGATGACTTGGAAAGTGAAGTGAATACCTGGTTTAAAAGTATGGCGGCTGAATGGTATGCAGATCGTTTGAAGAAACTAAAGATTCGGTATGAAAAGTGCTTGAATATGGATGGAAATTATGTAGAAAGAATATGATGTGAGATCATAAAATACATGTATTTATTGTGGAATTATGTTTTTTATCTCTCCCAAAAATTAGGGAAACTTACTTTTTGGACCCCCTCATAAATAGAGTCGTTATCCATATACAACCAAACTACGGCGGTTGAAGCCAGTTCTGCTATATGAATTTGGGCAACTTTCTCAGTTTGGTCGTCAGGCGAGTAAAAATATTTAGTCCGCACATTTAAATAAAACTGCGATTTGATACACTTACAATTCTGAGTCATAAGTTTATTCCACATTGACAACAGAAATACAAAGATACGTTGGAAAAGTCAAAATTAAATTAAACTATTCTACAATGTGAAAAGATACATCGCAACAAATAAGATTAAATTTAAAACTATCTATTTTACTAAGTAACTCAGCTAATTGACTAGTCACTGTGAAAATTATGAAATTTATGGAGGTGCGAGTGACGGGGTTGGCACGTGAAGCGTGCAGGGGTGTTTCCTAGTATGTAAGTAATAGCCATACACACATTTGTTATTGTGGCGGTTATTTTATTTACTGACTGAACAATTAATCTGAGCGCACGGCCAGCGACAGCGGGATATAGGTAAGCAGTTAAGAGGGGGTTCGGTCCTTCTTCTGAAAACATTAGCCTACATAAACAGTTGTCTGGAAGAAGCGTTAACTATTACTAATATCAGCTGATGTCTATTACTGCAATATTTGTTATTAATATGATTAGTACAATAACCACGGGACCAGATGGCTGTGCTGCCGGTCTTTTCTTCGACCTTTCAAGGGCCTTTGATTCAGTTAACCATCAGTTGCTGCTTCAGAAACTTCATTTCATAGGACTTAGAAAAAATACCTACGACTGGGTAGAGTCATATCTACGGGGTCGAACTCAAATAGTGCAAATACCACATATAGATGCTCAAAAGTGTGAACGTTGGGCTGATTCATCCTGGACAGAAGTCTCGTGCCCCAAGGCTCGATACTGGGTCCGATTATTTTTATTTATTTATTCATAAGACGCAGATCGTCAAGATATGGGCGAATATGGATTTCGAATGAGTGTAGATGAGCGTATGTAGTCATTGTTACAAACTAAGGCCAACTATTCCTTAGAAAGTGCCATTAATTAATAGCCCAATGACAAATGAACAGCCGGTGGATTCTCCTCTTTGCCAACGATGCTTCTCAGGGCATAAGAAATGACACTGTTTGTCAATATGTAGACGACACTTCCCTAGTTGTTATGGCTGATAATATGGCAAATTTGGAGATACAAATTTTTGAGGAAGCTAATTCCTTGCTTCAGTGGTTTGATAGAAATTTTCTGAAAATAAATCCGGATAAAACTCAAATAATTGAATTCAAAATGAGGCAGAATGGTTTGTCATATCTGATTAGTGACGTGGACATTGATTGGCAAAGTGTGGCTAAATTTTTAGGAGTGTTCATTAATGACAGACTGACATTTGAATATCACATTGAGGCAGTTTGCATGAGACTTAGTTCAGGCATTTTCGTTCTGAAACGCTTGTCAACATTCATGGACCGAAAAGTGTTGCTAGCGGCTTATTACGGTACGATTTTTCCTTTCCTGGCATATGCTGTAGCATTGTGGGGGCATGAGTGCAGTAGGACCAATTTAATTTTTAGATTACAGAATAAAGCCATAAGGACAATATTTTTTAAACCTAGCAATTTTTCCTGCAAACCCCTTTTTAAAGAACACAGATTTTTGACTTTTCATCAATTTACATCCTTGACTGCATTACTTTTTTCCATAGCAAAAATAGAACTTTTGAATTAAACAAATCACAGTTTCCATATACCTTTTGCAAATACCAAGCAGTAATTCCCCAATACAAGACTTCTTTTTTCCAAAACCATCTGACTTTCAATTCAATTAAATTCTTTAACTTATTACCAAAGTCCATTCAATTAATTGTTGACACACCCAGATTTAAGGAAAAAGTCAAAGACCTCCTTGTTACACACTATTACAGTGTGAGGGAATACCCTACGGATAACATGCAAGATGTTTATTTTTGATAACATGGAGTTACAGATAAGTTCCCAGGGCGAGCCTCAGCTACTGGGCGGGTCGCAGGTGGCGGATAGCGAATGTTCCACCTCGTCATTGATGGGGTGGACAACTGCGAATAAGGGGAAACCCTAATAAGCAGTCCCGGACCGAGGTTCGCAGGGGCAGCTGAGGTGTGCAGCTGACGGGCTTAGTGACCCCGCGGTACCCTGAACTCACTACCACACACACTTATAGTTACATACCTAAGGACCGCACTGAGTCCTTAGATAATGAACCGAGCATGGGAGCAGAGGGCAGCCTCACTGGTCAGCCCTTGTTTTCCATTGCTCGGGCCAAATCAATGTCGGGGGGGACAGGTCTCTCTCCGATTCTGAATCCAACTTGGCTGAGGACCGCTCAGAGCCCTCAGACAAGGACCTTGGCACGGGGAACGAAGGTAGCCAAGTAGGCCAGTCTGAAGTCCCCGCTGCTCGGGTCATGGGTTCGGCGGAGGGGGGCATGTCGCTCTCTGACCTCGAAAACATCCTTCTCGGAGCCCAGGCTCTGATCAGCTCGATCGGACGGCTGAGGCTCTGAATAGGATGAAGATAGCCAGGAGAAGCACTCCTGGCAATCAGAGGAAAAGGCCTATAGGCCTCAACTGACTGATCACTGGAGGGGGTCCTGTACAGGTCACTCCTCAGTGGTCAATCTAGTAAACGATGAGGTACTCTCAATGAGGTTTGACTTCATTGGGACTAAGTATCTTTTCACCAGACCCCATACTGTGGATTTTGGGTCGAGGGAGTACTGGGACGCTGTTAGTAGCCCGGTTTCTTCTCACGACCCAATTGTATGGTTCACAGACGGGTCAAGAATAGGCAACAGAGCTGGATTTGGTGTCTATACTGGTGACCCTAGGACCAACGCGTGCGTGAGCCTGGGAGCGTATGGCACCGTGTTCCAAGCTGAAGTCGCCATACGTTCAGCGCAAATTATGATAGAGGTTTGCGGGAAACATATTCATATCCTCTCAGATAGTCAGGCGGCCTTAGGGGCCCTTGACTCCTGGAAGGCTTCGTCTGGTCTGGTCTGGGAATGTGTGGAGTCCCTCAGCATCCTGGGTTCAAGAAATCAGGTCCTGCTGGAATGTATCCCAGGAAATAGGGGAATAGAAGGCAGCGTGCATGCCGATGCCTTGGCTAGGGAAGGTGCTATTAAGCCCTTCATTGGTCCTGAGCCGGCCTGCGGCGTTTCGGCTGCAGCTGTCAAAATACCAACCAAAACTGGGTCCCAGACATCTGGAAAGATGGCGGCGGTTCCCAGGTCAATGACTCGACAAGCTTCTTGTCAGAAATCCTTCCCAGAAATCAACAAAGTAACTTCTTGGGTTGAGTAAATTTTACGTAAAGTTGGTGGTGGGACTCATCACCGGTTACGGTAAATTCCGGAGGCATTTAAGAACAGCGGGACTCCTTACGGAGGATCCCATCTGTCGCCTCTGTGGGTTGGACGAAGACTCGGCAGAACACACTGTCCGGGAGCTCTTGTCCGTGAGGCTCTTGGTGCCAGCAGAAGAGTACCTTTTGAAGGCTCACCTCTGGGACAGTCAGAAATTACTAATCTAGTGAAGAAGCTCCTTGGCTTGGTCAAGGATTGCCAGCTTTACGACAATTAGGCACCGGGATTGGCACAAAAAGCCTCAGGCTTCGTTGCAAGGGTTGGATGGACCAACTGCATATCCCCTTTTACTCTAACTCTAACTCTACAGATAAGTTACTATTATGATAAGATTTGACTATACTATAAGATGGTGAGATCAATTAATACTACTTGTAGGTAGACAGTTCCTTTGATTAATAGTATTTTGTATTGAGGATTGTACATTATATATATATATATATATATATGACGCTATTATGCAACTCTGTATGTTGTCAACCAATAAAGATATTTTGATTTGATATCTTAAGCTGTGACTTACGTCACGGTCAGTGCCGGGGGAGGGGATCTCTACCAATAAACAGCGTTTAGCGTGCTACTAGCATTGCTGTAAACATCAAGTCACCACGCACAACAAGTTACCTTTTTTATAACACAACTCCCATCCGATTAATCACTGATATTTTTTATTTATAATCATATTACTTGGTATTATAATGTGTTATTATGTTAAATTATAGGCCTTTAATTATATTAATATTATCTTTGTCTAATATTTAATGAGAACAACTAAATAAAATCATATGGAATAGCAAATAATTAAACTCTAATGAATTTACAGAATACATTCATGTTAGGTTATGTTAGGAAAAATTATTGTAAGCAGTCTGAAATTCAATTGTAGGCTATATTAGGAAATGCATACTTGTGAATAACTTTGCTACATTTAATATCTTTAATAATAGACAGATATTCTAATTAAATTATTTTTAAATTACAACATCTGTGGCTAAGTTATTAAATACATAACAACTAATAATATAAATAAAATTATTGAACTTAATATTTTCAATAACAAACGCTTTCGATACAAAAAGAAGGCTTTCGATACGTCACTCTCCAATCAGCTGATTAGCATCGGTAACCAACGTCTGTATGTCAACAAGCGTGTGCGTGCCCGTGTGTGTATTAAAATTTGAAACGTCAGAAAAAATGAATCCTTGCTATGCAATCAATCCGAGGGCATACGTGGTTTGCTGAAATCAATTACAAAAACTATCCATGTATTTACATTGTGTACAATTTAAGTTAAGTGACTTTTTTATTGGTTTTAATTGGTACCAATACATAATATGCTAATTAATTGTTTTAACGTTATCATATAATTCTATTTTTATATTATTCGTCTTTTAAGAATGTTGTATTTATTTATGTCAAAATGTACATTTGTATTTAAAAAAACTTACTACAGATAACATCTGTAATTTTCATTTAATTCTTGTTTATAAATGGTTTTACTTTATTTTAAAATTCACATTGATTTTTTTTAGCTAAAATTGCTCCATTGACTTCGTTTTTTGACATTTATAACCAATAAAAAAAGTACTTTTCAGTTAAATGCTAAAAAGATTTTAAAACCCACTAAAAAATAAATTTGTCCCTTCTTACATTTTTTCCAATTGTGAGTCATCGGATGTAAAAATTAGAGGAGAGCTGAGGTGGTCTGGCGTGCGACGTTGCTTATGTCGATCTTCTAGTTTAGCCCGCAAACCTCAGAGGTAAAGATAGAACGAATGGACTTTAATTTGTTCAATCAGTATATACCAAGTTGGCAGTTATATACATATAATGGGTTAACTAGCATTTTCATTTATTTTCAACAAATAATAATTAGTATCAAAAAATGGGTTGGGTGGAAAAAACAGGTAAACCCCTTGAAAATTATAGATCTATAGTATTATAGATTATAAAACATATTATAAATATAAAAAAAGGTATAAATATGGCTCATCAGAGTACTATAGTATTGGAACTTCACATCTTATTTAATATGTGTTCAGGCTATAAAATCACAGAGATTTTCCTAAATTAACTTCATATCTGAGTTTAAATGTAAATCGAAAAATGCTTGCTTAAATAGTATAATAAGAGGTGAAATAAACATAGATATCTGAATTGATAAGCCGTGAAATCATATATCTTGCTGTTACCAAAATAATGACGGATTTGTATTTTCTTTAATCAACATACAAGAGTAATGTTACAACCAAGTACTTGCATAGACAATATTTTCGTTAGGTATAAGCAACTAGATGCTTTTAGCTCTTCTAGTACTCGGGAAAATATTAGAAATCACTTCTCAGTTACTTTGAAAATGAATGTAAATTGTAATCAAAAGAATAACTTAAAGCACGCAATAGAAGATATGTATTAGAAAAATTAATTGAAGATTTAATAAATAAAATAAGCTTATGTAATCTGTAGATTAGAGTTGTGAAGTGAATGCTGTTTATTGTTAATTTCAGTTTAGTTTAAGGGCTTCTTTATAACATTTTCAATAAAGCCTTTAATGTCCTTGAAAAATCGTAGGCCTATAAAATACAGACTGACCTCGTGTAGAATGAATGTGGAAAAATGATATATTGCCTGTGAGGTTCGACTTGTTTGTTTTTAGGAAAATTATAAACATATGAATATGGGATATGCCAGTCTTCCATCACAGTATAAAACACCCAATAGCGACACTTCCATTGCAGGGCTACGACTCTTAATGGCAGGAGCATAAAGCTACGCCGTAGTAGACTACTGTGTTAACGTTCTAGTGTAAACCGCACCAAAAAAGTCCGATGACATTTTAGGCGGTGTTGCCATGTTGTTGCCGAGAACCATTCAACCACATGTTTCATCTAAGACAAGTATGTTATATGTTCAATATGACAATGAAAACTGTATGATACTATTTAAAGTTCTGCAAAAGGTAGTGGTAAAATTAACTACGGTAATAGCTTAATCCTGTAATGTTGTACAGCATTATATTAATTCAAATATATAAAAGCTATTAAACATTTTTTATCAAGTGAAATAGCTGTTTTATTCGTAATTATATCACTAAATAGACATAACCAAAACATGCATATTTGTTTACAACGACAATAGATTGTGTTTGTTTTCTGCAACAGATGTTTAGACAGATTATTAATGATTTTCAATGAATTTATATCTGAGAACAATGCTGGGCGAGAAGTGAGGAGGAGAGCTTCACATGCATCAGCTATTATCGGACTATTTTGGTGTGGTTTACACTAGTGTAGAATAGTCCGATGATAGCTGATGCATGTGAAGCCCCCTCCTCACTCCTCGCCCAGCAGTGTTGTCGGACATAAATTCATTGAAAATATTAATGATTTGTCTAAACATCTGTTGCAATAAACAAACATCATTATTTGTTTTTATAAACAATGATTTGTTTATAAAAATGTATGTATGTATGAATTTAGGCCTCTTACTAGCTCAGTGGTTAGCACTTCTGCTTCATATGCAGAATGTCACGGGTTCAAATCCTGGGAGGTCCACTGCTTGATGGGTTTGGACCGTTATCCCATAACAACGTTTGCACAATGATTTAAAAATGCCTCTGGCATAAATAGGCTGTAAAAAATGTAAGTGTTTTGGTTATGCATATTTAGTAGAAGACGACCGTCTCTTTATGCCTGTTATCTTGTAAGTACATCTCATCTTTCAAACATAGCGGGTCATGGTCAATATCAATACTCCGGTGTTAGGACAAATCTATTTACTATCTCAAATTACATTTTGTAAAATGCCTTTACTGTTCAGCATTTGTTAAGATAGCCGTTTTTTATTCATACCGTTTTATTGAAAATGATAGTAACATTTTGATGGAATACATATTAATTGATTATTTTACAAAATGCAGACTAGTCTGCACTGTAATTAATTGGGCCGGACAGAAAGTTAACTGCGTGTTATATTTAGCACATAGAGGGGTTTCAGCAGCAGAGGCGAAACGCTCTACGGTTCTGCTGCTGTCCATCACGTGCATGACTAACTCCCGCCTTCAAGTGTTCAACTCCCGCAACAGTGTTTAGTTGAACAAAAATAACTGGAAAGAACTGAACAATTTTGCTTAGTTTCTGTTTATTATTCATTGTATTATTGTAATTATTATTTAATTATTATTTGAACACTAAGTAATGATTTAATTTAATAGTTCTAAGCATGCTTCGTTAGTGCTAATCAAACCAACCATGGTCCCTGCTGCTAATGACGTAGTGGGAGGGGCTTGCTATTGCGCCGCGAGCACGTGGCCTATCATCATCCTAGTTTCCAAGAAAAATTTTTAATGGAGAGCATGTCTCACATCAGTCCATTCAGTAGGTCACTTTCTAAGTGGCCTATCTATAGTCGCGCAGTGCTGTAACCAAACTACTTGAGGAAAAGTGTCGCAGAAATTTTAGATACTATATTGTAGGAGTTAGGTTCTATTATCAGTCATTTCGATACTGAAACTATGTCCGCTCAATTGTTGCCATCAACGTGGACACTACTAGAGAAGCCTGAGGTATCCATGTTAGGTGGTAGTCAGGGTCCGGATGTTGTGTGGGAAGAGAACTGAGTATCAGAATCGTCATTAGCTGAAAATTAGACCAATACTACGTGGTTCTGATTCCATGTAAAAGCTGTAGGTCCCTTAGTTTTCCAGGCTGTTTTTGCATTCTTACATATGAGACGCCGACACAACGCTGTGCGTATTTTAAGGCGAATATGAATGATGATATGAGTGTAGTCTGGTTACTAACTGAGTTCAACTGTTCCTCAAAAAGACTAATTTATTAATAGCCCAACAGCCAGAGCAACTACAGGATCTACAGCTTTACGTGGAATCCAGACCACGTAGTGTTGGTAAAATTTTCAGCTAACTGACAAGTCTGACACTCAGTTCTCTTCCCTACACAACCTCAAAACCTTGACTACCATCTAACATGGACACCCCAGACTTCTCTAGTAGTGTCTCGCAACCATTGAGCGGACACAGTGTCGGTATTAAGAGGACCGAGCATGGAACCTACCACCTACAATCTCCCAAACACTTAATAAATTACTCTTTCTAAGTAACATTCGACCGTAGTAACAAGACTACACAGATCATCCATACTTATATAATCATTCATATTCACCTTAAAATACGCACGAGGCGTGTCGGCGTCTCATATCTGAATAATAATCTAAGTAACACTCTGTACAGATCGTTTGATGACTTGAACTTGACACAAAATATACGCTAAAATTTTCCTCGTTACGGCATCTCCTACCTCTAGCGATTGGATACCGGCCAGACGCCTGGAATCCCCAAGTTGTTTGTTGGCGGCCCTGCAGATATCAAATCCAAGGTTAAGGTTTGCTAATGAGGGGCAGAGGCAGTGGTCAAGCCTGCAGCTGACTGACTGAACCAGTCCCAGTCAGTCAGCCAGCGACTTTCACCCGTCGCGGCCGTCGCTTTGCCTCTTCTATTGAGTAAGTATTTCATCTTTCAAACATAGCGGTCATGGTCAACAGTAGTTTCCGGTGTTTAGACAAAACCGTTTTCTCTCTCAATTTACATTTTATAAACTGTATGATATTAACAAACTGATATCGACAAAAAAAACGCTAAGTATCAGTTGTTTGTGATGTTTTCCTCATTGCCTCTGAAACTGATACTGTTCATTCACCTTTACATCACCACGAACAATTGTTGCTATACGTGAACTTAAGTTTGATCAAGAATTAAGAAATTGATCAACGTTTAGGAACTCTTAAGGAGTAATTTTAAAATAAGGAGATACACTATTGTTTTAATTACACTTACACTACAGTATAGTTTCGTTTACATGTTAATTTGCAATATATTTCACTAGCATTATTTTAGTGTTAACTAAAATACTGTACACTCTACATAATTTTGTTGTTAATCTATAAAATTTTACTTGTGTATTAAAATTTTTATACTGATATTTCTACATTGGAAATGACTGCATTCACGGTAATGTCATGTTTTATAGGCAAGGGTGCCTGTCCCTCCCAACGGCGATGGGGCATCCCTTAAAAAAATTAACAATTACCCCCCAATGTTTAATAATACAGTAGAATGTAAACCTTATTAGCTGTACTCATTTTTAATAAGTTTAAATCATGTTTATATAGTCATGGAATTGTGATACTGTACATAATTTATTAAATATATTTATTTAATTCTACTTATTTGTAAATTTTATGTTTTATTTAACTATACTTTTATAATTCCTACGATTATTTGAACTGGAATATATATGCATATCTCCTCTTGTAAACTCGACTATTTCATTATTGTATTATAAACACTTCCCAAAATAAGACTATAATTACATAAGTATGTTAATTTTTAAATAAAATCGTATAAATAAATTACTGCATAACCATATCTACTACATTGTGAAAACAATTTAATGAGTCTGTAACAACCAAAGGCTTTTACATTTTACTATATTTATATAATCGTAATATTAAAAATAGAGACGAGCAAAATGACCACAAATGTGATAACAATGTCACGCCGTTTTATGTCACACCAAGAAATGAAACATAAAACGGCAATAGAATTTTTTCATGTGATTAACAAAACTTCAAACTACGTCTCTTTAATATATGCATACTAAAATAATTTCACCATAATACCAATAATAATTCTTATCAAATATATGTGAACTGAAATTTAATTAAGTAGTGAATGGAATAGTATTGAGTTTGTTCTTGAAAAATAAAAATATTTAAATGTTGTATTGAGATACATTTAGAATGTGAAACATAATTCTTATTAATGGACATGTCAAAAGCATCGAATGTCCAGAATAAACTAAATTCGAGGGTGCACCATCGAAAGCTTCTTAGCATATTAAGTGATATGGGAATAAAAGGCCCAGCATTTTCATGGTTTGAATCTTACCTCTTAAACAGACACTAGCATGTGGAAATTTCATATATTGATTCACAATGGCTTTTAAACACTTATTCCATAATGAAAATATGCCGCTTTGATGTCCACATGGAGAATGCTTCAAACTTTGATTAAACACGAAGAGTCGAATAATACTTTTAAAAGAAGCAAACTTCTTGATTGATATTTCTCCCTACTCACCAGATGAGGTCTTTCAAAACTTGAAGTGATACAACTGTGGAAAGTTGATTTCGTGATTTTGATATAGTCTTCTGAGTACATTTAGTTTAAAATATTGCCATTATTTACATTAATACAATGCCTGGTAGTTGCTGTCCATACAGGGGGACAATTAAGTCTTAGGACGACTTTATAATTTTTAAACGACAAGAGATATCACAGCCAAATTTGGCATACCGTTACTGGTAATAGTATGCTATGTTTCTGTGTACATGGTGATCAGATGTCATCTTTAGGGGACGGCCCGTTAAGAGTAAGAAGAAAATCTTTAATGATAGCCTATGTTGATTTGTACATAATTTTAAAGGCCTAGTTAAACTGAAAACAGTGCCGCAAACCGGACTTAAAAAAAGATTGATCCAGTCGGAAGTAATTGCTGTTCAAAGTTTTAATACATTGTACTTATGAATAACAGAAAGTTACAAGTTGAGGGGAATACTTACTGAACTCTGAACTACTTTAAAAGTGGGTGTTCAAAATGTTTCCCGTTAGCCGTCTGGCAATGTGCTAACCGGTTATAAAAAGTGTCCACTGCTTTTTGTATGTTTTCTCGTGGAATAGCTTGAGCTTCCTGTGCTATCCTGTGCCTGAGATCAATCGGATCTGTAGGCTGAGTTTCATAAACTTTATCTTTGAGGAAGCCCCATAAAAAGTAGTCCAGCGGAGTTAGATCAGGGAAACGAGCCGGCCACTCAATCGCTCCTCGTTTTCCAATCTACCGGTGACGGAATACTGTATCTAAGTATTGCCTCACTTGAACACCATAGTGTGCGTCTTGTTGGAAAAAAACATGTTTGGAAGTGGGCGCCACGACTAGCTTGTAGAGCTGGAACGATCTCATTTTGGAGCATATCGTGATACTTATTGGCATTTAAATTTCCCTTCAAGTATTCACTTCAACTTGTAACTTTCTTTTATTCATAAGTACAATGTATTAAACATTTTTAAAACTTTGAACAGCAATTACTTCTGACTGGATCAACCTTCTTAAGTCCGGTTACCGGCATTGTTTTTAGTTTAACTAGGCTTTTAAAATGATGTACAAATCAACATAGGCTGCCATTAAAGATTTTCTTCTTACTCCTAACGAACCGGCCCCTAAACATAACATCTGATCACCATGTACACTGAAAAGTAGCTTACTATTACCAGTACCAGTATGAAATATTTCGCTATGATATCTCTTGTCGTTTAAAAGTTATAAAGTAGTCCTAAGACTTGATTGTCACCCTGTATTAGTATTAGTATAATTAATGACACTATTCGCCGTACTGAGTGTATATATTAATGAATAAAAATATTTGAATTTGAAAAAAAACGATATTTGATGTTTAATAATATAATGTAATTACATAATGGCTACTATTTGTAGAATTTCAGAATCTATCTTGATATTTAAGTTTTATTGTGTTGTAGCAATAAATAAGAATTTGCATCAAATATTGAACATTGTTTTAATTTTGATTTTATGTAGTCAAATACCTGTGACAAATAGCCTTGTACCACCAATTTTCGCCTTGTAAGGCTCCTTGAATGTACTTTACTTCCATAATTTTAAATTGAATGTTTAATTTACATGAGTATATATTTGTTCAGTTCTCTAGCCATTTATCAAGTCTTTGCTGTTTTCATCATTTTGTTTATTCAAATCAAAACGTTTATTGGCCGCTGGGCTACATATACAGCAATAGGCTTAGTCAATAAATACATGTATGGCTTATCTAAGATATTGTAATAACATTTGAGAAAAATTCTTCAGTTTAATAAGGGGTAGTTTTAATTAGAAAGTTAAAACCGTAAAAAAAGTTATTGCTGCTTTGCACATTTTTCTCTCTAATGAACACCTTGTAAAGAATGTTTCATAAACACATAAGAGTTTGTAATTCGCAAAAAGTATAAAGAAGGAGAGATAAGATGATGCCTCTATAACATGCTCGTTTTAAATTTGTGAAATAATCAGCTCCAAATACAGGGTGTCTCCAAACTATCAAACTGATACATTTTTTAATTGTACGTTTCTTAATATTTGGCAGTTAATTAAAACTGATCTATTTGAGGGACTGATCAGTAATTTTTGAGAATTTCATCCCAGTTTCTTACCAGCTTGAATATAATCTCCAAAGGACCGATGTTAAGTTTTCTCACATTAAGCAAAAACATGACTCCATTTAAAGCGTTTGTTCATTGGCAAGTTTTAACTATTTAAATTTTGACAAATTCTTGAATAAGTGCTCATAATTAATTAGTAGCTTACTGATTTTTCCAATTTGTTGGCCATCCATATTTAATTAATTTTTGAAATTAGAGAAATTTGATATATGTGTACAACGGATATTTAAATTTAAATAATCCAAGCAATCAACATTTTCCATTACAAAATGACAGAATAAACTAAATTTTATCAGAAAAAATGTTGGTTTTAACTTTTAATGTCGGTCTCATGGAGAATGGTCACAAGAAGCATAAACACTCTTTGGTTACCATTAATACTATCAGGATTTTACTCTCAAAACTTTTTATGAACTTTTGTTCATAATCTAAAAACTATATAAAATAAATCCATAATTAATTTTTCACTACACTACTATTTGGCATATGAGTTCAGCTGTTTTCGTTATGTGTTTACAACCTGCGAAACATCATATTTTCAACAGCTGTCTATTGTTTACTACCAAAAGTAACATTGTTTACAACCGAAAATTTTCCACAGTCTACAACACCTGTTTTCAAAACATGTTTCTAATTTAATAAACAGTTAACATTACAAAATTGAGTTTTTATTCCATAGTGTAGTGAAAAGTATCGTTCAAAACTCGAGTGAAAGTGTTTTGTATGTTCTCGACCATTTGAAGTGCTCGACAAGTCTCGCACTTCAAACATATGGTCTCGAACATGCAAAACCCCACTTTCCACTCTTTTTATGAAATATACTATTATCAAGAAGTTTACTTTTCTTAATTTACAAATTATTTACATCAAAATTATTGTTTAAATGTTGTTTAAATTATTGTTTAAAAATTCACAAAAATAAATAAAAAGTAAAACTTGTAACTAATTTCAATGCAAACAAATATGGTAAATTTTTATTCAACAAACTTACTGTGGCATATGCATTGATTCTTTTATGGTACTTTTGTCGAACATATCAGAAAAAAGATTAGGTAGAATATAAAAAATGTATTTTTCGATGAATATAAAATTATATAACTTAAAAAGTTTTAAAACAAAGATTAAAAGCACACTATTTCCTTCTTATTGGTTTGGGGAAAATTTTTGTTTATTCAGCAGTAGTCAACAAAATGAGGTAAATAAAATATCAATGTTACTTTTATGTAGCGAACTAGCTGTTTGCTCTTGCCTCACCTATCAAACATGGTTTAGATTCCACCTTAAACTTGAAGTTATCCAACCCTGGTCACTGAGTTATTTTCATTTTTGTGTCAGATTCATATCCATTATATAAACACAATAAATTTTATTGACTTAGTAAAAGAGATAGATAGAATAAGGAACAAAATAACCAGATTAAGGTTGAACGTTATACCGCTAAAAGAGACATTGGAAAGAAGAATAACAGTGTCGTTAATTGAACTATAGTCCTGGAGAAAGAGAAAAGAGGAAGAAGACCAAAAGGTAGAGAGGAAGGTAGGAAACGTGGAGAGAATAGGAATGCAGAAAAGGAGAGGAAACCTGGAGGGATAGACAAAAATGAAGGAGGCTGTCTAGGACGACCTGTGAAAACGGAAATATTAACAGATGAAGATTATTTCAGATTTCAATCACAAACCGTACACGAAATTCACTCTGAAATTGAGAAGAAATAACAGTCTGGTGCGTCCATGTTGGGTGGTAGTCAGTGTCCAGATGTTTTTCAGAGATGTGCCAAACTGCTGTTTGAAAGAAGCAGCTTAGCTGAAAGCAGTTGGCATCACTAAGCTGCTGATTAAAAGCAGTTTAGCTGAGCTACAGCACACATTGGCACATTGTTTCTGTATACCGCTGTTGACTGAAAATTACTTAACCAGCTTTAAACTTGCTTTTATTAAATTATAAGATCAAATAGAATAGTTACACACACATACCAAACAGTTACAACAAATCTACAAAGACAAGGCTGTACTATTTCTTGAAGATGGGTTAGTAAAATTTGTGTAACCTTTCCATTAATAGAACATTTAATTCAAAGTATATTGTACATAATAACAGTGCATCTCAACAGTACAAGAGAGCTGCGGACAGCAACTAATATAGAAAAGCGCTTACTGTTCACTGCTCTTGGCGTAGGCCTACCTGCTTTCTGTAACTGTTGGGCGAGGATGGCTGCTGCCGAGAAACTCAACTGTTTAGTAGCTGAGCTGCTTACTTGCCTACCTGTATTCTGTAACTGTTGGGCGAGGATAACTGCTGCCGAAAAGCAGGTATTCTCACTCAACTGTTTAGTAGCTGAGCTGCTTACTTTAATAAGCTGCTGCTTCTTAGCTGCCTAAGTTTATTTAGCACATCCCTAATGTTGTGTAGAGAGGAGAACTGAGCTTGTCAATTAGCTGAAAATCAGACCAATACTACGTGGTTCAGTTTCCACGTAATGCTGTGGGTACCTTAGTTGCCCTGGGTTTTGGGCTATTAATAAATGGCCCTTTCTGAGGAACAATCAAACCCAGTTAGTAACCAGACCACACAGGTCATCCACACTTGTATATAAGAATATGAAACTAGAATAATGCTATTTTTGTCTTGATAAACCAGATACTGGTTTGATTGAACGTATTAAATCAAGTTACTTAAATTTTTGGTGGATGGATAAAGAAGCTATATGACATGTTAAGTTTAATACCACCAAGGAAACTATTTCAATTTGAATCATGACTAGACCACAACTTGATGTGGTTTTCCTATTGTTCGTTTTTTTTAGCTTATTTATCAAAACAAAAATTACATTATTAATTAGCTTCTATTTACATAAATTACCCAATCAATGTTAGCTTGTTTCTTCTAATTTTCTGAATATTACATTTCAGAGAGAATTATGTGTATGGTGTACTAAATCAGATTGAGATCTAAAATTTAAATAAAAAACAAAGTAAAGTAATCTGTGATTTTATGATATATTGACACTTGGCGACAATAGCTACCTTATCAAGCCATTCAAATGAATGAGTAAACTAAAAATGATTTGTATCAATTGAATAAGTATAGTTTAATTATAAATATTTACTTAAATGTTCATTGAGAATAGTATGAATGTCACAAGAATAGAATTAATGATTAAATAAATAATTAATTGTAAATTAAATAGATGTGGTAATTCTTGGATAAATAATGAGTAACGGAAAGTCTTAGAAGATAAGAGCAATCACTTGACTTTTATTTAGTATGTAGTATTTAATTAAAAAAAAAATTTATTTATTCTTAAGACGCCGATCGTCAAGATATGGGTGAATATGGATTTCAAATGAGTGTAGATGAACAAGTGTAGTCATTGTTACTATCTGAGTTCGACTTAGCTCAGAAAGGACTATTTATTAATAGCCAGGGCAACTATGGGACCTACAGATTTACATGGAATTCAAACCACGTAGTGTTGGTCTGACTTTCAGCTAACTGACAAGTCTGACACTCAGTTCTCTTCACTACACAACATCTGAACCTTGACTACCACCCTACATGGACACCCCAGACTTCTCTAGTATTGTCCACGCCGATAGCAACCATTGAGCGGACGCCGTGTCGGTATTGAGAGGACCGAGCATGTAACCTATCGCCTTCAATCTCCCAAACACTTTGTCTCCAAGTAGCTGGATTACAGCACTGTGAAATTAATTGATCAGTTTATAAATCTGAACATTAATAAAACTCTAAAGTAATTTTTGAGTTTTAATTAAAAAGTATTGATCTTCTATCAAAGAACTAATACAATGTTCATAACATACTTTCTTTTCCAATTTTATAATAACCAGTTAATTCCCCATGAAAATAATACAGTTAGATTTTATTTATTTGCACAAAAAAGACTTCAGATATATGATTAGAATATCGACTGGGTGCATTGTCAAATTCTTTCAGCTAAATGATAAAATAGTAAACAAAACATACATGGAGAGAACGTAAAAATATTTTAATAATTGATATAGTAAGACAATTTAGTTATATTTTATTTACCATATGTTTTTAAATGAACAGCTGTTTTAATTATTTAATATTCTTGTGTTGATTCAAAACAAACGTTGTTTGTTCAACCTTTTTGTGATACATATTAACTGGTGATAAGTATTATGAGAATTGTTTAATCTGTTTGCCTTCCTACGGAAAATGCCGAGAAACACCAACAGTTTTTATAATTACGAGAGGAGCAGCTGGAATTATATGAACACATTTCTGAAGTTCATTTGTGAACAGTTCGACCCTGTGAAGATGTCAGTTGAGGTTTGGCATATTAAATTTGTCACTAATCTCAAACTATTTCATATAGAAATTGTAACCATCAAAAGATTACTATTCATAAGTTGTTTGTGCATAAAAGTTTTAGAAATTTTAATGACCTGTGTACGCCCAATTCTATTAGCACTTACTTACTCTTACTCCAAGGGCCATATTATCGCAGGTGATATTTAGCCGCACCAACAAAACCTCTCCAGATTGACCTGTCCTCTGCATTCTCTTCCATGGCTCCAACTCGCTGTATATCTAGCCTAACCTGGTCCCACCATCTTTGTTTTGGCCTCCCACGAGGTCGCCTTCCCTCAGGGTTATTTTTGCTAACTTTCTTTAGTTGGGACTCTTCTCTCCTTCTCAACACATGCCCAGCCCACCTTAGTCTTCTACTTTTGACCTCACTCACAATGTCTGCGTCGTTATACAGGTCTCTAATCTCCCTGTTATGTTTCCTTCTCCATTCCCTTTGGTCATATGTGGGCCCATATATCTTTCTCAAGACTTTGTTTTCGAAGACAATTATTTTTTTTTCTTCTTTCTTATTTAGTATCCACGTTTCAGATCCATAGAGCAAAACTGGGATGACTATTGATTTGTACAACCTAATTTTTGTTTTGTGTGACAATGACTTGGAAGATAGTAATCTATTGCATGCATAAATGCATCTGTTGGCTGAATTTATTCTTTGCTGTATCTCAATTTCTTCTGCGTTTTTATTTGAAATTTTGACTCCGAGGTATTTGAATTCCGGTACTTGTTCGAATTCATGACCATCAACTCGTAGGGGGTCTTGGGTGTAATTTTGGTCTCTTGTAAAGTGCATGAATTTGGTTTTTGGATCGTTTGTCTTCAGCCCTATTTTTTCTGCTTCTGTTATGAAGACCTTGGTCAGCGTAGTTAGATCCTCTAGCTTTTCTGCCATTATAGCTACGTCATCTGCAAATGCTAGGATGTTCAGTTTTCCTCCGACTTTAACACCCAGGTTCATTTCTTTTGTCTTCTGAAGGGCCTCCTCTAGAGTCATGTTGAATAATATTGGGGAAAGGCCATCCCCCTGTCTGACTCCTGAGTTTACTTTGAAGGTTTCGCTGTTTTGTACTTAAACTTTCCAAAATATTTGAGATCTTGTTTTGTAACTACTGTAAAAAAGATTGCAGTTGCTGAAAGAATTAAGTTATTTTCACTTAAGGAAAACTGAAAGTATTTGACAGAGTTTGCAAATAACTTGAGATGTTTTGTCCCTGATTGTTATGTTCCTGACCTGTTTTGCCAACAAGCACTAAAAACTGCTCTTATTATGGAACCTAAGCACGAAGGAAACTTTGTTAATAAAAATCATTAACTGAGGTTTTAGAATTAGCAAAAACCCTGTCATGCATTCAAAGTGTCTCAATAAATTTACAGAATTCCAACAGTGAAATAGAACAAGATACAATGTAATTGGTGTAGGTCCTTGTTTTGTATGTTGTGTACATTTTGTAAACATTTTAAAGTACATTGCAGGATAAACGATCCCATTAGCTATTATTGAGGAAGTACAACCCACATAACGTGTTTGTAAGGGAAAAAATGGCCTTAAATATGGACCTAAGGATACAACAAAAATCTGATAAACTCAAAAAAAAATCTAATGCACTATCGCATACATTGAGCACTGTATCATAATTGTTTATGAGCACTGCATTGTCATAAACATTGAGCACGGCACTGCATTGTCATAATGCCGTTCCTTTACTCATGACAATATTAAACTGTTCAGCAACCTTCTTCAAAGAGAGACTTGGGAGAGTGTGTATAGTCTCAACTCTATCGATGACAAATTCGAAATATTTATTTCTACTTTGGCTTATTACTTTAACCTAATTTTTCCAGAAAAAAAAGACCAAAATTAAAAGCAAAAAGACATCTCAAAAGATGGTATTGAATTAGGATCTTTTTGGTATGCGTGAGAGAGTGATCTTCATGTATCAGTTAACAAAACATCTTCATTCAACTAACCCCCTAAAAAAAAGTTACTTGGCACTGAAAAACAAATTTAGAACAGAAATATATTCTTTTAAAGCTTCTCTAATGCTTAAAACTATTGAGAACAGTCGTAACGTTCAGAGAGCTGTATGGAATGTTGTGAACGAGAATAGGCCTGGTAAGTCTACCAAACCGTTTAGTAGGATTCTTATTGAAAATGAGAAGAATGAAGTTCTCGAAGATCCACAAAAAGTTGTCAATTTCTTTAACACCTTTTTTACAGACGTAAGGTCACGCCTACAGAATGGCCAACCTACCCCTGACTGTTTGTCTGCCTCGTTGAAACAAATACCATCAATTGGTCGGTAGCGTAGTTGGTTCAATCCTAGCTTCATGAGCTAAAGGTTGTCAGTTCGATCCCAATCAGAGTCATAATACATTTTGAGAAGGATCAGCTGATAACCACCGGCTGTTCATTTGTCATTGGGCTATTAATTAATGACACTTTCTAAGGAATAGTCGACCTTAGTTTGTAACAATGACTACATTCGCTCATCTACACTCATCACACTCATTCGATATCCATATTCGCCCATATCTTGACGATCGGCGTCTTATGAATAAATAAATAAATAAATGCTCTGTTCCCCACGGACAAACGAGAGGTAATGTCCGTAATAACATCACTAAAAACCAGCAACTCATCAAGCAAAGACCAAATGTCATCTAAATTACTCAAATCTTGCTCTGTTTCTCTCGTACCACCACTTACTCATCTTATTAATGAATCATTCGAATCTGGTAAATTCCCTTCATTCTTAAAATTTGGCATAGTTAAACCTATACCAAAATTCAAAAGTTCTAAAAAACTAGATGATTTTAGGCCTATTACTATTTTATCAACCTACTCAAAAGTGTTTGAAAAAATTTTTCTAAACCGATTATTATCTTTCCTGTATTCAAACAACATTATTTCTTCTAAACAATACGGATTCCAAAAAAATATGTCCACTCTCAATGCAATGTTTGACTTTATAAGATATGTCTCTGCCTCCCTGGATAACCATCTCCATACTGTGGGTATATTTCTCTACCTAAGAAAGGCTTTCGACGTTGTTAATCATACACTACTGTTGAATAAGTTGGAATATCTCGGATTTAGGGGGAAAACCTTTGACTGGATATCTTCTTATTTGCTGAACAGAAAGCAAATTGTTGAGGTACCCTACATTGACTGTTCTGGTTGTCTTCGGGTCTTTGAATCTAATGTGTCATTTGTTCAAACAGGGGTGCCTCAGGGTTCCATTCTGGGCCCTATACTGTTTCTCCTGTTTATCAATGATATTACTAGTAGTGTTTCGTCCACAAACCTGCGTCTATTTGCTGATGATACCTCCATCACTGTAGCAAATAAATCTTTAGATCAACTAGAGGTCGACGCGTTCACAAAAGGAAATTCTCTTGTTCAGTGGATGGTCGACAACCTTTTGTTTGTAAATGAAGACAAGACAAAGATAATTAATTTTTCCAAATCTAGTTCTGTTGGTCAAAATATCAACTATTTACTCTTAGGAGACACTTTCATTGAATCTAGTGCTAGTACTAATTTTCTGGGAATAGTTTTCGCGCTAAACTTAAATTCCAGGATCATATTATTAAAGTATCAAAAACATTAAATAGTTGTCTATTCCTCCTTCGCAGACTATCTTTTTATTCCAATAATAGAATGCTGCTGCTTGCTTATCATGGGTGTTTCATACCTCACCTGTCCTACGGTATTCCAATTTGGGGATATGAAAGCTCTCACACAAAGAAATTGTTTAAAATACAGAAGAAAGCAATAAGAATCATTCTGGGGATGGGAAGTCCATCAACTTCGAGCGAATGACCTCTTAACGTTTTCTAGCATTTATATATATATATGAATCATTAATATTTCTAAAGAAAAATATAAACCTTTTTCCTTTGCCCTCACCAACCAACCATATGCTTAGAAGTACACAGTCATGCTCATTAGCTATTCCTGGCCATTCATCTTCTCATTTTGAAAAACAGGTTTACTATTCCTGCATCAAATTATTTAACAAACTGCCAACAGGATTAAAGGGAGAACCAAATTTACCCAAATTTAGAAAGAATCTCAAGGCACTTCTTTTGAAAAAGAATACTACAGTCTAGTGGAATATTTTAATGACAATATGTAGTTTGGTAACCAATTGTTTTTAATTATTAAATGTATTCATAAGCTAATTTATTCCAATTTAATGTAATGACGTTTGTTATGCAATTATATTGTCAACAACAATAAAGATATTTGATTTGATTATTCAAAATGTTCTAACCGTTAATAATAAAAAACATTATTTCCTTATGTTTATTTTGAAAATAACAATAAGTGAGCACCCAGTACGGTATCTATGCAATTTGATACTGGTAGCTGTGAAACTGTTGTCTTTGAAGAAACATGAGAAAAACAAGGAAAAGCTATTCTTTGTAGAAGCACGTAATGTTTCACTTTGTTTACTGGACAAATTGTTAGTTTGCTTGGTGAAGTTAATTTTCGAAAGTAAAATTTGGAAGTTTCAGATGTTTTCTCAGTCGTCATGTTGCTGGTGGAGTTAGACAAAACAACATGAACTTGGAAATGATTTTTCAACTCAATTTATATACTGAGTCACCTTTCAATTAGCGAGAGTTACGTTCAAACCAATATCAACTTACCTTGCAAATACAAAGTTCTGAAAAAGAGTTGAACGATATATGTTTTACTTATTGTGCTATTTTTACACCCGAAGAAGACAAATGTTCTAAAATTCCTACTCGCTTATAGCTTAAGCAAGACACAATACCTGTCTTTAAGAAAGCAATACCAGTTCCATTAGCTCCACGTGAACAAGTTAGAGAAGAACTTAACCGTTTAATTAAGATTGATGTTCTGGAAGAAATCGATTAATTGACTAATGCTTATTTAACAAACAGATTACTTGTAGTCAATACCGCTTTTGGACTGACCCGATCATACTGTTTTGGCAATGCTCCTGCAACTACAATTTTTCAGAAAAGAATGCATTTTAAGTTAGATGGAATAAAAGGAGTTCCACTTTTACTTGATCATACTCATGACAGATATTATCAAAATTAAAGTCAAATGTAATAAACCTAACTTAAAATAGTGTTATTAGGCGATTTAAACAGTCACACAGAGCTGTTTTGGAGATGGTTTATTAGTCTAAATGCCTACTTAAGTTAGAAAGAATGATGAAGATCACCTGACAACGCTGAAAGAAGTTTTTAAACAAATTTAAGACCATGGATTTTATCTGATTCGATCTAAATGTAATCTGATGAAGGATGAAGTAATTTGGGAGTAAATATATTTCAGAAAGGAATCCCAACAAACATCAACAAGATACAGTCAGTGATACACACGCCTAAACTAAAAGATATCAAACAGCTAGAAACTTTTATTGGCATGGCAAATTGTTTTCAAGATTTATTCCTGGTTTTGCTGAAATTTGTGTTCCTCTTAATGTGTTACGCAAAAAGAGAATACCTTGGAACTGGACAAAAAAAAAATAAAAGAAAAACAATTAACAACACGAAACTAGCGTTAGTGTCAGCTCCAGTCCTAGTACTTATACTAGTGAACATAGTGGTTGCAGCATACTACTGCCATACCATTGATTATATACTCCTACAATAGATAAACCATCTAATAGGAATATTTGTGGCAGTAATTTTGTTAGTTTGTGTATCCCGCAACCACAGCTGGTTTAAACTGCATTACATTTACATGGGACTACACTAGCGCTCCACAATGAACCACAAAAACAGCTGATATTTTGAGACTCAAAATTTAACATTGGATGGGAAATCTATGTGTATAAAATCAATGGCCATACATTGTAAACCCTTTAAAGACTAGCCAGATTGCTTTTGGAAGGAGAGCATCAGAAATCCCAGCCAATCATGATGTCAATATTTAAAGCTCAGTTCAAATTTCTAGAAACAATCGATGCAACCCTAAATTAGATTTATTAGGTGAACAATTTCAGCAACACACTCAACAACAGTCTACTTTGTTATGAAACAAATAAAACCACTCAGTAGTCTAGAAACAGAAAATAGTTTTCTTCTCCCTTTTTGAATCTCACCTGTAATTTTGCTGCTTGTGGTGGAACTCCCACTACAAATCTTCAATGAATACTCATAACACAAATGAAATGTATCAGAACACTGGCTGGCCTCCGACTTACTGAAAACTACATGGAAGCCTTTAAGTCTCTGAAGATTATATTTTATTTCATTTGTTTATTTATCCATGTTATTTCACTTTCTATTAAATAAGTAATAATGTATGCTACTAGTGGAAATACTCAAAGGGAAATATTTTACACCAACTCAATACCAGAAATGCTGAACTCTATAAGCTTCTAGCATTTCATCTCAGGCTATACAAGCAAAATCCTTTAAATACTTAAAAAGGAAGCACAACTTCCTACCCCCCCCCCTACCTGCTGTCCTGAAACTTTCTAGGCTGACCATTTTACACTCTGGATGTAAATAAATATATTCTTATTCTTACTTTCATTAGGTTAGGGGATAGACTAGCTCACTTCCAACTGTTCCTGGGTGAGTGGCAGTGGTGAGGGGGCTTCAACAGAGAATAACACAGATTTTTAACATAGTTTTTTTTAAAAAAAGGTTCTATATCAGTTTTCCTGATTGTTCAGTTAGTGGACTTGTCTTCTAAACTTATTTGCTGATGCCATATCTCTTCTGTTATTTTAATTACTGGCCTAGTTACTGTAACCTTACCTCACAAATATTTCAGAAACAGTCTAATTTAAATTTAACAATAATGTAAATAATTGTAATCTACTTATTTCTATTTATGATTTGGTAACTTTGTCAATACGTATTGTATCCTCAAATAAACTAAAAATGATTATTCTTGTTTTATATTTATATGAAAGACAAAAATAGGATAAAATAAATTTGCTTAAGACTGAAATAATTAAACTAACACAAATCAATTAATATAACAGATAAGCAAAAGTGAATGGTTATTAAGGAAATAAATCTCATTTATTAATGTTTTATTTAAAATACACAGACAAAATCATAATTTTAATTACAGGCTTGAGGAAAGTTTGTAGAAATAAGATGACCTTCAGACTTGGAAACCCCAGATACCAACACCTTAGCACTTGAGAACCGTAACTGAATATGACCAAGGTTGTGCACATGTCTATGAACGTATGGCACATAAATAGGTATATATAGCTTATGGTTTGTTTTCATCTACATTAATTGAAAAAAGAAAACAGCAGTAATCACATGACTGATCTAGTGTCAGTCCCCATTTATATTTCTGGTAGTTAATGGGAAATTCCACACCAGTTCGGAAGCAATTTAACAGTGTTCATTCCCTATGAGAGAGGTTAATCCCAACTACAGATATTGACAGATCGAAAATTAAGTATACAGGGCGTTTCTTTTAAAACACAACCCTATTTAGAAGTACAGAAAATGAAGGTTTAAGATAATTACAAGTTCATAGGTTGGTTGCCCTGGTTCTTCTTCTTCCTTGGCTATCAGCTGATTTAATTTACGTTGTTGCATTGTTGTTCACTTTATTTGGGTTTTGTGCAATGTCATTAAGTTGAAGTTAGAAACTTGGTTTTGAGCAAAGACCAGAGGGTTTTCATTGTGGAGGAATATTTTTAAACAAAATGGGTTTTTTACGTCAAGATGCTTTTGAACAGTATTCTGAACCCATTGTATTAACTATATGTATTGTTAATTGTATAAACTGTATTGAAATTCAACCCATTTCAAATCATGGGTTTTAAAAGAAACACTGTAAATGGTAATTTTTTATATTCAATTAAAAAATATATGGTGATTTGAATATATAATACTGTAACTATTAAATTATATGTTTTAATAAATTATTTTATTTAGTAAAGTACATTAAATTAAAGTAATGAATTTACCAAAACCTCATACAGAGTTTTATAAAATGCCATAGTTCACAGATCTCTTGAAATTATTTAGAAAATAAAAAATTTATTTCAATGTTCGTTTCACCGACTGGAGAGACCTTGATGTTTATTTGTGTATCCTGTTCAAGCCGATTTCTGACAATAGTATGTCTTGCTAATTAAAGTACTAACACAAAAATATGTGAGCATATACTGAATGCAAATTTACAAACAAATAAGAATGTAAGATATTCCAGTTTAAAAACTGACATGCAAAAACTTGATTAACTTTAATTGTTTGCCAAGTAGGACACGAGGTTAAAATATTTTTTGCATATATTAATAAGAATTAAAAAGATTATTTATTCTTTTTTTATAATTTTGATAGTCATTTTAATCACTGTAGGAGATAATTAATGTGTTCAAAAAATTTATGTTTTGATCATTAAGACACAAAACCTAGCAGAAAACAGTTTTCCTAATATACTAAATAAAAAAAAGTCCAAGATTTCTTCTCTTTATTTTTTAGAGTTCTAGAACAGTAAATAAGTGACTAGAATTGCTCATCTTTAGCTTTAAGCTCTACACTAAACTAACCTAAAATAATTTTAATACTTGACGTAGAAAGGTAATCATAAACTAAATAAATAGACAATAATAAATAATAACAATTAAACAAAGCAAATGTCTAACATACGCAGATTCATAGTGTTCCACAAATGTCTAACATACGCAGATTCATAGTGTTCCACAAATGTCTAACATACGCAGATTCATAGTGTTCCACAAATGTCTAACATACGCAGATTCATAGTGTTCCACAAATGTCTAACATACGCAGAGTCATAGTGTTCCACAAATGTCTAACATACGCAGAGTCATAGTGTTCCACAAAAGCTCAACTGTAGTTTAATTAACATTTTGGAAATATTTACGAAAAATAAGAATATTTCATGTGTTTTAAAATCCTAGAGCGCTATCTTGATAATTAAGGATTGAGAACTATTCAGGGACTTATAAGGATGTCTAGTCAACAACTTAGAAAAAGTTATATAACATTTATATTAAGATAAAAATGTTTTGAATAAATAAGTTATAAATAAAACTCTGTTAAAGAATTAATTTTTATTCTTATTATTATTATTTACAAAATAAACTTCACTTCCCAGTTCAAATAGGCCAGCTGGCTTTTGAGAGACCGTTTATAAACAAGTGAAGTACCAACCTACCGTTAGCACACTTAAGGATGCGAACCATGGACCATGTATTCTGATTCACTCAATAGCCTTAGCTTTTTTTAACATTCTATTAAAACGTTGTTGAGGGACAACGCTCCAAACCACTTTGTCAAATTTAAGTGGACATCCTGAGATTTGAACCCGTGACAATCTGCAGAAGTGCTAACCACTAGACTAGCAAGATTTGTTCCTTTTGTGGTTTTATTGTTTTAAACTTTTATAAACTTGTGAAAAGTTTCACTTGTTTGTTGGATTTAAAGTTTTGGATCAAACTGAGCATATTTATATCTTTAATTTTAAATATTGAGATCAATGAATTTTGTTCCATGTTTTAAAAATCTAAATATGGAATTTTAAACATGTTTTTAAAATTTAATTAATTTTAAAGTAAATTTTAATTGGAATATAATCTTAAATTAGAATATTATATGAATCTGATAACATCACTACACATTAAACCCTGTTTCCATAACTACAAATTCGTCGCACTACAAGTTGATCAACATGTGCCGGCACAGGTTGCCGTCTGGCAACGGTCTGCAACATGTTGTGTGGCAAGTGCCAGAAACAACAAAAGTTACATGAAATTTCTCGGTGCTTGTTCTCGACACATGTTGTGAGACTTGTGTCTGGAACTTGAAATAATGAAAACGAGGCTTAAGTATATATATATATATATGATTATTGTTTATATACTATATAGTATACTAAAGCCTCAGTTTTCATTAACTGTGGTGTTAGTATTCCTTATACATAGTTCTTTCTATTTTATTTCAGTAGACATATATCTCCTGAAGTATAATTATGTTTATAGGTATAATATTATTGCTACTTTATTTTCACTTAATAATATAACCCTAGTAGGACACACTGGGGTGTGACACACCTCATGAAAATTTAATTTTCATTTGACTCTATTATTTATTGAGAGGGGATTTATTCCTTCCATGTAAATCCAGTTAGCAACACTGCCTGCAGGTACCATAGACTGTCAGTGTTAGTGCTGCTTTCTGTGTCACCACATAACTTTATTTTCTGTTTGAGGCGTTTGACACCCCAGTGTGTCTTTTATGTCACAATTGTTTATTGTAGTGCTTATAGTTCTAGTGCCTTTTATTACTGTTTTTTTAGATACAAAAATATGAAAATTATATTGATTTAAGCTTTTACTTGAAGAAAGGGGACTACATTCTACTCACAAACATAGAAATTATGCAGAAATGTCTAGAACATTTTCTTAGTATAATAATTTATATTTGATGAACTTTTTCCCCCTGACTAAGATATGTAGTTTTTTGTTTGTTTTTGCATTTAGTAACAAACATGACTTGTATATACTAGTTTTAAATTGTTTTTATCTCAATATTTCAATTTGTTGATATTGTTTTGAACGATCTAATTACTAGCTACATGTTTTGTCACGATATGTGCATTCTATCTTAAAAGCGAAAATAAAAATGACTAAAATGTGTTTAATTCAATTGTTTGACATTACAGAGAAGACAATTTCTTATTTGAGACGTAAAATGTCCAAAAAAGTACAAAATTAAAATAGTTATGCGGTTTATATAAATGGGGTGTGTTACACCCCAGTGCGTTCTTTACATAACAAAAATTAAGTGTGTCTAACCAGGGTTAATATTGTAGTTTTCCTGCTCTTTCTTTTATATCATTAATTTAACTATTCATTTACATACTTTTATATTTTTATTTACCATGGAAACTATTTCTCTCAATTATTTGTAAAATTACAATAATAAAAAGAGGTTAAAGAGAACTATATAGTCCTAACTTCACAGTATATATAAACACACAAACAAATACACTACAAATAATTTTGAATTCATTTCATTTTTACAGAATATTTTATACTAAATTTCAATAGTCATGTCAGTGTGATGGTGGGAGGAGGGCCTTCAATAGTCATGTCAGTGTGATGGTGGGAGGAGGGCCTTCAATAGTCATGTCAGTGTGATGGTGGGTGGAGGGCCTTCAATAGTCGAGTTTGTGTGAGGGTGGATGGGAGAGACTTATCTATCATAGAACTATGTAATGTTGATGGTTTAAGGTAAGATGATCAAGGAAACTGTACATTACACCTTCTATTTTAGTGATTTTTAGCCAAGAAACAGGTCTACAATCCTAGGAATATTGTTGCCAGTCATTTTTATTGAAGCCAATAGTGATTAACATGGTGATAATGTAGTATAAATAACTGAGGAGTATCATTATAATAAATAATTGTTATCCAATGACATTGAAGTCTCTATGTTAGTAAATTACTAACTTATTTAAAATGTGAAATACTTAAACTGCAAAAAAAAAAAACATAAATAAATAAATCATGAATCATAGCAAAGGGCAATCAAATGTTTGTCATATAAATAATCTGTTGAATTTTTGTTGGACAAACATTTTAGGGGTGATTAGCTGGATTGTGACGAATTAATGAAAATGAAAAGAAAATATTTAGGTTGGTAGCTTAGGTGGTTAAAGCCTAGCTTTATAAGCTAAAGATTCCCAGTTCCATCTTGATCAGAGTCGTAACAAATGTTGAATCACCTGATAGCCAGCTGTGTTCATTTGTCATTGGGCCCACACAAACCTAATTTTTGTTGTAACAACGAAGGGAAGCAATACTGTTATTTTTTGCTTTGTTAAATGCTCTTATTGTTATTGCACTATGATATTGTTGTAATTAACACCGGTAAGCTATAATAACTGTTATTCTTAGATATTATGATTACTCACTTATTACTCATAGATTATAATATTCACTGTTTCTGCCGTTGTTGTATCTTTTATAAAATGGAGTATTCTGTAAATAAATCAACACTCAACAATAACTATAAGAGCAATAGTTCAAGTTATAAATAGTTAATTCATGAGAGAGGGTAACCTTTTCTCCATAATTTAAATAATTTGTAGGCTTAACTACTTACAAGTATCATAATACATAATATGCTAATGAAAATAATTTTTGCATCACTATAAAACAAGTATAATGATGTTTTATACTTGTTTCAGTCACCCCCTCCCCTCCAAACACTAACCCTGGATACGCCCCTGCACTGGGTTATTAATTAATGACAATTTCTAAGTAATAGTCTGCCTTAGTTTGTAAAGAATTTTCGCTCATTTACACTCATTTGCGCATACCTTGATAATCAGCTTCTAGAGTATAAATAGATTCTCAATTGCCAGTGCGGTGGCTCAGTGGCTAAGGCTTCAAACTGCGGAAGGCAATGTCCAAGGTTCGAATTCCCACTCAGCCAACAGTCAGTACTTCACTTGTTGAATAAAGTTCACACACAAGCCTGCAGGCTCGTGTGAACTGGTGAGTGAAGTTTTATAAAATAATATAGAAGAAAATAATAATAATAAAGATCTGAGACATACTCCAAATGTGATGAAAGATCGTGCGATTACAAAACAGCCTTTACTGTTGAAAAAGTTACAACTTGAAAGGTCCAATTAAGAGGAATACCTAAAACATACTGGAAATGTTATGGACAGTTTAAAAGTCACTGACCCTTCTCATTAAGCCGTGGAAGTGTTCAGCATTCGCAAACTGGTCTGGCACCAACATCAACTTCTCAATGACCTACACTTTTCAATTTATTTTTTAGATGAATATTTATGTAACTTGATCTCAATCTTGGATATCACACTGAAGATAGTTCATTGAACTATTATTGTATATAAAGATTTGATAAAAAAGGTTAAAAACAAACTTATATTAATAAATGCGATATATTGTCATTTGAAATGTCTTAAGGCAATATACCTCTTGATGAGACTGCTTATCAAAATACTTTCATTGATTAGAATTTTATGAACAAAAATATTTTTCTTAGTAGTTTACAGTTGTTTTTCTAGAATAAGAGGGATTATAAATGTATTATGACATTTATAATAAGAGGGATTATAAATGTATTATGACATTTATCGTTGTTAGTGTACTAAGACATTTCAAAAACTGTGATCATCAATGAAAATCAGACTATAATAGCCAATAACAAAAAAGTTAATACTGTACTAGGACATTTACATCAACAAATAATTTAGAAATTATTAAAAGCTCGGAAAGAAAATTATTTAATCTGAGAAAAAGAATATAGGTGAACATGTACTAATATATGAAAAATTATTGTTTTCAATTAAAACAATTTAGTTTTACTTTATTCTAGGTTGGTTAGTAACTTTTATTCACTATATTCTCAAAATCTTCATAAAATATGTTGCAAGAAATTTAATGAGTTATGTACCTCAAAAGACTAAATTAGCCACTTTAGATAGCCACATTTCTACAAGGAATTTTTCAAATTTTTTTACCCCAACACATTTATTACTTATAAGAAGATTTACAGTGTTATTAAAAGTTAAAAAAATAATATTTGATCAAACACCCTTCAGAAGAATGTTTATCAATGCTCGTTGAATGCTGGACATATCGTTGTTGTATTTGTGTCAACATTAACAAGATTAAAAAAATATTTTTCTAAAGTATACTTGCCAGTTCACATAAGCCTGCAGGTCTCCGTGTGAACTTCATTCAATAATTACACTCCTGCTTAAAATTAACAAACCCATTGTATCCAAGTTTAGCAACAATTTAATCACCTAATGTGATTATCCTCAACATTTTTTACTAATTTATGAAAATATTATAACAAATTAAATTAAATAGGGATCATTATAATTTAACATTGTTATTAAAGTCAGGAGACAGTAAAAACATTACTAAAGATGCAATATTTTGAGCGGAACTGTATATTACCGATACTACTGTTCAAGTTCCCTAATGTGATCCTTCCTTCTTATTATCAATCAGTTTTACTAGTTTAAGGATAGTCAGTGCAAACATAGTCCTTATCTTGTTTGCCTTTTGGTCTTGAATATTTCTTATTCATTCTTGTTATGTTTTTTATAAAAAATAAATTTTCTGTGGAAAGTGATTTTGTTGGTATTAAGCAAGTATAGTAAACCATGGTTGAGAATGGAGGAAAGGAGCAACACCAGTTTACCTTGCTTTGGGCAGCAAATATAGCAGCTACTCTACGAACGACATCAAATAAATATTAATTTTTGAAAATTATTCACAAAGGAAAATGAATTTTGGTGTTTAAATAATATTAATATTGGGTCCTCCGACTCCAACACTCCAAGATGAATATTGATATACTATCTTATAAATTATATTTCATTAATTTGTTTTTAATTTAAATAATAAGTGCCTTCCCGACGTACAGATAGCTTGACCATCTCTTTTGGGTGACTAATTAATGTACATCCGTACATTCTTTTAAAAAAATGTAATTAAAATAAATAATACTCCCACAGATTGTAACAGACCTGTGGATATATCAACGGTCTAATTTAATATTAATTAATGGCAAAAATAATGGAAAATAGCTTCTTTGTATGTAGGATGTGATATAACGATCAACAGTGACTGAATCATTACTGTGCACGGGATTGTTTATTGCAGTAACCCTACATTAGGTACGGTTCGTTCAATGTTCAAATTTCCATGACACTGCATACATCAGTCTCATAATGTAGTCTTGGTTCAGGCTCGTTTACAGAGTCTTTATACTGTATTCGACAAAAACTTTCTCAGATAAGAAATGAACCAAACTATTTTAGCATTAGAAAAATAGTTTCACTGGTAAGATACTATCTAAATCTTTACTATTACAAGTATAAAACATTTGTTTGAATATCAGTTATATTGAATATAAAATAAAGTATATAATTTTATACGTACACTAGTTCTATTTTTCAGCTTTTAATAGAATCAGTATGTGTTAAATTGTAACTAAAATCAACAAATAGCTCAGGACAAGAGTCAATCATTAATATTATTTAAAAAAAACAAATAATAAACTACTATATTACATATAATTTAATGATTAAAATTAATCAACTCATTTTCATTAATCCAAGTTAATATTTAAGTACATGTATGTTAAAACAATAAGAGGACCAAATAGTATGTCATTCATATAAAGGGTATAACGACCGCCCGGCCGGTAAGTATACCTCTTGAAGGGTATAATAGACCGGCCAGCCGGTAAGTACACCTCTTGAAGGGTATAACAGACCGGCTGGCCGGTAAATATACCTCTTGAAGGGTATAACAGACCGGCTGGCCGGTAAATATACCTCTTGAAGGGAATAACAGACCGGCCGGCCGGTAAGTATACCTCTTGAAGTTTATAACAGACCGGCCGGCCGGTAAGTATACCTCTTGAAGGGTATAATAGACTGGCCGGCCGGTAAAGTATACCTCTTGAAGGGTATAACAGATCGCCCGGCCGGTAAGTATACCTTTTGAAGGGTATAACAGACCGCCCGGCCGGTAAGTATACCTTTTGAAGGGTATAATAGACCGGCTGGCCAGTAAGTATACCTCTTGAAGGAATTGTCTAAGAAAGCTGAAACAAACTGTTACCGCATATTTTCAATCATAGAGAATTCAACTAAATTATTTTTAAGCTGTTAATTTCCTCGAAATGGCACTGTTTGGAGTGAAGGGGTTGGTTTTGGGAAATGTTTTAATAGCAAAGCTGTGGCACTTCGTTTTGAAAATATTTAATCCCTCATCATTTTGATATAAAAAGTTATAAATTATTATTTCCCCTAAGGGCAGGGAGGCTCAAAATGTAGAGAAGACCATATTAACTTATATTATTATTAACTTATATATGTCTGATATTAACTTATATCAGGGTTAATAATATTGTTGTTCTCTTTGTCCCTCTGTATTTGTATATGTAAGTGGGATGGCTATTCCCGTTGTATTTATGGGTGGGCGGATGAGCCATCTTACCAGTCATCCATCCAAGGAACAGCCATGATCGATGCTGTTTGATGCAGTTATTTTGTGATCCGTGATCTTCAGTCAAGGCCACTAGCAATGAAAAAAATGGTCATGCTTTTGGAATTTGGACATATTATAAACAACGTTCTAAAATATACTACTTGATTTATTTTCCGTCAGCTATCTTAGTTAAAACATACCATCCTAACTCCAAAGGACCAATAAAAATTAAGAAATGGAAATAACAAAATTATAATTTCTTTTACATTTTACATATTCATTTTGTTGTTGGCCTATATATTTTATAATTTATTTAATTTTATTGTGCAAATTCAAGAACCTGCCTCGAAATTCGGATATGGAATAAAATGCAACATCAAAACAAGAGAGTCAGATCTTATTATTTTTCATCTCATTTTATACTCTATATTAAAGTATAGTAAATATAGAACTAAAATATTTTAAAAATTAGGTAAAAGTCTATATTAAAG
Source organism: Stictocephala bisonia (assembly GCA_035578905.1). Lineage (NCBI taxonomy): Eukaryota > Metazoa > Arthropoda > Insecta > Hemiptera > Membracidae > Stictocephala > Stictocephala bisonia. The sequence goes on from JAQJVL010001123.1 coordinate 96,020, forward strand.
TATAGTAAGTATAGAACTAAAATATTTTAAAAATTAGGTAAAAGTCTGCCAAGATACAACAATAAAAACATCAGTGCCTGATAATGAGTCTTATTTGAGGTATTAGCAATGACTTTACTAAACATCAATGACACTAGTAAAATTAAAACATCCTCCAACTCATGTACTCCTTCCAAATTTCAATGATTAGTAATCTAAAAAGTAATTTCACACTCTATCATCTCCAAATGGAAAAGCAGGAGTCTGAAGTTGATAATATGGCAAGTCCTTGGAGGCTTATCTATGACGTCTGTCTAGCTATTTCTAATTTACCTTTCAGATCCTGAAAACAAAACACTCATTTTATAAGTTGTTTACTGCTTGAAGGTAAAATATTATCAAACAACTTCCATGAAAAATATCGCTTTGTCAGCTGGAAACAGAAAACATAACAAATTCTTCTCAAATTGTAGCTGAGAATTAAATCCTCACAGGAAAATAAAATCTATTAAAAACTAATTTAATAAGATTCAATAAAGTAACAAAATATGGTGATCTTATTTAAGTAAGTATTGGACGAAGTTAATAATTTCTGTATTATTTCAGAGTGATAATAATGAACACAATCTCTGCTTCAATAAAAAAGTTTGGTCCAAAAACCAAACATAGTGTTAAACTTTAGATAGATAAAGAAATATTTTCTTTGTGAAGGAGAATTATCTGCTGCTAATATTTGGTTTGATAACCCGTTCCCCCAATTAGCTGGCAAGTATTATTCCATTCAGTAATATCTCCACCTGCTTTATTCAAAATTCAACTTTTGTTTGTCAACTTCCTTCAAATTACAATAAAACAAAACTCAATTAGTTTATCAGTTCAAGCATATCCAAAATATTTTTCTCAGCGCATACAGCACAAAAATTAATAATACTGTACATTTATTGGTGGGTGTGAGGGTTGTTAACATTGTACGTGTAAGGCTGGGAGGGTGTGATGGTGAGTGTTGTCCAAGGTTTTTATAGACAATGCTCAAATGTTATTGACACTTCGAGTATAATTTTCAGTGACAAATTAATAGTCAACAATCAATAATTTAGAGTGGATATTAGTACTGGGATTCATCATACATGACTAAGGATACAATAAAGTTAAGGATGTTTCTTGTTTTTATTTTTACCGCTGAATTTTCAAGTACCAAACATTATGTAGTTAGTTATGCTCTGTATGTGAAAGAGTAATGAATACAATTATATAGCTAACAAGTAATAAACAAATAATGGGCGATGAAATTTCTGTTTCAGATATATAGAAAAGATGGATACTTTTATATTAATCACAGTTTTAGCTGGAACAATTGCTCAATGTTTTGGACAGTCCCTTTTGTAAGTACGCTTTAAGTTATTTCATTTAAAACTGAAATTAAATAAAATGTTAGTGTGATACGAATCTATATAAATAATATAAGAGTTTTGTTATTACAATGCTAAGAATATGGTAAACGCAAATATCTTCAATTTCATCCAAAAACATAAAAAACCTTACATCAACTTCTTTGTGACTGTTAGAAGGGCTTGAGTTGTTGACATTTCATCGGAAAATGAGAGCACTTTTTCCAACATACAGGTGTACCCCTGTTTTGCAACTGGGATACACCAAGTTACAGAAAAAGCCCTAAGTGGTACTCTAGTACTTAAATAGTTTGGGAACCACTGTTTCAAACTAATGTTGGTAGGGAAAAACATTAGCACACTGGGCCCAGCAACTATAGTTAGTTGCGCTGGTTACCAATTGGTAGACATTTAGTATGCTTTTATTGTTTATTATACTTTATAGAATTTTGATACATATATTTTTCTTGAGAAAAATGTTGGTCACTCATTTAGATAAATAACACCAAACTAATAAAAAGAAGTAAACTTTTTCTTTTACTGGTGGTTGGTACTTTAGAATTGTGGGGCAAAATAAAACAACAAAGTGCCGAATGGTTGAGTTAGAAACTGCACTCACCTCACACTGCCAAGGAGTGAATTATAAGCATGTATTTTAGCCTCAAGGGAGTTACTGAAAGGTTCATTTGGCCAAATAACAGAAGCATTTTTGGACATACCTTTATAGTTTATAAGAATGTTTTTTTTTCATTAACAATTTCAAGATTTTAAGTAAGTGCAAAAATAAATAAAAAATAGTCATAAATAAATAAAAGAATACTAAAATACCTAAAGCTAACTTATTTTTTAACTTAAATAAGTACTTTAAAAGGAAATAAAACACTAAGATAAACTTGAAATAAAATATGTAATGAGTAAATGTACAAAATATACAAACATTTAATGTTGCATAAATAAAAGTGAACATACTGATAAATGATAAACGGTATAAGCTACAAGTTTGACAACCTCCAAAAAGTTGTGGTCATTTGTTTGTGTAAACTCTACTAATATAATTATATTATTTAAATGTAAGAAAAATGTCAATAAATGTAAAGAATGAAACTATATAAAACATGTGAATAAAAAAGTACAGTATGTATTTACAAGTGCCAATATGCTGTAAACAGTTACCATCTATGAAATGCACATAATTTATACTATATACATTTCAATGAGGAAATTTAAGAATTGTATAAACAGTATGACATTGAAAAAATAAAAATTGACATAACAATAAAATGAAAAAGATATGAGCTGATATAATTTTCAACATCCGATAAGTTGTCATTGGCATTTGATATAAAATACAGTTACATTATATAAATTGTAAAACATAAATGTAAGAACGTAACAGACCAAATGCAGTCAAGTTACCATATCGCGCATTCCAAACTGCAGTGTGAACGGTGTCAATCACACAATCTGAGGGGATGTCATTGGCTTTGGGCGAGGTGCAAGTCAATGGGCGACCCGGAATTTTGTCCGACTGTTTATATGTCGTCACACCACGCCATATGGTCATTCATGCACTGGTCTATATCACCAAGAATGTATAAAACGCTCAAAAGAGTCAAAATAAAATTTAAAATAGATTGCTGCGTCTAGTAACGTTGTTGGCTCTTAAAGCATATTCTATGGTGACGTGAGCTGACGTCGTTAACCATAATTTTTTATTTTCATGTTCATACAAAATTATCTTTACTATCTAACGCCTTTGACATGTTAACAGATACCCATACACATGGACTTGTGATGATGGCCGGTGTCAGAAACAACTAGCCAAGAACACATCTGCACTGCAGTCACTCAATGTGTGCATGCTAAGATGCTCCCCTCATGCTGGAGTATGGCCACGGCCTCAACAAATCACCATTTATCAGCAAGTTGTACCAATCAACTCCAACAGTATCACCATTACCAGTCAGCCACTTGCTAATGTCAAAGGTAACATTATTTTATTTATCAGCAAGTTGTACCAATCAAATCCAACAGTATCACCATTACCAGTCAGCCACTTGCTAATGTCAAAGGTAACATTATTTTATCAGCAAGTTGTACCAATCAACTCCAACAGTATCACCATTACCAGTCAGCCACTTGCTAATGTCAAAGGTAACATTATTTTATCAGCAAGTTGTACCAATCAACTCCAACAGTATCACCATTACCAGTCAGCCACTTGCTAATGTCAAAGGTAACATTATTTTATCAGCAAGTTGTACCAATCAACTCCAACAGTATCACCATTACCAGTCAGCCACCTGCTAATGTCAAAGGTAACATTATTTTATCAGCAAGTTGTACCAATCAACTCCAACAGTATCACCATTACCAGTCAGCCACTTGCTAATGTCAAAGGTAACATTATTTTATTTATCAGCAAGTTGTACCAATCAAATCCAACAGTATCACCATTACCAGTCAGCCACTTGCTAATGTCAAAGGTAACATTATTTTATCAGCAAGTTGTACCAATCAACTCCAACAGTATCACCATTACCAGTCAGCCACTTGCTAATGTCAAAGGTAACATTATTTTATCAGCAAGTTGTACCAATCAACTCCAACAGTATCACCATTACCAGTCAGCCACTTGCTAATGTCAAAGGTAACATTATTTTATCAGCAAGTTGTACCAATCAACTCCAACAGTATCACCATTACCAGTCAGCCACCTGCTAATGTCAAAGGTAACATTATTTTATCAGCAAGTTGTACCAATCAACTCCAACAGTATCACCATTACCAGTCAGCCACTTGCCAATGTCAAAGGTAACATTATTTATCAGCAAGTTGTACCAATCAACTCCAACAGTATCACCATTACCAGTCAGCCACTTGCTAATGTCAAAGGTAACATTATTTTATTTTAGTTAACGTATGATGATACCAATAAATTAACTATCATTTACAACATGATACATCATTCCTGTTCTTCGAGGCTGGATTGTCAATGTTTCTCAAAAATGAATAGCTCTTAAATTTCTTTATTTGTCTAGTTTCTGTTTCTGCCTATATCAATTTTACTTCTCTTCTTTATTTACATCTTTTTATCTCTAATTTCCTCTAACGTGATATGAACATGCACCTACATACATTTAATATTTTCAATCACAAATACAGTTATTAGACCAAGAAAAAGATGATATTTTGTTATCTCTACTTGTAATGTTTAATAGTTTCAACAAATATATACAATACTGAAGATCAAATCAAATCAAATCAAAAATTCTTTATTTACATGAACATTGAGCACAGTAATGGCGTCATAAAATGGTACAGAAATGTTAACATAAATAGTCAGGTATTGAAAAATTCTTCTAGGGTGTAAAAAGATTTCTGTAGCAACCAGGTCTTGAGCGATGTCTTGAAATTCTTGTCTTCTCTACGTCTCTTTAGGTCTCCTGGGAGTTGGTTGAAAAGTTTTCTCCCCATGTAGGTAGGTTTCTTTTCAGACAGGGTAAGGTGGTGTGTTGGCAGAGTATAGTCATGTGCGTTTCTAGTATAGTAGTTGTGATTGTTACCTAGGTGGGCAGGTTTCTGAACTATTGTGTAGCAGATGGCCTCGCAGATATAGAGTGAGACCACTGTCAGGATTCCAAGTTCTTCAAAGGCCTGACGGCATGACTCTTGAGGAGTCAGTTCTGCTAATATTCTAATAGCCTTTTTTTGCAGAACTAGAACACGTTCAGTGTTTCTTGCTGAAGAGTTGCCTCATGCTAATAATCCGTACCTCAAGCGGGACTCAACTAGAGAGAAGTAAGCTGTTCTGGTAGTATCTTGGTTACAAGAACTTTTTACTCTTTTAAGACAATAAATACTGGAGTTAAGCTTACTACAGAGATCGTCAATGTGTGGATTCCAAGATAACTTGTCATCTACTATAATGCCGAGATACTTTGCTTCGTTATCTTGAGCTATTTCTGGTAAGCCATGGTAGTCACAGGCTCTTCGGCCTTTCCATATAAGTTGCTGTGTTTTGCTCTCATTAAGAACAAGATTATTATATTGGCAGTATTGTTTGGTCATATTCAAGGCTATAAAAGAGTTAAGTTCAAGGGATATTGAGTCTTTTTGTGCAATAAGAAGGGCTGTGTCATCTGCATATAGCATTGCTTGGGCCCAGTCAAGAAGATAGCTTGGAAGGTCACTCGTTAGCAGAATAAAAAGCACTGGTCCCAAAATCGATCCCTGAGGGACACCTCTAGTGATAGGGAGTAAGGTAGATCTTGCTTTATGGGATGTATTATTGATTGTGTAGTTCAATTCAACTAATTGCTGACGGTCTTTCAGGTAGCTAGCAAGCCAGTTTTGTGGTGCTCCTCTAATGCCCATGTTCCCTACTTTTTGGAGAAGTAGAGAATGGTTTAGGCAATCAAAAGCCTTACTGAAGTCCAGCAGCATGGCAGTCACAGTAGTATTTTCTTCAAGTTGGTCAATGATGAATTCTGACAGTTGAACTATAGCTGTAGTTGTGGATTTACCACGGAGGAAGCCATGTTGCTGGGTCGTCAAGATGTTGTAAGTCGTCAGATGTGTTATCAGTTGGTTTAGTAAGATCTTTTCCACTACTTTAGATATTGTCGGGAGAATTGATATTGGTCTATAGTTTTCCACTGAGGTTACGCTGCCTTTTTTGTGAACCGGGAATACTTTTGCAAGTTTAAGTTTTGTCAGAAAAATGCCTTGTGAAAATGAAAGGTTGATTATGTGACATAGAGGACTCACAATTTCATCCTTGCAGTGTTTCAGTAGTGTGGAGGTGAGTTCATCAATACCTGCTGATGGTTTTGATTTCAGAGATGCCAGTGTACGGGAAACTTCTTCTGGTGTGGTGGGATGAAGGATGAAATCTGGTATTTTGCCATAGTCTTTGCGTGTTGATAATTGATTATTTATGGTTTGGCCAGCATTGCAGAGAGTGATGTCAGCTATTTTTGTAAAATACTGGTTGAAGTACTCAGCTATTTCATTAGGATTCTTGATTTCTTCTTCATTGATTACAAGTTTTAGTGATTTGTCCTTTCTACTATTTTTGCATCTTTCGTAGTTAATAGCCTGCCAGATAGCCCTTTGTTTGTTGTTTGAGTTGTCAATAAAGTCTGAAGTTGACTGTTTTCTTAGTTTTTTTAAGTAGAGGTCATATTCTTTTTTTCTGTCAGCAGTTTCTTTTTTATGGTCATCGTAGCCAGTTGTCCTTTCCATTTCCAGAGCTCTGAGGAAGGACTTTCTTAATCTTTCCGACTCTTCATTGGTTGCTTTAAATATTGAATTCCTTTTCAGACGGGATTTTTTATGAGGGCATGTTAGGTTGAGAATTTGAATGAGGATTTCATGAAAATAGTTATACGATTCTTCCACAGAAGGGGTGTTGTAAACATTTTCCCATGTCTCTAAATGTAGTAGGTATTTAAAATAATCCATGTTTTCCTGTGAGAAATGTCTATTAGATAAAATGGGTGGAGGTAGTTTTTTATTTAGAGTAATAATAGTACAGAGCTGAGCAATGTGGTCTGATAGACCAGTGACGACTAGATCAGTGGCAATTTTACTCTTGTCAAGGTTTGAGCAAACAAAGTCAATTGATGATTCAGTGTTTGAAGTGACTCTAGTTGGTGGAAGATCTATCCTATTGATGTTATGACTGGCCAACATATCTTTTAACTTTCTGTTTCTGTAGTCATGATTTAGCCCATCCACATTAATATCACCCATGATAATTGTGGGGCACTTCCAAGTAGGGATGAGGTCTAATGTACTAGACAAGATGTCGAGGGCATTGTCAAGGCTTCCACTTGGTGGTCTGTAAACACCAATTATGTAGATTGTTATTTTACCCATTGTCATGTGTACTACGTGAGTTTCACACGTAAGTTCACTTGCAAGGTCAGTTGTAAAATTGTGTATTTCGTTCCTTATTCCTTCACTAGCGAAAATAGCTACCCCTCCTTTTCTGTAATTTTGACGTGAGAAACCTCCTATTAAGTTGTAGCCTGGAACCCTTGTACTTGACAGCTGTGACTCTTTAAGCCCATGCTCGGTTAAGATCACGAAGTCAGGTGAATGTAGTTCTAGAACATGTGTTAGTCTGTTTATTTTCCCTGCTATGCCGATATGTTTTGATGAAAAATTCTCAGTTGGTGTTTTTGGTTGGTAGAGTTGTGTTTTTCTATGGTCTGGTTTTTGTTAAGGTAGGGATTTCTAAAAAATGTTGTCCAGTAGTGTTTGCAGCCAATGCTTCTGAGGAAGTAGGCGAATTTAGTGGGGGAGCTGAGTTAACTACCTTGAGGTTGCTAAAAAAGTTATCATTTATGGTTTTGTAAAAGTCTATGTGTTTAGTAAAAAACATGTCTATGTCTTCACCATCAGGACGGACTTTTGCAGTTGAGGGAGGGTTTTTAAGCTGTGTAGACTGGAGGGTATTATAGTTCAGTTTTTTCTGAGTGGTTTGATTGGCTCCAGCTGTGTCAAAATTAGGAGAGGAACAGAGTTGTTGTCCAGAGAGAGTCTTTGTATCGTTCAGTTTTTTGTGAGTGATTTGTGTTTCTTTTATCGTGTTGCTTGTTTTGGTATCACCCTCTATGAAACTGAATGCTGGATGGTTGTTTCTATATTTGGCAGCTTGTAGGGACGTGCTGTATGCAGTACTCCTCTTGTAGATCTTCTGCTTTGCATGTTTTTCCTTAGGTTTCATGTTGGGTGGTTTTTCTTTACTCTGTGGTGGTGACTTAGGGGTTGTGTTTGAAACATAGTTCTGTACTTGCAACTGCAACTCTTTTATAGTTTCATCCATTTGGTCCTGGCGTAGTTTTAACTCGACAAGCTCAAATGAGTGGCGCTGAGGGTAGCTTTGTGATAGTAGTTCAAGTTCTGAAGATGGTGTTGCTGATGGTAGGGTTGAATGTTTAGATGAGGGTAGTGGCTCGTCATATCGAGTGCAGGAGTCCTTTAGAGGAGTTCCCGAGCATGTGTCTGCTCGTGTCGAAGAAGTTTGTCCAGGTTGTTGTATCAGAGGTGCTTGGTTTTCTGTTTGTGTTTCAGAATGTTTGAAAATTTTCATTTGAGATTCCTCTTGGTCAGGTTTCTTGTGGCCGGTGCGTTTTAGGTTATTCACAGTTGAGTGTAGCTGTTTGATTTCTTTTTCATAATTTAAAATTGTCAGTTCTTTTTCCCTGTCCTGTTCTTCAAAAGCTAGTCTAAGCCTCGTTTGTAGTTCTTTTTCTTTGGCAAACTGAAGTTCAGCTTCATGTAGGGTCTTGATCAGGCTGGAATTTTTGTTTAATAGGGCTTCAATTTCGCTTTCGAGTTCTTCGATTTTTGCCTCGTACATTATATTTTCAGAGCCATTTTGGTGACTCATGTACTGGGTTGGTTGATAAGTTTGCATCAAATCATGTAACTCTTTTTTTAGTTTATTATTTTCGGCTAGTAGTACGCTTCCAGCTTCGGCGGCTAGTGTGAGTGATGTTTCCAGGTCATCGGAGTCTTGCAGACTTTTAATTTTAGCATGGACTTCTTGCATTGGTTTTGGAGGAGTTGGAGAGGTAGGTGGGTTTGTGTGCTGGTTCTCGTATTTTGCTGCAGCTTTCTCTGCTTCGTTTAAGGCTTTGTTGAAAGTTCTATTTTTTGCGTTGTCAGTTCTAGGCTTTCCAAACGTCTTTCTATATTGAAAATAGTTCAAGGTGTCTGTTTCTTTGACAGTAGCTGTTGTGTGGTCACCAAAAAATAGTATGCTGTATTTTGGTGGCTTTTCTTTATCATTTGGTATCTGTTCTTTAATTTCACCTGGCCAGTAGGGATAGCTTTTTATCTTAGCAAAAACGAGTTCTTCTAGTTCAAATTTAAATATGTTATTTGTAGTCATTATGGGGGTCCCTCTTGTGAAATTAAGTTGAAATGTTAGGTTTCAATAAAACTGTTTTTATTGTCGAGGTTTTTCAGACTCCTCCTGGTTATTGAGTTTTAATGTCAGAGAATAAAAATTAAGAGACTGTTTTTATTGTCGAGGTTTGTCAGACTCCTCCTGGTTATTGTTTTTCAATGTCAGTGATAAAAATAGGGAAGCTGTTTTTATTGTCGAGGTTTGTCAGACTCCTCCTAGTGAATGGTTCTTAATGTCAGAGATAAAAATGAAAAAACTGTATAAATTATAGAAATGTATAAATGAAATATATAATAAAGCTGGTATATAACTATGTCAAATTTCTTGAGGTCAGGGAATAATTCTTGAGGTCAGATGATAAAAATGGGGGAGCTGTTTTTATTGTCGAGGTTTGTCAGACTCCTCCTAGTGAATGGTTTTTAATGTCAGAGATAAAAGACTGTGTAAATTATAGAAATGTATAAATGAAATATATAATAAAGCTGGTATATAACTACGTCAAATTTCTTGAGGTCATTGAATAATTCTTGAGGTCAGATGATAAAAATTGTAGCAGTTTTTTAAAAGTTTGTCAGTATTATAATTAAAATAAGCAGGTCAGAGTGCCTGCAGTGAGGTGTTTTGCTGAGTGTAGTAGTGCTGACACGGTTGCTGGGTCAGTGGCCTGGCTCTCAGGTGGCTTTGCAGCTGTGAGTGTGTCGTCTGGGATGGATTTACACGTAACTTCAATGATGTTTCTTCTAATTTTTTTCTTGCACCCATGCAAAGTTCTGAAATGTATAACAGGAGAAGATTTTGAACTGCATTAAGCTACTTTTTTTGCAATCATCATAGAAAGGAATGCATTTAAAATATTATAATTTAATTCTATACAAGGGGTGTACCAGAACTTGACATTAAAGGTTTGAATTTCATTTCCTTAATAAAACAGTTACTACAACTTTCAACAGTCTGATTGCATCCACTGTTTAAATCGGCTTTGCTTTATTTCTTCTATTAAGTGTTAAAGTCATGCTGGTGAAAACTTGTGTACTTTACTTCAACTACTGTGACGTAGTCACTAACGATATGACTGTTGAGCTCTCGAAGAGGCTGTAATGTTTGCAGAATTGTTGCACCCTTTTCATTTTCAACTTATGGCAGGATTATCTTATTACTCCATATCTTGAGTAGCTACGACTTTTGAAACTAAAAAATCTATGCGAATATTGTGTTCTTACTTTGTTGCAAATTACCATAAGTTCAAAATTACCATCTTATCTCTCAGAAAAATATACTTTCTATATCCCATATTAGTTCTTGTAATAATAGAAGAAGAGCTCTACTTCTATCTGCAATTTTCTATCAATTATTTTCATTCACTTGGGTGTTTTGGGGTTCTCTTCCTGATTATCTAAAAGCTTTAGATATCCGAGCTGACTTTGGGGCGTAGGTTAGAGAGATGTTACGTGGACTGCAGTAACAGACGTGCACAATGGTGAACCAGGTATAATTGGTAGTTGACAATGTACTTAAGTAGTTCATGATATAGTCATTACCTACATTATATAATTTAAAATAATCTAGTTAAGTCATTATGATTTTTTTGTAATTAATTTTATAGTTGCTTTTTATATCGTATCATATTCAAATGTATATACAAGGTAGACAAAAAATATGGAAATGCTTTCACAACAACGTTATTTTTTTCAAAAGATAATTTTATTTTTTTAATAATTATGAACCATAAAGTATACTTTTTTATCAGAATAATGTATTTGAAACTGTTAAATAGGGGAGAAATAATGTTGTTCAAATTAGTTACTTTGAAATTCAAATGACCACTACTCTAGAAAGCATAAATCTTTTGAAGTCCGCTTTGCGGCAATTAATTTCTCTTGAATAGACCTTTCATTTTATACCAAACTTGACCTAGGCTTATGTTGAAGATTTTCGTTCAACTCCTCGTGGGCCGTACTCCTGAAAAGATGAAATGTTGCTAATGGTGTCAAAAAGTGTGTTCTTTGTAACCATGATGATGTACAAGATTTCACTTTTACAAATGAAGTCATACAAAAGTTGTGAAAGCGTTTCTATATATTTATTTTCACCTTGTATATTTTCAGTGTTTAATTAGTAAAGCGGACTAACTAGTCCTAACTTAGCCATATTAATAACGACTTTTCATTTCATTTCCCTAAGTGCAAAGGTGAACAGTAGCACAGCAATTAAAAAAACTGCTAAAAAGTAAATTTTGATTAAAATATATTTTTCAAAATATTTAACTATTTTGAAATAGCACCGCAAAACATAACAAAATTGTCTCCTAAAAATAAACATGATAATTTATACACATTTAAAAGTAAACTTCTAAAACTGACAATTTAAAATTATTAGTCAATTTAAGTCGAAGTTACAATCACCAGTAGAAAAATGTGTTTACTTATATTACAGCTCCAGAGATCTATGTACGTGACATAGGTATATATATATTATGACGATTACAAATTGGTGAATCAGAAAATGTGGCTCTTAGGAAAAAAGTATTAATACCTATTTTATAAATAATTTTAAGATCTACAATTTTTGTCTAACATAATTTTATGATAAAACTAACCGTTTCAGTGAAAATCACGAGAAATCCATTTTTTTTAGCTTTGACCTCGAATAAATTTTTCTCCAAGTACGTGAACGATGAGGAATTTCTAAATATTATTTTTAACTATATTTTGAATAATTTTAATCAATTTCAGCATGATGGTAATTTATGTACCAACACTCTTATTTTTTAATTTAATTTGACCAGACTATATTGTCCTAAACGTTTCTCTAATACAAAAAAACTTCTATACAAGAGCAAAAAAGTTATGAATTAGACAAAATATCAATCTTTTAAACAATCAAGGAGTATTGATGTATTTGTAGTATTGTTTGAGAATAGCCTTAAACTATATTTGAATTTTTGTTTATTGGTAGTTTGCCTCTGTTGATACAAATTATTTTGAATGAAAATTTGTATACAAGAAATTTATCCAAACAAAACAAATGAAATTAATATTCAGAATTTAGTAAAATCTTAAAACACTGTGGAAAGCTTCTCAGTTTCTTACTCATGTACTTTCTTACAGCAGCAGCAAATCAAAAAACATCAGAAATGATTCAAGAGTCAAGTAAACGTTTCACTGATCTGATGATTCAACAAGACAAGAAAGGTACACCTGAGCAGACAAGAGCCCTGCGGTATTCCATAGAGGTCTTGTTGCTGATTGAACACCCAGAAGTGGCAACAGTCACTCAGGACGTAGATGAAAGCTACAACCTCTCTCTCAGCCAGCTCCCTGATGGACGGGTATGATCACTTTATTTATTCAACTATGGCAGTAATTTTATTTTTAATAATGAGAAGATTAGAATTAAAGTAAGTTCTCTTTTTAATAAATATTTTCTTAATCAGCATATTACATGATATAATACAATACAAGCGAACGCAACACAACAAAATTTATTACAATATAATTACAACTTGTACAAATATTATAGTGATTGATTTCGGTAAATTCCTCTGTGAATCCCTCTAGTCTGAGAAAAGTAAACGTGGCTTCCCTAAATTAATCTCCATAATATTTGTACATTTTGTACTTATAAAGTACATTTATAAAATTACGTTATATTACATTCACATATATTTTTTTTGATAAAAGCAACCTTAATTATGAGAGTTATGCTTTTAAACGGTTTTAAATCAACGATTTTTATTTATTTCTAGCTTTCATATATCATAAAAGTCTTTCCTGGCAGTTTATAAATATCCATCAGTATATTTTCTACAGTTAAAATGATTTGGTTTCATCACATTTCCACTTAATTTGATCACAGGTACAAGTATTGAAGTCCTGAAGGACAATGCCCTATTTCCATAATTATTGCTACATTTATAAAAAATTCAGTATGAATACTGGATGAATACACGCCAAAATTCATAATTTTCCAGAAATCTGTCTGTTTGTAGTGGGAACAATTTTGAAATGTGTTTGAATAATATTGTTCACTTAAATAGCTCTCAAATAGAGTGAACATATAACTTATGCCATTTGGCCCAATATACTGTATACTATACTTTATATAGTTTTACTACAAGTTGGCCTTTGTACAACTATTGAACAAGAGAACTTATTCCTCCTGCGTATGTCCTCAACTGTATTTTTTACACTGATAATTATATTTATTTACGTTCTTTTTATTCAACCTCTTAAACTATTATTATTAAACTTAGGAAAAAAGGCCAACTTGCATATTTCTAGTTTCCGTGGGTCACCTTTCCATCTAGACATTAATCAGGAACTTAACTGCTCACAAACACAGAAGTTTTCAACTTTTGGAACAAATTTCTCTCTGTATTGACAAATTGTATGAACAAACAAACTCTTATTGAACCTCTGTATCTCTATTTATCAAACTGACATAAATTGTATCTAATAAACTCTTTTCCTAGCAAATATTTGAGTTATATTGATCTTACTGCATCTTTTAAATCTTCTGTGGATTTAACTACTTCTGTCTAAAATTATTTTTATTGGTTTATTTGAAGTGATTTGGCTCTAATATTGAAAATTTCAAAATCCTTTATGGATTTCATTTAACAGACCCTTTCTTAAAAAGAAACATTTAGATAAAAATAGATAAAAATTAAAAAAAGAAGAGGATTGCCCTTTGGGTAAAGATTTTATATTTTTAAATTATTGTTGAGGTTAGTCTGAATAATTTCTGCTTAATCTTATCCTCTTGTTTAGAAAAGTTTTTTTTTTCGTATTAGAGAAACATTTAGGGCAATATAGGCCGGTCAAATTAGACTAATAAAAAATAAGAGTGAAGGTACATAAATTACCATTTTGCTGAAAATGAGTAAAATTGATCAAAATTAACATTTCAAAATTCCTCATCATTCACGTACTTGGAGAAAAATTTACTCAAAGTTAAAGGTCAAAAAATGGATTTCTCGCAATTTTCATCGAAACAGTCTGTTATATCATAAAATTATCTATAAAAAGGTATTAATACCTATTTCCAAACAGCCACCTTTTATGATTAAAAAATTTGTAATCGTCATAATATGCATACCTACATCACGTCACGTATATACATCTCTGAGGCTGTAATATAAGTAAAAACATTTGTCTTTCGGTGATTGTAACTTTGACTTAAATTATACATAAGTATAACTATGAGAATATCAGGTAAAATGAAACCGAGTCCCTTAATTTATATACTTGTGTAACCTTGAGACAACATATATCTTCCTGTACAATTGTGTGCATGGCTAGGGTCGTATACCTGCTTTATGTGAGAATGCCTAATAAATTAAATACCGTTAGTCTTGTGTGCTACTCCATAGTGAAAACATGTGTTTATTCTAACCTATTTCGTACTGTTTTGAGTTTTATAGTAAATATGTTTTAATTTTGTTTTATTTGTGCTAAACTTTTAACTAAAAAGTTTGGAGCGGCCGTTGCTAAGGGGCTAAGGCGATGGCTTGCCACGCAATTGGTCCGGTTTCGATTCCCGATAAGACCACTAACAGTTTTTGCCCTGCCGCTCCTGTGGTTCGGAAGTCACATTAAGCCGTTGGTCCCCAGGTTAAGTATTAGAGAGAGCTTCTTAGTCCTAAATTCGCCTAGTAAAATAAGACAAACTTTAACTTTTAACTTTAAAAGTGAAATTGTTTCTGTTGAACATGATATGGAGACATTAATCAATGGAGGTATTGAAAGAGTGATGCAATCAATGCAAATATCTCAGAAACTGTGGCGCATAGGAAAAAAAGTATTTGTACCTTTTTTATAGATAATTTCATGGTCTACAATTTTTTTCTGCGGTTACTTTATGATAAAACTTACTGTTTAGATGAAAATCGGGAAAATCTCATTTTTTTGTATCTTTAATCTCGAGTAAATTTTTTCAAAGTACGCAAACGATGGGGAATTTTGAAATGTTATTTTTAATTATGTTTTGAACAATAGTACTCATTTTCAGCTTGATGGTAATTTATCTACCTTTGAATGTCTAATTTGGCCGGACTAATACACAAATAATGATAATAACATAAAGAAACTGAGTCGTACAGGGGACACTTAACAGATTTGAGACTCATTAGCCTGATGTCTTAAATGTGCCATTCCAATTTGACACCCATATGACAGTTTCATTATTTAGACCTCTTGCTAGTCTAGTAGTTAGCACTTCTCTTTTCAATGCAGAGGGTCACGGGTTAAAATCCCCGAAGGTTCACTTAAATTTGCCAAAGGGGTTTATACTGTTGTCGCTCAACAACATTTAAATACTATGTTAAAAATGCCACTGCCTTATATAGTAAAAAGAGACTATTTTATAACATATTTTGACTTACAGTTCATCTCCATTATTTTTTAGCTGCTACCATTTAAATTTTTTCTAAACAAATTTTTAAAGCAAGCAGTTTATAAAAAGGTAAAATAATAGTCTAGTTGTTAATTTAACGTAAATTGTCTATAATGTAGTAGAAATAGCAATTATATCATTTTAATCTGTCAGTGTACTTGATTTTTTATAAATTGTTTTCTAAATAGAAGAATGAAACATTTTTGGATACTTCCAATTCACAGGTAACTGTGAAAATAACATCCCCTACTTACTTTGGAGTCCGCCATGGTCTCGAGACTCTTGGTCAGCTGATCGTATATGACTTCATATCTGGAGGTCTGGTAGTTCCCCGTGAGGTTGAGGTACGTGACTGGCCAGTCTACAAGTACCGAGGCATCCTACTTGACACAGCACGTAACTACGTGGCTTTACCTGCATTGCATCGCCTCATTGATGCCATGGCTGCTAACAAGCTCAACACCTTCCACTGGCACATCACGGATTCCCATAGTTTCCCCTTCCAGTCTCGCTCATTCCCTCAGATGACACAATATGGTGCATACAATCCTCAGAAGGTAAATTTTTAATCAAGAAGTATTTAATTAAAATAACAATATAAATAAATCAATCTAACTATTCTTTAGTTATGCAATAGAGTAATCGTTATGCTCCCCAGTAATATTAATAACATACTGAATGTATGTGAACATCATTATTCAAATGGTTCTCAAAAATTTTTTACTTGAATAAGATTCAATGTAAAAAATAACAATGATAATGATTCTGTTTGGGTAATGCATTGAGTTATAAAATTAATATTCATAATATATGTTTTTAGAGTAAAAACAGAATAAAAACTAATACTTGTTTTCAACAGAAGCACAAAAACTTTGAAAATGGCTGCAAGAATGAAATATCAAGAAAGAGCGTTAATAACAATGTATACTTCAAAACTACGTAAAGCATATTTCCTACTCTCTACGTTTGGATTTATTTAATTAGAAGAGTCCAATTTGTAGTTAGAATTTTACAAAGTAATAAATATGTAGGTTGTGATCCTTATTGAAATTCAAAAATGCCAATCCACTTTTTAATTACTGCTTCTTTAATTAATTAATTATTTAAATTAAGCTGGCCAGACCCATGCAGCCACCTTCAAACATTGTGTCTTTATCATTTATTACAACTTAGAAACAGAATAAATACTATCTTCTCACATTTTTACTTCGAACAAAATGGTCCAACCTAACCTAACCTAACCTATTTAAAACTTGAAATATCTTGTTGAATTTTGCAATGTTTTTGGGTAAAATTAAACATTCAATTTCTTGTTATATTTCCCATAAAAGTAAGTTACGGTTGTGATTCATTCAAGACTTACACTGTTGATACAAACATGAACCAGCTATAGGATTCTCCCCAGCTTTATGAACCAGTTCATTTGTACTACTTTATGAACTCAATGAGAAGTTCCTGCAAAATGTAAACATAAGATAGTATTTTCATATGAATTTTCAAGTCTGAATTTGTCTCTGGAAATGTTATGAATGGGTTTATAAACATAACTAAAGTCAATTAGGTATATATATATATATATATATATATATATATATATATATATATATATATATATATATATATATATATAAAGTTAGAACACAAGTTCATGAATAAATGGGAGGGAGCCAGTAGCTGAGTGGTCCAAGCCGTCAGGATTTTAAACCTGTTAGAGATAGCTAACTGTAAGTTTTTATCAGTAATATTTTCCTTGTACTGTACTGGTTCCCTCCCTTACTTTGTCTGATAAGTTCTATGGGGAATGGGTGGAGTAAGGTTAAAGAGAAGATTGGCCTCTCACGATGTGCGCCGCCGGTGGTACACACTGCAAATCTTTGAACAATCAAATAAGTGTAGTTTTATCCAGTGTACTATGCTAAAAGACGACTTTGAAGGTCAACAATTCAAATATTCAGTAATGTTTATACAATATGCATTTTATATGATCATTATACTTGAGTTTGTTGAATGATAATAATAAAAATCGAGTGTGCCTGAAAAAATAATGTTTACAATGTTTGTGATGGGAATCCTACAATGTGCTTCTGACTGTTTAACAAAATTCATTAAAATCTTGTTATTTTATCAGACAAAATATTTTTCAGTATGACAAACTTATATATTGTGGCTTACTTATTATGAAATAAAATCCTTGTTTTAACTATAATGTATTTTTTACATTATGCAAATCTTGGTAGTAATTCACTGAAACGTGCACCACCAGTGGCCATATATGGTCCATATTTAGTATAAGACATATTTAAGATATACAACACTCAAATAAATCCCGGCTACAGTTAAGAACAAGTATTGTTGCCATTAAAGAGTGCACCACGGGTGGCTCATGCCGGGGTATTAAAAAGTACGCCATGTACTAACACCAGTGGCGCACACCGCAGTTTTGTGAAGAAATATTTTTTATTACTAACAAGGCATTGTGGTGAACGTGTTAACTTATCTCTCTGTTACAGATTTACACAGAACAAGATATTCTGGAACTAGTTGAGTTTGCAAGAGTACGAGGAGTGCGTATTGTACCTGAACTAGATGCGCCGGCACATGTTGGCGAGGGATGGCAATGGGCTGATAACCAGGAGGCCACTGTCTGCTTCAAGAAGGAGCCCTGGCAAAAGTTTTGTGTGGAGCCACCATGTGGACAGATCAACCCTGTCAGCGACTACGCTTACCAAATACTACAAGGTATCTACTCTGACATGGAACGCCTCTTTGAATCAGACCTCTTCCACATGGGTGGTGATGAGGTCAATATCAACTGCTGGAATTCTTCCAAGGTCATAACTGACTGGATGAGTCAGAAGTAAGTATCATTGTTTATTCAGATTTATTACCTTGGTATGAAATAGCAAAAATTATATAATATTTGCAAATTTTCCAAACAAGATGTACATATTCAGATTATTACACAGCTTGTGCCTATTTTGAGGTAAATATGATTACTTGAGTGTAGGATGAGTACTGTGTAATTTTATTACTCACTGAGTTTGACTTAGCTCAGAAAGGACCAATTTTTACTTGCCCAATAGTAAACTGAGGGACCTACAGCTTTACGTGGAATACAAACCACTTAGTATTGGTCTGATTTTCAGCTAATTGACAGCTTGATACTCAATTCTCTTTCCTAAACAACATAAAGACCCTGACTACCATCCAACACGAAAGTCCGAAACTTCTCTAGTCGATGTCGACAGCAACCATTGAGTGGACGCCATGTTGGTATCAAGAGGACTGAGCATAGAACCTCTCATCTATAATCTTCACAACACTTTGTTCCCAAAAAGTTATGTTATTGATTAACTGGTAATGTGGTTGTTCTCTATTCTGTTAAGGTTGTTTGCTACTTATTCTCAAATATATTTTATTTAGTAGTGTTTGTTCAAGCTACTTTAAATAAAAATATCTAATATTTCAAAAAGGAAGTGTCAAAGTTACAGTTGAAAAAAGTTCATGTTCCTACAATCTAGAAATCAAGATTGGGATAATACTCACAAATGATTAACACATGTTGTTAGTAGTGAGTACGCTAAGTGCAAATTGTGTTTAAATAGCTTTCTGGTTAAGTGGGATGGGTTGATAGCTGTTAATGGTCATGAAAAAAGTTAAAAACATCAATAAAGTTCCTGAGGTGCTTCTTAAAGTAAGATATTAGATCTATTTTTTCATGAAAAAAAAACACTGTTGAAAATGACAAAGTGATCACTGCTGAAGTAAATATTTCATATACCCAGGATCACCATTAATATCTCTATGACTGTGGATAGCAGTTAAGTTTTAAAACTTTTCCTGACTCAAATATTGCTGCCAAATTGTCATATAAACATCCTTCCACACTTGGTCCTCCCACATACATACCAGCTTTCCTCTTAGTCTTCTTCCTCTTTCTCCAAGGCTATCCTCAGCAATCTATTATTTCCCATCTTCTCCACATGCCTCATCCACTGAATCATTCTTCTTCCCACTGTCTATTGCAGTAGTACTACTCTCAACTCTCTTCTGATTATTTTCTTACTTATTCTATCTCTTCTGCTAAGCTTTTCTATTCATCTTAAAAATCTCATTTCATTAGCTGTAATCTCTTAAATCACCTTTTGTCCATTTCCATGTTTCCACTCCATATAACCAGATTGGTTGATAATACTGTACATCTTGTACATCAATATCTTCATCCCATTTCAAATTTCATAATATTTTCTTTGCCAGATTAAACAACTGTCTACTCTTCTATATTCTATTTCCTATCTCTACTCTTATTGTACTCTTGTTTGTTATTTTATTTGCTAAATAATAACTTTCATCTATCATTTCCAGGACATTACCTTTAATCGATAAATATTTTTCTCTTCATTTTGTTTTTCTTCCTTACATCTTTGTATGTTCATCTCTAATCCATACTTCTTTTTTACTGTTGTCCAATTATACAGATCTCGTTCAAAATCTACTCATTTATCTTCCCTTATCATTATGTCATATGCATATTCTACTATCTTCAGATTTTCTGCATCTCTGTTTCCTTGCACCTCTGAAATAATTTCATCCATTATGATATTAAATAGAACGGGTAGAATATACTACGCTCCAATTGATGCTCTTTCTACTATTTTCTTATGTACCTCTCTTCTTCTCAAACGCTCCCAGATGTTAACCCTCAGTACTTTATTGTATGCTCTCTGTAGATCTATGAACACTATTACTGAGTAACAATATAAATAATTATATTAATATAACAAGAGCATATACTAATTAAAATAATCTTACTATCACAATCTCTTTTATGTTTTAGTGGTCTTAAAAATGACGAAGATGCTTTCCACCAATTGTGGGATAAGTTCCAGACGAGAGCCTTGGAAAAGTTGGATTCAGTGAGCAAACAACCACATCAAATCGTACTTTGGACAAGTTCTTTAACAGAGAAAGGACGAGTAGACAAATTCTTAAACAATGCACGATATATTATTCAAATTTGGACCACTGGAAAGGACGAAATCATTGCTGAACTCATCAACAAAGGATTCCAAGTGATTATATCCAACTATGATGCACTTTATTTTGATTGTGGGTAAGTAAACTGTGGAGTTTGTCCAAGAATTATTTAAGGTGGATGCAGCTTAGTTTTTCAGACATTTTTTAGTTACACATAAAATAAAGTGATATTTAAAAATTTTATACACTCTCCTTTCCGTGTTTGAATGATAAAGAAAAACTATACAAACGCCAAATTTAACTCTCAAACAGAAATCGTTTTAAACAAAAATATTGGCTTTGAGATTTTTTTAAAATAAAAACTTCACTCGCCAGTTCACATGGGCTACAAGCCTGTGTGTGAACTTTTTTATTCAACGAGTGAAGTATCGATTGTTGGCTCAGTGGGGATTCAAACCTTGGACCTTGCCCTCCACAGTCTGAAGCCTAAGCCACTGAGCCACCACGCTGGCAAAACTGAGATGATGTCTGTTGTAAACATCAATTTGATCTTAGCAGGGTTCTCAAACAAAGAGGTAGCAGCTAAAATGTAAGTCCTAAAAGTCTAGTTAGACTTGAAGGTTCGCCCCTCCAAAGTAGTGACTGTGCTGTGAGTCCAAAAGGTCTAGTTTGTTATGCTCCAGCATTTCTTCATGACCAATAAGACCTTATGGACTCACAGCGTAGTTGCTACCTTGGAGGGGTGAACCCTCAAGTCTAACTAGACCTTTTGGATTCATAGTGTGGCTGCTACTTTGGGGAGCCTCAATTTTTGTGAACCTTTTTGGACCTATAATAACCTTATAATCATAACAACTAATGTATGAGTTTGCTCTTTGTTCTGGAGGCACCAGAGAGGTTTGATGGTATCTGTAGGGATACCCCTAGCTACCATTCGCTCTCTGTGGAAGAGGAAGCGGTGTTCAGCTGCTTTCCATTTCTCCTCAGGACCTTAGCTTGTGTGGATGCTACCATGGATGGGCGCACCATCAAGTTCAATGGCACTTTTGTTTTATACGCATGCACGCACGCGCACACACACACACACACACACACACACACACACATAGTTCATGTTGCTCTGGGAAGCTTTTTCAAACTCACCCCATATTACTTTCCCACCGACTTCATCGCTTGAGAACTTCATTCCTCCCAAGTGTTGTTTTAAGTTGGGGAACAAATAGGAGTCACAAATCAGGATTGTATGGGGATGGTCAATAATTTACCAACCAAATTTAGCGAAGAGATCTGTTGCAGTTTGGAAAACTCGATGATGGATGTTTTAATGTTGCAAATGAAGGAACTCTTTGTTCTGTATAGCCCAACCAAATCTTACACACGGTAGTTTTAGACATTTTCTCTATCTGTTTGGCAATCTTTCATAGTCATAAGCTGATCCACAAGGTAGAGTTCCTCAACTTTCGTTATTGCCATGTTTGAGACCAATGGATGGCTGTAGCTGGCCTTGTCATGCACGATAGTTCAGTCTTATGAAAACTCCCTAAACAACGTACACATATTTGTTATATTCATCCACTTCTCCCTATACATATCGTTCAAGTGGTGATGGATTTCAAAAATGGTTAGGCTAGAAATCACTTAAATCTAACCACAAACCGCAATTTACTCTTGGCGGGAGTGTTAAGTTTCGCTTTTATCATTAATGACTGCTAAGCCAAGACTGAGCATCGCAGAGAGGTGAGGATGAGCCAGAATAGTGGTGAGGGAAGTAAGGAACACGCTGTTGTTAGATTTACAATAGCTCACTCTGTTGAAACAGAGCTAGCTGAAGACCTTAATTTTATTTGAGTCAATACTCTTATTTGAATTATTCACAAGATTTTGTATTTCAAGAGGTGTAATTGTTTACATTAAAATACAACTCTGTATTGTATATTAATCTTGTTGATGCTGTTTGTTTAAGTTTTGGAGCTTGGGTAGGAGCAGGCAACAACTGGTGCTCGCCTTACATAGGCTGGCAAAAGGTATACGAGAACAGGCCAATGAAAATGCTTAAAGATTTAGGAATAAACACTGACAATGAGCGAGTAAAGAAACAAGTTCTAGGACAAGAGGCCACTCTTTGGACCGAACAGGCTGATGATCAGGTAATCTTTAAATATTGGTTTATTCTATTATCTGTTTAGGGAACAAAGTTATTAAATTAAAATACAAACTTGAAAATGTAATAATTTTCAATATACTCGTACCTAAGTAATTACAATTTTTGCTAACTTCATATTACACTGTTTCGTAAAAGTATTTTATTGTTTTGTAAACATATTGTACTAGCCGACAGCCCTTGCTTCGCTAAGGAGTGGTTGTCTCTAAACCATCTCACCAATGTAAAAGCTTAGTTTAGAAAACCATACAAATCTACTTTAGGAGGATGTAATCATATCAGAGTTAGGAGAAATTACCTTTAACAATTCCCAATTAAAACCAAATTAGCCAAGTTTATGTGTAATGTTCATGTTTTATGTATTAGCTGTTTGAAATAAATTATTACATTAAACTAATGCCAATGTACGATTATGGAAACAGTGGAAACATTGAGGGGCTATTTCTATCCCTTAGAAATTGAATTTTGAGAAATGCTTTCTTAGTGCATCTCTATTATAAAAAAGCTAACTTCTCTCCAAATTTGATCAAAATCTGTTTTGTGGTTCCGGAGATTTTGTGATGATTGAGTATACCGTTTTGGGATTAAATTTAAAAACATTAATATTAAAACTTAATATTAATTTTAAACACTTAATATTAAAATATTAACATCATTACTAATACAATCATTACAATTTTACCTTTTTAAATTATATCCTTTTTTTCTCTATTCATTCTTGACATTAAATTATAATTCAAATCAGTATAAAAACACGCCTACTGATGAACTCTATAGCCTACGCACAGGTGTCATGCTCATGTAGGCAATTTCCCTTAGTTTCATAGTGTACATATTTTTGTTTCATTTATTATTTTTTTAATTACATTTGTATTATGTTTTTTGTTTACTTATCTGTATTATTTTTCTTATGAATAACTGGAAACAATAAACAATTTTTATTTCATAAGATTTAAATATTTTCTAATAAAACTAAAAATACAACAAAGTAATTTTGTATAGTGGAACTATAAGAATATAAAATTATTATATAGCAAATATTAACAGTTTGATTGTATTGTAATGATTGAAATGATTGTAATTGAAGATCTATGATTATATTATATAAAAATGAGAACACCTTTTTAAAGAAAACTTATGCTAAAATCCAATGCCATATTTTTAGACTTAAAAATAATTAGTGTAGATTCACTCACAATTATTCAAATCCTGATCAACAGATTTATATCTTTTGAGTAATTAATGCCAATATTTCATCCAAATATTCCAAGCATTCCTTGATGATCACTGAAATGCTTTGTACGAGCTAAAATATCACTGTATTATTTTAAATTATGGCAAGTAAACTGTAACATAAGATTAAATAACATTTTCTTGCAAATTTGAAAAATATCTATAGTATTTATTTTTAGATCAACCATTTACCATTTACTTTTTCTTTGTGGTAGTTATGTTAGTTACAATCAGTGTGAGAATAATTATGAAACATATTTTTTCAGATTTACTGATCATTATTTTTTTTAATTTATTTTAAATGAAGAAACAACGAAAAGCTTTTTTCAAAAGATAGAAAATATCAGTGATTGCGCTGGCTATAATTTATTTACAAGCATTCATGTTCTAGAATTTTCTTTTTTTAAATAGAACAACAATTTTAATATTTACATACAAATAAAAAAGAGTATAACACAACTATTGTACTGCAACTTTTATGTAGGTAGGCAATAATGGGCCCCACCCATTCCAGGATAAATTTTGATGTGGTTATTTTGTAAAATGCACACAAGGTGGAAGGGCCTGTCTAAGTAGAATTCAGAATTAAAGTTCGCCCAGCATGAACTGAAATAATGTCTTTATATAAAAATAATAATACATCATTTATGTTATAAAAAGTTAGTACATTTTTGCTCAATCCATTTTGGGTATGCCTTACAGGTAATAGACCAGCGTCTGTGGCCCCGTGCAGCAGCCATGGCAGAAAGACTGTGGTCTGACCCTGAGGAGGAATGGAAAGCAGCTGAACACCGCTTCCTCTTCCACAGAGAGCGAATGGTAGCTAGGGGTATCCCTGCAGATACCATCGAACCTCTCTGGTGCCTCCAGAACCAAGGGCATTGCTACTTGAACTAATCATGTTAGTTGTTATGATTATAAGTATCTGATCTTTTATCATAACAAGAGAAAGAATAATTTGTTTTTCTAAGCTAGTTATAATAATTCTTAAAACCTAACATGTAATTACTATGTATTAAATAAATTTTTAATAATATACCTAATTATACTTAATGCATTACTTAACCTTAACCTGGCTAATGACCTTGGCTGGAGGGTTCTCATGAGACAACGACACAACCTTTTGCACATTTAAAGGTGAATATGAATGATTACATGAGTGCTGGATGAATGTAGATGGACTGTGTATGAAGTTTGGTTACTTACTGAGTTCAACTGTTCCTCAGAAAGGGCCATTTATTAATATCCCAATATTCAAAGCAACTAAGTGACCTACAGCTTTACATGGAATCCAAACCACGTAGTATTGGTATAATTTTCAGCTAATTGACAAGCCTTATACGCAGATTTCTCCCCCAGATAACACCAGGACAATGACTACTACTCAACATGGACACTCCAAACTTCTCCAGTTGTGTCTATGCCGATAGCAACCATTGAGCCGACACTATGTCGCTATTAAGAGGACAGAGAATAGGAACTATCGCCTACAATCTCCGCAACACTTTGGCCACAAGTAGGTGGGTTACAATACTGTGCCAACAGATCTGATGTTATCGCAAGAATAATCTTGTAAAATGAGACATCCTGCTACAGTAATACGGTTTACCTGCTACAGTAATAAGGAAAATCAGAATATCAAAGGGTTACGGGAAATCAAGGGAATCTAAATAGAAAATATAGATTCTATATAGTCTATAGTGGTATGTGAAGTTGACCAGCAAAAGTACACACCAAACTAATTTTCATTAAAAGTTTATATATGTATAAACAGTTCATCAAACAGTTCTGTACGGTATCTACTGTAGGGGGTCTATAGTTGTGTTTATGTATGGTAGTCCATGAAACATTTCTGTATGGTATCTAGGGTAGAGGGGTCTAGAGGTTTGTATAGTTAAGGTGGGTAGTAGTGCTCATCAAGGGAGGTTATCTTTCTTTTCATTATAATTAGCTATTTACTTGCTTTGATTAATTACTATAGGAGATGATGATGATGACTGTACCGTGTCTTTTGACCGGTACATTTTGTTATACACCTTTGTTTACGTGGCTGCCAGAGATCGTGCTTGCGCTCATCTCCTTGTTAATTCCGTGGTTGTTGGCTCATACCTTGGTTTGTTCTGTTACTCCGACTCTTGGTTTGCCTGTTTGATGTCTCGCATTCTTTGTCGTTCTCCTTCAGTCACCTGGATCAGAAGCATTAAGAGTGGCTGAGAACTCCTAAACTTCGGGTTCCTCGTGTAGGATTTTTACCCACAGCCTGCAGCTGGCCGACCATCTGCTACTAGAACGGGTCAAATTCCTTTAGCTGCCCGCCAAATCCAAACTTTTTTCTATTACCGAATATCCATAAATGAGATATGAAAGATGTTGCAGGACGTATTAAACACTCACTATACAATATGTCCTAGGCGCTTTCTTCACATAAACACACAAAGATATTGTGTAGGTTAGGTTATGTTAGTCCTTTCATTACAAATGAAGCTAATAACAACATATTCTTGTAAATATATAAGTAGTTTAGGTAGTTATTGGCATAGAAAAAAGTTTGGCGGGCAGCTAAAGGAATTTGACTGGACGTTGTAATTTAAATATTTTTCTTACATAGAAATTTGGTTTACGAAACTTTTGCAGATAGATGTTACTGTTCTATGTTGAATTGTTTAGTGTTTATTTTTGTAATTTGAATGTAATTTTTTTCTTGTGGCCTTCAGCCTTATTTTAAAATATTTTTCTGCAATAAATTGTCTTGTTTCTGCCCATTTACCAAAATGTGCTTTAAACCTCTGAGTGCCGCCTGTGAGCCTATCCCATTCTGGACTTATGTCATCCCCCGTTTCAGCTCAACTTCCTTTCTTTTGGTGGGGATTGGGTCTCATGACAATAAATACACAAAAATAATGTTAAGATAATTTATTTGTTCAGATTTACAATTTAAAAGACTGGTACATCAAAGAACTGATACAGTTTGGGAGCAGTTACATTCAGACCATAGTCCTTGCATCTGTGAGTCAACCTGAAAAGTAATTAACAATATTTTTATTATGAACAGCCTAAAATTGTTTAATTGTATTTATTACCAAATTTAAGTTAGTTAATTGATCATAATAAAAATAAAAGTTTTGAACATATAAGGTGCCTTGGGGTAACTGGGCCTTGGGGTATCTGGGCCATAGGTAGTGTATATTTCCATTTGTGGGAATTTTAAGCTGATTCTGTTGGCACACCTTCTTCTTGTTGGCTTCCTTCTAGAACAACAGGTCTAACCTCATTTGTCGCCATTTTCTTGTTGTGGATGGATGTGAAAACATACACAGGCAATTTTCATTTACAACGTGCAGCTTCTCAACTCCAAGTTGCCTCCCAGGAATAGCCTGTAAGTATTGAATTGATACTACCTATCATAAACTAATCTTAAATACTACTCTAACACATTAATGCATGTATTGTATCTCTCAGTAGGTTTTCAGGATAGTTGGCTGGGGTGGTCCAGTTGCCCCTAGAGAAATAAGAAAAAGGGGCAACTGGGCCAGGGGCTTGGGGTAACTGGGTTCACAGGGCCCAGTTACCCCACCAAAACCACTTAATAAATAATAGTACTGGCAACTAACACAAAATATCTAAACTAGACAAAAATAACCTAATCTCAAGTAAACCAGTTTTTTAGTGTTGATTAATTGGAATTAATTCAGCAGTGCTTTGGTGGCCAAGTGGATAAAGCCGATGGTTTATTGGATCTTATTCTGGTAAATGTAAGTTCAAATCCTGCCCCCACTCAAGAAAATAGACAGCCTAGCTTAACATATTAACAACTCAAATTTAACAAATTAACAACCTACATTTAACTTGACTTACAGAAAAACTTAACAAATTAACAACTTAGATTTAACTCAACACACAAAAACTAGGCAAAAATAACCTAAACTCAAGTAAACCAGGTTTTTAGTGTTGATTAATTGGGATTAATTCAGCAGTGCTTTACTTACAGAAAAGAACAACAAATTAACAATTCAACAGCCTACCAAATTAACAACTCTAATTATTTAACATACTGAAAACCTTTTTTTTTAATTCTGATTTGCATAGCCTGCTATTACTTAATTTGAGTTGAGACTTAACCAAAAACGTACTTTTGGTTTTTTCAGGCAATGGTGCGCACATACAAGAGAAAGACGGAGAAGGGTGCTGGCACAACCTACACAGTAGAAGACCTTCAGAAGGCCCTCAATGATGTTCAGAATGGAAACAAAACCATCCGTGGAGCAGCTGCCACTTACAAAATACCTCGCAGCACCCTAAAGCATCGTGTAAATGGTACTCGAGGGAAAGGATGTACATCTACAGAAGGTAAGGGGGGGGGGAGGTGTACAATCATACTTATCAGAACATGATGAACTGGAACTGGCTAATTGCATAAGAATTATGGACAGAAATGGGTTTGGTTTGTCTCGTGAAGAGGTTCTTGATATTGTCCAGTGCTACATTGTAAAAAATAACTTGGTAACACGGTTTAAAGACAACCGCCCTGGACCTGACTGGTTCATTTCCTTCAGAAAGAGACATCGCCTTTCAATTAAATTACCACAAAACATTGAGCATGCTCGCACTGATCAGACAACCCCATGGGTAGTGTATGATTTTTTTGATAAGCTGACAGCATTGGTTAAAGAACTTGGTTTAGAGGGAAAACCAGCCCAGATTTTTAATTGTGATGAAACTAGCTTCTGCCATGATCCTTCTAAAACAAGAATTGTTGGAGCTATTAATGAGCAAAGCAAACGAAAAACAAATTCATCTGGAAGAGAAAACACTTCAGTGTTGCTGTGTGCTTCTGCAGATGGAAAAATGCTACCATTATTGAGCGTTTTTAAGGGGAAATATGTTATGGAGAGTTGGCTAGATAAAGAGCTACCAAGCCAAACAGCAGTCTCAGTCAGTGAGAGAGGTTGGATGGAAACCACTCTCTTCTTCAATTGGTTTCGAGATGTATTTTTAAAAAACATTGGGGAACAAAGACCATTTTTGTTGATTTATGATGGTCATGCAAGCCACATTTCAACCAATCTCATAAGATTGGCTCAACAGAATCAAGTGACAATCATGAAATTGCCACCCCATACCACCCATGCTCTTCAACCACTTGATGTTGCCATCATCAAAAGTCTCAAAACAAACTGGGATAAAGAACTGTATAAATGGCAGCGACAGAACCCTAGGAAGAAAATTCCAAAACCTGATTTCTTAGCAATTTTAACAAAATGTGCTGATCATATCTCACCAAATATAATACAAAATGGCTTCAGGGCAACAGGCATATATGATTCAGAGAAAAAAGGGCCAAACAAAGAAGCTATTTCTCAAAGTATTTTTTCAGCAAGTGACCTTTCAAGATACAAGAAGTATCTTACTGACAATAATTCTCAACAACAGGCTGTAGCAACAACTGACAACCACCAACAACAAACAGCTGAACAACCACAACCCTCCTCTGAGCCACCTACAATGGAGCAGCCAGCAAGTGATGAACAACCACAACTTCCTGAGCACCCACCTGCAATAGAGCAGCCAGCGATTGCTGAACAACCACAACACACTGAGAAACCACCTGCAATGGAGCAGCCAGCGATTGCTGAACAACCACAACACACTGAGCACCCATATGCAATGGAGCAGCCAGCGAGTACTGAACAACAACCCACTGAGCACCCACCTGCAATGGAGCAGTCAGCAAGTGCTGAACATGAACAACTGCAAATCACTGATCATTCTTTGCCAGCTGATCTACATCAATCAGATGATCAGCAGCCATCATCATCCCAGCAACATATCAAACGAAAGTCTTTTGAGGAACTGTTATTAGAAGTGTTAAGAAGAGACAAAAAACGAGAACCACTGCAGAAGAGAAAGAAAATTATTTCTAACTGTGAAATCATAACAACCAAGGAATACTTAGAAATGAAAGAAATGGAAGAGAAAGAGAAAAATAAAGCTCTGGCTGAAAAAGAGAAAAAGTGGAAGGAAAGAGAAGAGAAAAGGCAGAATAAAAGAAAACTACAGGAAACTAAAGAGAAAAACACTAAGTCAATTTTAAAGAATGTCAAGAAGTCAAAAAATGAAGGATTGTATGATTCTACAAGTGGTGATGAAAGTGACCACTATTCAATCCAAGGTAGTGAGGAAGATTACAATGCCAATGAAAGCTCAGAATATGAAGACAACAAAGTGGAACAACTTCAGCCGGGTGACTTCTGTATTGCAAAAGTTTTTGGTAAAACAAGAGATGTTTTTAGATTGTTTGTTGCCACAGTAACCGAGAAAGTGAATGGAGGGTATGAAGTATCCTTCTACAGAAGACATGACCGAACAATGAAGTTCATCAAAACTGAAGAGGATGCTTTTATCAGGGAAGATGATGTTGTGCGCCTGTTACCAAAACCAACAACCAGCAGCTCAGCACGCTTCAAGAATATGATTACTTTTGCAGCTGACCTCAGTGACTTAACTAACCTCAATTAAATTCAGTTTTATCAAGAAACTTACAAAAAAAAAAAAAATAACCAGAAGGTTCTTTTTCTTTTTTACTCCAGACTATTATCAAGAAAAGTTGATTGCATGTTTTTGTAATACTTTTTCTAACATTTTTCATGAACATGAAATTATTAATTGTTTTCAAAGAATTCATATCATAGTCTGACCAAAAAGTTGTGTTCTTACCTTTCTTAAACTAAGTTATCATTAAAGTTATATTTCTAAAGAATTTTGAAGCAGTTTTTCACCTTTTAGTTCTTTGAACACTAGCTATTTACTTCTTTTGTCCAGGGGGTGCTTTGTTTACATCGCACTTAAGGTGTTTTGGAATTGCAGTTACTGACCAACTATCTTTTTTTTTAAATAAGTAGAAGGTCTGTGAACAGGCCCAGATACCTCAGAAAGCTTTATTAGTGGTCTTATAAAATGTAAGGGGGGTGGGTCCACTTACCCCAAATTCATGAGGTAACTGGGCCCCCTTGTAATAAAAAATATAAAATATATTTATACCATATGAAAGTCTCCAAACTGAACTAAATGATACATAAGGTTTTAGACTACATATATGAAAAATACCATGTTCAGTTTCAATCAATATATATCAACAAAAACTTCACAAAACTATTCCTCAAAGTTCAACTTTATTTTCCACATTGTAAAACCATGACCCAGTTACCCCAAGACACCTTAGAATTATAGATTTGGAATTATATCATATAAATTAGTTAAACATTTCATTTTATGTTTGCCATTTAGCTTTTTAAGTCAATCAGGTATTTCTTGAAAAGGACTGCAAATAAATTTCAATTACATTTGATTTTAAAGTTTTTTAATTAAAATTTTTTTAAATTTAATTTCTCATACACAGAAGTTTGTTAGGTAAACATGCTATGAATCCACAGTATAATAAACTCTGTTTATTGTTTGATGATGTATGACAGTTTGACCAGTTAAATTTTTGCACTTACAGTCAATAAACACACTTGATTCTTACATAACCTACTGCTTGATTATGGCATTCCACTATCTGATAAACAACTAAAACAATAAAATCCTGCTAACTTAGAATTATTGAGTTAGGGCTACAAATAAACGTCTACCCAAGTATAAAAATATAACTTATGCGTTCACTCACATATAGGTCATTCAATATCACACCAGATATATAATTTTTTTTACTGACTCATAAGAAACATAAGCTTGTCTAACTTACAGACAACTTGACACCTATGATAACCAACCATCTTATAAATGTGTGTCCTATCTATCAGCTGATTTTTCATTCACTCTTCAAAGAGCCTGAATATAGAATCATCTTATTATATATAAACCAATAGAGTCTGCACACAAATCTATATACTGTACTAGGGGACACCCCTACACGCTTGTGTGCCAACCCCGATGCTCGCTGCGCTTGATACACCTCAACCTTCGGCCTCGGCATGTGACTTTGACTACAAATAATAGTAGATTATCTTTATAACGTAAAATCATAATATTAAATTTATTTACAGTATTCCACTCACACTACTTGCGTTGCTACCTATTTATTAGTATACGGTATTACTTAGCCTATTTCAAATGTGTTTATTTCATTTGATTTTGTTTAACAGCTGAAGATTAAACTCTTAATGCATCAATAAGATAATGTCATAAATACGAAATAAACATGTTTATTTATTTAAAAAACAGCTGTTATTAATTTACTAAAATCAATCCAATGTTATTCTTATGGAAAAAAAGAAATTTTGAGGAGCTGTTTGTACCCCTTAGGAATGGAATTTCTAAAAATCCTTTCTTACTGGGTCCCTTCGATACTAAAGCTAACTTTGTTTAAAATTTCGTGTAAATCCATTTGGTTTTTGAGATTTCGTGATGATTGAGTGAGTGAGTCAGTCAGTGTTATTTGGCTTATATATAGAGAGATTTGAAAAAAATAACGAAAATACAGTTTTAGTGAATTTAACATCTACAATTCAGGCTCTAAATATTGCACTGTGCTGATACAAATCTTGGAACACTTGATTAATCAAGCTCCTTATAACACTTTTTGATCAGTCAGATCTATTTAGTGTGAGGTAGGTTATGAGCAGACAACCAACTCAACCTCAATAATTGATACTCACTTCTCCCACTCAGCCTCCATTATTATTTGATGTACAAAGTTCTTATTGGTCTATAAACACAGTGCATAAACCCTTTTCATATGCTCCTTTCGTAATTCTAGTTGGTTGAGGAAAGTTATGATCCTCATCATTTAAAAAAACATTTTGTTTTAAAATATTTTAGAGTGGTATATAAAATTAAAAGTGTTTATTTTCACCAAATTTTAGTATATTCTTAAATTGTGGATGAGTATAAATAAATTGACACTGATACTCCAAAAGAAAAATGACAACAAAAAGATTGTAAGTCTAACTAAAACCACTCAAGTAGAATATCAAAATCAAAGCCATTTTTCTTTTTAGTCAGATTATATCTCCAAATCTTGAAAATTAAAAATATATAAGCTCCACTACCTTGATAACCCAAGTTCACCCAAGTGCCCTTGTGAGACCGCTGGCTGAGATACTCAAGTGATACTACAAGCAGAATTCTCTTGTGAATCCAGAAACCGAAATCAACAAATGGGGCTGCAAGCAGAGTCCTGTCACAAGGCTGTAAACTGCTTCTATACTAGCCCAAAAGTTAAGATCCTCAAGCAATGCTACAGACAGAGTTCATGTTGATTGTAAGAGCCCTCCACAAGACCAAAGGCTGACAATGACTAAGAGGGCTACTGACAGTGTTCACACGCGAAGCTGAAGGCCAAGATCCTCTGATGAAGCTGCAATTTGAGTTTTTTCCATGAGACTGAATCTTCAAACTGGGATGTAGATAAAATCCCCTCACGAAGGCCTTAGATCGGGCTCCTCTGAGGGGCCAAAAGCCGAGATCTGCAAGTGGTGCTACAGCCAGTGTTACCTCGTGAGGCTGTGGACAGAGATCTATGAGCAGGGCTATTTTGAGTGCTCTTGTGAGGCCAGAATTTAAGATTCACAAATGGGGCTACTGACAGTGTCAATGAAAGAGCCGAGATGCTCAAGTGATTCTATAAGGAAAGTACCTTCGCGATGCTGTAAACCCAACATCCCCGCAACTATGAGGGGGCTTGGGAGCTTAACTCATAACAAGCAAAGCTATTAATATTAATAAGCACCTGGCAATTTTTAGTTATAATTATTAAAAAAATTTTTAAATATCATTTTGCAATAAAGAACATTCTGACTATATTTAATTTATTAACAAATGTAACAATTTTCTTTTTTTGTTTAGCCTGCCTTGCAGGAATTAAAGAACCTATCTGTATTTCCGCAGCTACGTATGGAAGAATCCTGGATAGTTTCTTTTTCTCCACTTAATGATATGCTTAAATTTGGCAGAGGGAATAATGATAAGGCTTGTGATTAAATCTTAATTGTTTCCACAATTTAGTCTAAAATAAAGTAACAAATAAAATTGTTGAAAGACTTACGGATAGTAAGTATCACATTGTATTATTGGATAGTCCTCACGGAAACATTGTGTGTTCAGAACATTAAAGTAAATGTGTCCAATGAGTTGAGAGGTCTTGGATTTGTCGGCTTTGAGGCAATTCAGGAACAGCTGATCACAGTCACAGTTTAGCCTAAAGTAAAACATAATTAATTTGTCTCTGGAAAAGAAAACTAACATATTTCCTAGACATAACTTTAGATGAGGCTGTATTTTATGGGTGGAGTTTCAAGCATCAGGAGGTCTGGGGAGTATGGTCCTCCGCTGGAAAATTTTCCAAATTTAAGAGTCTGCATGGACTGTCGGCAATGTTGCTTTTAATCTCACAAGGTTATTTGCTAATGCATATTTTGTCGTTCTTTATGGACCAAAATATGTGTATGAGGTGTCACTTTAAACATTATCAAATTGCGCATTTAGTTTGCTTTTGATATTTTGAATATATACACCTAGTTTTGAAAAATAGGTGAAAAGAAAAAATTCAAACTAAATATTTTTTCCATTAAACTGATAAGGAGTTTACAAAGTAATTCCTATTTTTTTGGAAAAACCTGTTTAGAAATAATTGTTTAATTTGGCTACATGTATGTCTAGAAAATGTATGAGTTAGAAAATAACATTGTTCTTATGGGATTAGAACCATGGCCGACAGACTCTGCAGACTCTTAAGTGCCAAATGACCCATTTTTAGGCTGAATTTAACTCTTAATTAACAAGAGTTCAGTGGCCAAAAAACTATGGTTTGACTTGAGAATTCTTACTAAAAAATAAGGGATTTTTTAGACGTCAGAATGTTCTTGCATTAACATCTGATCATAAGAATTTAAAAGTTGAAAGCTTATTACCTTTTAATTTCAAATGCGGAAATACTTTCCCCTGAAAATTTCTCAGCCATGAAAATAAATAGATAGACAGTGCAAATAGACTCAAATAGTTTAATACAACATGTAATTGTATCTTTAGAAAGAAGTACAATATTACAAAATTTAAAACCCAATATCCGTTTTTCTTTATCATTACTCTGTGATGCATCATTTCTTAATGAACTAAGATTATTTTTTGTTTCTTTCATCACAGAGTAAACAATTCCATAATCTACTGTAGTGCTTAGAAAGGCAAACTGTTACAGGGATAAGAATTTTAAATATTTTGTTGGATATGTGCATGGCAACAACAACTTCAAAATCGGTCAACTGCTTGAACAAACCTTTAGATTTAGCTATTGTATGGGCATCGTTATTTGAATCATTTTCCAAGCTCAGTTCATGACGGGTTTTTTATCACATCAAAACAAGACTGCACTTTTTTTAGAGAATCATTCTTACTTGCCCATCTAGTCGTATCATTTCGTTTTCTCCAATCTTCAGAATTCTCCAAGTTATCTTCAAGTTTTATCTGTCGTCGATAGCCAGAAAAGAATACATATAATTAATTATTGAAGAAATGAAAATATATTCCTTGCTTGTGAAAAATTATTTACTATTTTTTCTATGAATAGAGCAATCTATGTGCATAACACCACACATATAAAATATTTTCTTCAACGTTTTATTGTATATCTACCATTTTATTTATGGGGTTAAGTGTAAAAGCAAACTTTACAGTCCTAACTTCGCCACTTTAATAAAGGCATTTTTCTTTCTTTTTTTCATATAAAGCATCAGGGCATAATTAATTTCATACAAATGTTTTTCCCACTCATGTTAGCAGCTCCGTCCATACTTTGACCAATCATATTTTGTAAATTCATGTTGAGGTGACTCAATGAGTCAATTACACCACTACTGCTAGGCCAGTCGTGTCTCCACTTGTGAAAACCGCTAAAAGATGTTCTACCGGTTTTGATCCCAAATATCCATCACAAGAGTGGTGCACGTAGCATACCAAAACTGCAGTTGCTTCTTTTTTGCTTGCATGATCATCGTAGAGTCCACAATGATAGAGTAGTATTTTGAAGATGAAATATGTTGTGCAATTGTAGAGACAACTAGCTCGCTTATAACATTTATGAGGTTGAGAATCTCAAAAGGTGGACCCCATCTTTTTATCTCTTAGCCTTGTCTGGTCAATTTTCTCACAATATACTCAAACGTCTGCGTTATGTTTCACTAAAAGTCTGAATAGTTTAATTAATTTTCCCGGCATTCAGTTTTTTTTTCTGGAAAGCCAGCATCTCCTCACTTAGGTATTTGCAGCAGTCAATAATAACCTTCCAAGACTTCTCGATGATGTCTTACAAGTTCATTACTTTGTTCCATAATCCTGGAATTAATTCTATTTTCTGCTAACCGTTGTATTCTCGAAACTTGAGATTCCATATGATGTTTGAATTGCTCGTGGAGCTCTATATCTCTAGATGCATTTTTTCAAGAGGTTCTGTAAAAATAAAAAAATATCTCCACCAAAAATGTTTATGACGCCATTGGCGTCATGTCCCCCCTTGTAGGCTCCCCTGCCTTCATATCATTACCACTAGAATGCTATAATGGCAGTGCATTACATCAAGTAAGTTTGCCTTCGTGCAAACTAACCTAATGTACATAAAAAAAAAATCAAAAACATTTTTTATATATTTATGTTCAAGTACAACATTTCAGTATACATTTACAAAGTAACACATTGATAAACATTGTTACTTGGAATAGAAATCATTGTTGGTGAGTCCATGAGCTGTCTGGCCAGCTTCTATGACATCATCGCAAGAGTCATGTTCTCGACAACACATATCTGTTGATTCTAATGATCCAAGATCCTCATAGCTCCCTGCAATATTGCCAGAACCACACCATTTTGTACCTAGAACAAGACTATTAATTAATTATCATATTTAATATATCTTATTGAACTGCCATGCTCGTTCTTTATTCTTATTCAATTTAGTTTTTACTTGATCAGAAGTATGTTTTTCTACCACTTACCAATAAAAGCCAAATTTCTGTTCCCCTTATTTTTGTATTTTTACCAAGTTATTTTATAGTTTGTTTGATCATTTTATTCTTGATTTCTTTTTCTTGTATTGTTAATGTTCTATTAATAAAATTTAATAAAATCTTTGAGATTGATATGTTCGTGAATATTTTCATTTAGATTATCTCCAGATCAAAAACATTTTCAGTTACAGGCTAAATTTCATACAAACTGGATATCTTGATGTACTTACCTATCAGCAAAACTATATTTTTTTACGAAAAATTAGTTTTACATTAAATGCATGGTAAAATGTAAAAATTAGAATTTTTCATTATGTACATCAATTAAAACAAAGATCTAGTATAAAATCAATTATGCTTTTTGAACAGAAAATGTAATGAAAGGATGACAATTATTATCTAGCATTAATTATATGTTACTTGTAGTGGGCAGTTAAAAAGGATTTAAAAATATCCTTTATAACAGTTTTATAATACGACAATAACAAATTAGCTGATTATAACTACTTTAATTCCCAATCAGCTGATTTAGTCAACAGATTCAGCTGGTACATAAATTACAGATATACAGTCATTAGTTTGGTGTTTACAACCAGTACAATGAATGCTAATAATGTACTTTATCAATATTTTAATGAAATTTCAACATTCTTTTACATATCACCCTGACAACTACGTTTAGTTTATAGGGAATTTAATGCTCTTTCAAATGGTATTACTTTCCATCTTATAAATAAAATTGGTTTGGTTTTACGGTCAATCTAATAGTAACAAGTCGTTTAGTTTTTAAAATAAAAAAATATGCCATTACAGCCATACGGCTGAGAATCGGATCATGGTTTACATGAACATTTTTGTTCCTCTTTGCAAGTGGAACCCGATGGTGAAGTTAATGTACTTAATGTAAGTTAATGTATAAATAGCAATTGAAGTGATATTATTACCATTTATTGGATCAAAACCTGAGCATAGTTTGGCTTTTTCATCAAGTGTCATTTTGTAAGACATAATCAACTGTAACTTTGAAATAAATACATTTTCACAGGAAACATTCTATCCAGATTTTAATGACTTGTGAAAGTTATCTAAATGACATTATAAGTTTTCTAGTTTGTTCTTACAATAGATAAAAACAAAAAAGAATCAGCTGTAGAATTAGTTGTTTATTGTACTGTTTTTTTACGTCTAATCATTTACAAATCCAAAATGGATTATACTAAAATTAAGTGAGGTAGATGAACAATTATAATTAATAAGTTGATTTTACCTAAATATTTAAATCCCTTAATCTTGGACTTGAAAAAAATCCTAGAACAGAATTAGATTATTATATAAATGTTGTCTGACATTTTGCGTATTTAAGATTTTTTCTTTTTAACTACTAATTTGCTATTTGGAAATGTGTGATGAATTAGATGAATGAGAAGTGATTAAACAGTAGCAGTTTTGTAAAACATATACCGGGTATCGATAAAGAATGGTGAACTTAAAATGATAAATTCATGAAAGTAGTCATGTTTAATATCTGGAAATGTCTAAACAACTACAATATAAAAAGTAAAAAGATTTTTGAAATTGCTCATTGACAAATTATAAAAGTTAATCCTTCAAAGTCTAAATATATTTTGTCCTTTACCTGGAAAAATCAGATTGAACCGTTCTTTATTAGGTCCACGCATAACTAGACCTGACCGTTCCAATATAGCTGGAGATGTCCCTTCCATCAAGATTTGCCAAGATTGGCTCAAATCAATAAACCATAAGAGAGAACCATACAAATGTAAAACTAAGTACATCTTGAATTAATTAAAAGTTATATTATTATTAAATAGCTAACAGCAAAATGACTGAACGAAGAGCGCATCTGCTGAACAATTGTGAACTAATCTTAGACTCCAACTGTGCTCAGGCTTGATATATGCTTTGCATTATTCAGAACTTTCTGATAGAATGCTATGCTTAGGCAGCTCTATCATTCTGACCTGAATCAAGGATTCAGTTTATTTGATTACAACTATACGATTTTATCACCTAATTCAGAGTTTCACTATTTTCATTTTATTAATATTCAATTTCATACAGGCAGGGCTGGCCTGAGGGTTGTGCTATGTATGCAGCCTCACACTCAAGTCTTTTGGAGGGGCATAAAATTGGCCAATTTTGATAAAAAATAAATTTTGCAAATTTTTAGAAATTGATTTAAATGTTGGGCAGAAATATTTAAACTAGAAGGAACGTTGTCTCAAAACTTTTGTAGTTGAATTGCAAGGTAAAACGAAGATTTACCACAGTGAGTTCTGAAATACAATAGTCTGATATCCTTGACTAAGTCAGTAGAGCAGTCGTCTGATCCTGTGGTGAGACGCAGGAAGGGTTGTTTCACTATGTTCAATTATTGGTTCACTATGTTCTGTTGTTTTATTTTCTTTTACCTATGAGATATGGAAATTTACCTTAGGTCCGGTGGACGGTAGTTCCCGGACTTGCAATATAAGTGTAAAAATCACCGTAACTTTACCCAGAAGCTCTCATCAGTTTATTTAACATAATAGGGGTTTAAGGTACAAGAAAGAGTATTGAACCTTTTAAGTCAATCAATAAAAACTAAATTGAGATACATACATTAAATATCTTTAAAGACTCAAAAGTGCACAAAAACTGTGTTATTAGACCTTAAATTTCAAAAATTTCCCCGGAAAGAATCCCCGAGCCCCCCCTTTGACCTGGGAGGTATTCCATACCCTCCATGCCCACCAGTAAAGGCATAACATGTGATTCTTACACACTTTAAATGTTTGCCTTAGGCCGGCCCTGGATACAGGAATCAATCACTGATGTGTAAGCAAGTTTTTACTCCGTATCAATCATTACATCTTAAACAATGAAGAAGTTGGTGATGAATACTTTTTACAAATCAGCTGTCAAATTTCATTCTCATAACAACCACACAGGTTTTCAAAAGTGGTTTGTAAAAGTAGAGGTGAGGAAACCTTGGATGTGCAGAAAATGAAAATCTTTAGGAAAGGGTCAACCTTCAGGGGTTTATTCCAGAATGTTTTAAAAATGTTTACAGATTCTCCTAAAAAAGTAATGCTATATTTTTGTTATTGTTGTAAATGTACTAGTATATTAAAGCTTAATGACCAGATTTAGTTTTAAGTCTAATGAAGATGGACCAAACAGATCAACTTTAAACTTTAACACTTTCCGGAACGTCAATGGACCCTCTCCCAGGAGCAGGCGACGTTCTGGAATGGCATTCGTCTTTGTATATTTCCATCGTTACTATCAAGCCAGCATTTTCGTTATAGTTTTCATTTCTCGTCAGCTCCCGGGGACAGAGTTTTTTCACATTTTTGTCATTGTAGTTTTTAGTTTGCATTTATGTAAGTTAAAATATATTACAATAAATACAAACTTAATTATTGATTAGTATCTTTATATTTATTAAAATTTTAATTATTTTTATTAGTTTCATTTTGTATAACAAATACTGTTTATCTATGTGGAAATGGCCTATTTGCTAAACTAGACAGTTCATCAGAAGCAAATGAGTTTACAGTTCGAAAATATAACAGGAGATTCAGTTATGTTTATTATGGCTTCTGATGATGAATAAATAGACTGGGGTAGAATGAACCAGTGGGTTGAGGGGGATTCAATATTAAATGAATTGCATATTTTTTATCAATTTTACTTGTCACTATGTTGAAATACATAAACGTGCAGTCATGGTGCGAAGCCGGGAAGGCAGCACTGCACAGTGCATTACGTGACTCTATGCAAAGCCACAGCGAATGTGTTAACAATGTAATAAATATTATGAAAATAAAATTTATAAACTAATATTTTGAAGTTCATTTAACTATTATTATTATGAAAGACTAATTGTTTACCAGTGCCTTGCTCCTTGATTAACATATAAACAATAATGTGTTAGTTTATTTTAAATGTTAAATTTCAATAATCATAACTTAGTCTATTTCAAAAGAGTTTATTTTATTTGTTTTTATCTAACAGCTGATGGCGTTAAATAAATAAAGTGATTCCATTACATTATCATTGACACTTTAAAGGCCACTGGAGTGGAGCCCTTGGGTTGGAAGTGAATGAAACCATGCTCGAGAGTAAACTCTACAACTTCCCAAAGTTTCATGGCGATTCTTTTGTGAATCCTTCTGGTCTGAGGAAGGTGAGCATGGTTCACCGAAATCGATCACCATAATATTTGTGCATTTTGTACTGGTATTGTAATGTATTTGTGCTTATATTGTAATACATTTAGGTTGTGTGATGTTCACTTGTACTGTATGGCGATCCGGTGAGTGATTTAATAATGCATAAAGGACAAACACACATACATTCGTTTTTATTTTATGAAAGATGATTAAGGAAAGATTTTATTACTATTAAAAATCCTAAAGTGTGCTTAAATTACAAAATTGTGTTAATTTATTTAATTCAACATTTGTTGTTGACTTTTGATTTTAATTGTAATAGGTGATACTCATAAAATAACATGTTACTGAGCAGCATAATAACAATGTGTAACAACTACTTCTGGGTGATAATGTCACCTTACAATGATATGTAACAACTACTTCTGGGTGATAATGTCACCTTACAATGATATGTAAAGCCTTGCTGATAAAAGAAACACTGTGACCTGATTAGTTTATATCATAGCCATGCTATGTGTGATCAAGAATGGATGAAAACAGGATGTAAAAAAATATTGATCAATTATGATCAATAACATATTTAAAAATATTTAAACAGTTGTTGTTTATAAACACGACCCACCCACCAAGCTAGTATTCTACTAGCTACTAGTTCTACTCTAACCGAGATGGAACTTTATAAAAGCTTATTAAAGGCTTACACAGGAAAGGTTGAACTTGGGTTAATTCCTTAACTAAGAACTATGATCATTTTA
The DNA here is from genome assembly GCA_035578905.1 of Stictocephala bisonia. Classification (NCBI taxonomy): domain Eukaryota; kingdom Metazoa; phylum Arthropoda; class Insecta; order Hemiptera; family Membracidae; genus Stictocephala; species Stictocephala bisonia. Next base: position 138,003 of record JAQJVL010001123.1, read on the forward strand.
TCAGTCTTGTTGAATTCACTACTTCAGTGTGTGTCCTGTCTGCTTCAGAAAATGATACACACCAGGATGGGGCAGAGAATGTGTGAAGATCTATCTAAAGCTGAAAACCTTGATATAGTTGGTCATTTGCTGCATTCTTTCAATAGTGTTAGGAGGGAGAAGTGAGTAAATACAGAAGAAAATCTAAATGTTATCAGCAATAAGTAAACTTGGTCTTAACTTAATTTCCATTGATAAGCTTCCTGACAGGCTGCATTTGCGAGGTAAAAATATAGCAAAAAGCGCTGTTTCCTTATTAGTACTGTATAAGGATATTAATAATAATATAAATATAGCAAACTTTAAAAAAAAAAAAATTGTATACAAATTAAATAAGATTAAGAGAAGCTCAAATGTACCATCAGAAGTATCTAGGTTTTCACTCTTCAAGTGTTAAAAGAGGCGTTCTGTGCTCTTCTAGTTGATAAGGCAGTCGGATTAGATGATGTCTTTTCAGAATTTTTCAAACATTTTGGTACTAAAGTTAAACTATGCCTTTGGACTAAACTGATTAAAGTTGTTTCGCCCAGGTGGGTGTTTTATTTGACATTTTTCATTGGGAATAGTTTTGAAAAGAAAATTTATAGGCAAAATGGGTTTTTTCTATTATAAGACTACAAAGCTCGAATAATTTTTGTACTATTGGAGCAGTGAGTGCTGTAATCCGGCTACTTGGGGACAAAGTGTTGTGCGAGATAGGTTCTATACTCAGTCCTCTTAATATTGACATGGTGTCCGCTCAATGGTTGCCATCGACGTAGACAGTACTATAGAAGTCTGGGGTGTCCATATTGGGTGGTAATCTTATTCTTACATATGAGACGCCGACACAAGGTTGTGTGTATTAAGGCGAATATGAATGGTGATATGATTATAGGATGAGTGTAGACTGGTTATTAACTGAGTTCAACTGTTCCTCAGAAAGGGCAATTTATTAATAGCCCAATAACCAGAGCAACTAAGGGACGTACAGCTTTACGTGGAATCCGAACCACATAGTGTAGTCAGATTTTCAGCTAATTGACAATCCTGATACTTAGTTTTCTCTCCCACACACAAAATCCGGACAATGATTACCACCCAACATGGACACCCCACACTTCTCTAGTAGTGTCCACACCGATAGCAACCACTGAGGGGACGCCATGTCAATATTAAGAGGACCGAGCATCTAACCTATCGCCTAAAATCTCCACAACACTTATCTGGATGTTGTATAAGGGAGTGCACTGTGTATCAGGATTATCAATTAGCTGAAAATCAGACCACACTACGTGGTTCAGATTCCACGTAAAGATGTGGGTCCCTTAGTTGCCCTGGTTACTGGGTTATTAATAAATGACCCTTTCTTATGAAAAGTCAAACTCAGTAAACAGATTAAACAGGTCATCCACACTCACGTAATCATTTATATGCACTTTAAATTACACACATAGTTGTGTCGGTGTCTTATATCTAAGAATCAAAGAAAATATAACTAAATGCCCCTACTCCAATAAGTTTTCTTTTCAAAACTGTTCCCAGTCAAAAATATAAAATAATGCATCTGGGGAAGCAACTTGAATCTGGTTAGTCTGATGGCATAGTTTAATTTTAGTTATTGTGAAAATAGTTAATTTGTAAACTAAATGGATAAATTAGCTTTTTGTTTCTTCCTGTGTGAATTATTCTTGTTAAAGTTACAGTTGATTGTCTTAGAAATTTATTTTTGATGAAAAAAGCCAAACTGTGCTTAGTTTATAAACCAATAGAATCATTTCTTTATTATTATTTTTTTTCATGTGACACCATGATCACTATATATAACCCTTCCATTAGTCGTAACTTTAACTTTGACCAACTTCTACTTTCCAAATTTTACCCTCTCAGTTTTGGCTCAGTAAAATAATAATAATAAATCTTTATTTGTGTTGACAACAGCTTGTTGTATACAATACGTCATAATATATTAAAAATTAAACTAATAAATAAATAATATGAAACCTGGAACACACACTCATTCTTTCATTTATACATACATTTCCAACATTCATTCACACCCTCATTCATTCTCTGGCAATGTTCGATCCTGCTCCGAGCCAAGACTCGCTTTCTTAGTTGTATTGAAGGAACTCCCCCTCCGAGTAAAAGGCCTTTTGAGTCAAGAAACTATTCTGCCTAGCCTTTAGTGCCTGGGGCACTGAAGCATTTTTCATTGAGTTAGGCTATTAATAAACGTAGCACCTGCCTGTGCTCATATATCACTATTTTGTGTTGTCCAATTCTGTAACTGTCCCTGCCTCTGGTTCCGTATGTAAGTATACGAGCAAGGAATTGTATGTATGTATGTATGTACCTATTTCCAGTCATTTTATTTCAAAAACGGCTCTACCGATTTTCTTCGTACTTTGTCTATAAAAGGTTTTCTACCTCAGGAATCCAATGGATTTGGTGACAATTTTGAGAAAACTCATTTTCTATGAGTTTTCACGATTCCAAAAGTAAATGGGTGGGCGGGTGGGTCAATACCACTGTTTAATGTTTACTATTTACTATTTCAACATGTGAGTTATGATTTTAATTTATTTTTTTAAATAACACATGTTTTTCTGAATCTGTTAAAATGTAAACAAACCAAATATTATTGTATTTTTCTTACCTATGTCTAATATACACAATAATTCAGTTATTCTCGAACTTTATTTCATTTTTATTATAATTTCTTTGATCCGCATTACAGCAAGCAAGATAAATTTACAGTTCATTGATAACTTCAGTTCAGTGTATTTTAACTTTTTCTTAGATGCCAGGCAGACGTCCTCCAAAACGACGCAAGTTTAATTTTAATAAAAATGAGCCACCAATACCGAATTTAAATAAATCCCAAATTACTGAAACATGCTATGAAGCTGAAATTGAAAATACAGATCTTGATTCAAACAATGAACAAATCTTATGACTTGTAATAATAATACTTTGCAAACAACTTCTACAAATAATTCTGGAAATACCTTACAAACTTCTAGCAACTTTCTTAATTACGATTTGCCATCAACCTCGGTGTTACCCCCGAGGTTGATGGCAAATCGTAATTAAGAAAGTTGCTAGAAGTTTGTAAGGTATTTCCAGAATTATTTGTAGAAGTTGTTTGCAAAGTATTATTACAAGTCATAAGATTTGTTTCATTGTTTGAATCAAGATGTGTATTTTCAATTTCAGCTTCATAGCATGTTTCAGTATCTTGGGATTCATTTAAATTCGGTATTGGAAGTCAGCGATTAGATGATATGAACCCGATCGGAGATCGGCTTTCCTGGTACTACTGATTAAACAATTAGTCTGTGCACGCGGCAGTGTTGCTACTAACTATATTAACAACAAATATTACAATAATAAACATCAGCTGATAGTAATAATATATATTTAACACTTCTTCAAGACAATATTTCTGTTTGTATAGACACTTATGGTTTCTAGTTCAGTACGCCGATGACAGGACTCTCTTCTTAAAATGGGCCTCAATTGAACACTTAGAAATTCAATCGTTTCTTAATCTTAATTTGCATCCAAAACTTAAGCAAACTAAATTTAAAGCAATATTTAAATTACTCAGTGAGGGAGTTCCTTCAATACAACTGGGAGAGCGAGCGGGTCGTACATACCAGTGTATGAATGAGAGTATGAATGAATATTGGAAATGTATGAAAGAATGATTGTTGTATTTCAGATTTCATATTATTATTTGTTACTATAATTTTCTATTGTTTTATTAGTTTAGAAATAACAAAATTTCAAACAAAAAAAATTTTAAATTCTGCTTGAAACCCGAAGTCTTAGTAAATTGTCCAGTGGTAATAGCAGACAACACCACCTTACAGAAGGTTGAATCAGCAAAGTTCCTTGGAATTTACTTTGATCGAAGTTTGACCTGAACTAGCCATGTGGACCATGTCTGTGCCAAAGTTTCATCATGCGTTTACGTTCCGAGAAAACTGTCAAAATGTTCTCCAACCCAAGTTCTATTCATGGCCTTCTTTGATCTAATTCAGTGATTTTATTGAGCCAATCAACAAGGCATGTTTCAGGCTAGGCCATGCTGCATACTAATATGATAAGATATTAATATAACATAATAGTTGCTGTGATCATGCACAAGTCAAATAAACAAAGTTCTGTTGTCAATAGCCAAGATGTAAACATAGCATTACAAGAATTTTATAGAACCTATAATATTTGCTTTGAATCTTCCTGTACTTTAAAAAGTTTAAATACGAGGCGTGTTTTTAAAGTAAGTACCGTTTTTAAATTACGCCGCCGCAGCGCTGCGGTCGCCGTTTAGCGCATGCGCTACGTGTAGCCACTTCTGTTGGGAAGCCACAGACGCCATTACGGAACCATCCGATCGAGTTTACATTTTTTTGCGTGATTTTAAAATGACTCCACCTATTGAGAAACCCGCCGACTGCGAAGTGCGTGCTGTAATACGGTTTCTCTGTGCTCAAGGCTTCAAAGCAGTTGACATTCATCACCAAATCAGTGAAGTGTATGGTGAAAACATTATGAGTGCTGGAATGATTTGGAAATGGGTTAGGGCCTTTAAAGATGGCCGCACAAACATTCATGATGAGAAACGAAGTAGGCGACCTTCATTTCATTCTGTCATCGGTAATGACTGAAGGTCGCCTACTTCGTTTCTCATCATGAATGTTTGTGCGGCCATCTTTAAAGGCCCTAACCCATTTCCAAATCATTCCAGCACTCATAATGTTTTCACCATACACTTCACTGATTTGGTGATGAATGTCAACTGCTTTGAAGCCTTGAGCACAGAGAAACCGTATTACAGCACGCACTTCGCAGTCGGCGGGATTCTCAATAGGTGGAGTCATTTTAAAATCACGCAAACAGATGTAAACTCGATCGGATGGTTCCGTAATGGCGTCTGTGGCTTCCCAACAGATGTGGCTACACGGCGCGCATGCGCTAAACGGTGACCGCAGCGCTACGGCGGCGTAATTTAAAAACGGTACTTACTTTTAAAACACGCCTCGTAGCAAAAATAGAAGAAGGAGGGAATGGATATCCAATTATTTAATTAATCTGATATACTGGAAAAATGTGTTATATAAAAATTATTGTACAGATAGGCTTAATGTACAGTTGAAAGAAGAATATACTAATTTGTCCAGATTTGAAAGAAATCATATAAAACATGAAAAGCTAAATTATTATTCCAGGTTAATAGGCAAGTGTAACGGTGATACTAAGCAGTACTGGGGTGTAGTTAGAAAAGTATTAAATAAAAAAATAGCCATTTTAGTTATATAAAGGTAAATGATAGTCCAGTTAAAGTAGAAGGAAATGAGGCTTTAGTAGCCAATGTTTTTAATAATTATTACACTAGTATTGTTCCAGAGCTAAAAGAGAATGCATTTGGTTGTGACATATTTATTCAAGAAGAAACTGATTATGAAATATTGTTAAATAAGTTTGACATAAATGAAATATATATTTATAAGGTAGTATGTAAGATGAAAAACGAGAGCAGGCTGGATGGAATAAGTAGCATAGTCATTAAGAATAACATTGATATATTTGTACCCATATTATGCAATATATATATGAGAAGTCTCTTGCACAAGGGGTAGTACCAGATCAATTTAAAACTGTTGTAGTTGTGCCTATGTATAAGGTGGGGGATGACACTGAGGTGTCATCACATCGTCCAGTATCTCTCATAAACACTATAACAAAAATATTTGAGACTTTATCAAGGAAAAGCTATTAAAGTATTTTAAAGACTTTAATTTATTATCTAGCAATCAGTATGGATTTTTACCTGGTAAGGGAACCGGCTTGGCCTTAGAGAAACATGTAAGTTGCATTATAAATTCAATCAGTGCTAAAAAATTCACCCTAGCTGTTTATTTAGATTTGAAAAAAGCCTTTGACCTTTTGAATATAGATGTATTAATTCAGAAATTCAAACATTATGGAATTGGAGGCTCAGCTTTGGCTTGGTTAGTTTCTTTTTGTAAAAATAGAAGGCAAGTTGTGACAATAAATAACATACTAAGTGAAGTAATGGAATTGATTTATGGGACAGCACAAGGGGGAGTTCTTGGTCCTTTATTCTTCTTAATTTACATAAATGGCCTACTTAGTATCAACCTTTTTTCCACCTTGCTTGCTTATGCTGATGATGTAGCTTTGGTGTGTACAGCTTACAGTAGAGCATCTCTCAGGGCTAGAATTGAGAATGATTTAGCCAAGGCATCAGAGTGGTTAATAAGGAATAAACTACTGATAAATGTATCTAAAACCAAATGTATTTTGTTTTTTGATAACAGAGTCAGAGTCAGAATATCTTTATTGATAACAGAAATACCTCTGCATAATTGCGTCAAATTATCATAATATACATGCTATACATGATATACATAATATTTACAAAAACAAAGAACAATAAAATAATTAACAGTATCCTTAATAAACTAAAGACTCGATTACAATTTATTTAGGTGGCCGTCTCTTAATTACTGTTTACAGGAGGAGAGGTGGACAAAAAATCCCCGACACCGTAGAAGGCCTTTTCAAGGAACATGCTTCTTGCCCCCCTCTCAAACCTTCCCACATCGCCATCCGCTTTAAGAGTCTCAGGCAGTGCATTGAAGAGCTGGGCCCCTCGGTATCTTAGGTGTCTTTCAAAGAAACTTGTTTTGTGAGAAGGAATGTCAACATTATTTGTTGGCCTGAGGTTGTACCTACTTTGCTTGTGATCAACGCGGAACATTTGAGGCTGTTTCTTTACAAAAGTGACACAATTGAACATGTACAAACAAGGAAAAGTTAATATTTTTTTCTGCTTGAAGATTTCACGGCAAGTGTATTAATTCAATAAGCCTAAGTAACAATAAGCCTAAGTCTGATTTACATTGCATGTTTAATTTACTATGTCATAGTTACCAGTGTTTGTATGAGTGTAATTGTTCAAATATATAAATAGTTGATAATGTAAAATATTTAGCAATGTATGTTGACTCTAACTTAAAATGGGATTTTCATACAAAATATCTGGCTAAGAAATTAAGAAAAATAAATTATTCTTTGTACCACATGAAGCAGTTTTTGAGAACTGAATATTTAAAACAGTTATATTTATCATGGTTTGAGAGTACATTGAGGTATGGTATTGTTCATTATGGTGGTACATACTCTACCACATTACAACCAGTGGTAGAGTGTCAACGTCATGCATTGCGCATAATATACAAAGAACAATGTATATCACAACAATCTATACATTTTAGTAATATATACTTACCTTTAGTTAAAGAAGAAATCAAACATAAAATAATTAATTGTAAATCATATTTTCCAGTTTAATATCTTATTTAAAATTACTTTCTACTAATCCATTTAAGTTTTAAATTCTTTAAAAATATCTATATTTTATCATATTTTAATTTATATTGTTTTAAACATATGTTTTTTTTCTGTTTACAAAAACTGATGATGCCTTAATCGGCGAAAGCGCTATTTAAATAAAAAATTGTGGAATAAATTTAAAAATGTATTCTTTTTTAAACCGTTATTCCATCAAGTGTATACAACAGAACATAATATACAGTATTGGACGTACAGACAGATTAAGTTATGTATTCAATCATAATAGTATCCTTACTTTTGATCAGCTATATAAGTTAAACACTTTGATGTATATACACAAACATTGCAGAGATTTCCCTTTCATATATCATATAGAGAAACAAGGGCTGCTCAATTTAATCTTCTTAATGTACCTAATCATTTTAAAGAAATTTCAAGGCACCAGTTTTCTTATCTTGGCCCAACTCTTTACAATAAATTGATTAGAATGTTTGGAAATAGTATACTTGTTGAAAGGAAGCCAAAGTTCAAAATGAAATGTTTAGAATTTATATTAAGTGTCCCATGAACAGAATTCAAATATTGGTACTCTATCTATACTCTATATATATTTATTTACTTATATATATATATATATATATATATATATATATATATATATATATATATATATATATTGTCTCTATATCTATTTATTTACTTATTTATTTATATATATTGTATAATTTGATACATATTTATGAAATTTTTCCCATCTTTGTTGGAGTTTCGGATATTATATTTGATAAATGTACATGTTAAAGTTGACTAGATTGTTGAGTAATATTTTGAAGTATTGTTAATATTTTTAACTGTACCTATATTATTGTGTAACTTGGATATTTACTAGTTGGTTTGTTTATTAGATTTTTTCTTTTTTTCCTTTGCTGTTTATAGTTAAATGTTTTTTTCCTAGTTGCATGTATCTTTATTGTAAGATTAGTTATAGCATTTTGCACTGCTAGTAAATTGTGGTAAATTGTTTTACGATATGTAAGTTACTTGTGAATGAAATGTATAGAACTGTAATAGACTGCCAAAGAAGTTTAAAACTATTTATATATAAGTAAGTACACGCACATATTAGGTGCTTGGGATTGTTGTGTTGGAAGCATGTACTTATTGATACTTATCCATTTGCATAATATCTATTATTGCATGTATTTCTTGTAAATTATTGAATAAATATTTTTGAAAGAAAGAAACGTATATAGTTTTAAAACTAACAAAGCAGTCAATGGAAAAATCATGCAATCAATAAAATTTATACAGAATACATGCATACTAACACATGCTGAGCATAAAATACTTAAAAGATAAGAAATAATATCTACATATTACATAAATAAAAACAAATAATAATTCTCATGCAGGCAAGTAAGTAAAGTCAAAAAATATATGCTTGTTTGATCAAATATACGCCTAGTCAAGTGTGGTGGGTGTCACTTCAGATCTAGTTAGTGTCACAAAGTCCAAGTCAAAAAACTCAGTCACACTGTACAGTGGGTCTATCAAGAGCCAATCTCTCAATAGATTATCAAGCTTAGATCTAGGCAAGCTTCTAATATTAACTGACAGGGCATTAAACATCTTAACCCATTTAGACCCACTGTTCCCATTTGGTGCAAAGAACAGATTTCTAGTTTAAAAAAAGGTTACTAAATAAATATATAACGAAAAATATAGCTATTATATCAATATCCACATAAACATTTGCACAAATTAAACGATATGAATAAAACCCGCTCACCCACCCATACACATACAGTGGTATTGACCCACCCGGCCACCCATACACGTACAGTGGTATTGACTTACCCACCCACCCATACACATACAGTGGTATTGACCCACCCGGCCACCCATACACGTACAGTGGTATTGACTTACCCACCCACCCATACACATACAGTGGTATTGACCCACCCGGCCACCCATACACATAGAGTGGTATTGCCCACATGTCCACCCATACACATACAGTGGTATTGACCCACCCACCCACCCATACACATAGAGTGGTATTGACCCACACGTCCACCCATACACATACAGTGGTACCCATACATATACAGTGGTATTGATCCACCCACCCACCCATACACATACAGTGGTTTTGACCCACATGCCCACCCATACACATAAATTGGTACCCATACATATACAGTGGTATTGATCCACCCACCCACCCATACACATACAGTGGTTTTGACCCACATGCCCACCCATACATATAAATTGGTACCCATACACATACAGTAGTATTGATCCACCCGCCCACCCATACACATACAGTGGAACTGACCCACCCGCCCGGCCATACACGTAGAGTGGCACTGACCCACCCGCCCACTCATACACATACAGCGGTATTGACCCACCCGCCCTCCCATACACGCACATCGGTATTGACCCACTCGCTCTCTCAAACACGTACAGTGGTATTGTCCCACCTGCTCTCCCATACATACAGCGGTCTTGGCCCAAACGCCGTCCCATACACGTACAGCGGTATTGACCCACCCACCCACCCATACACGCACATCTGTATTTTAATGCCAATAAGACAAAACAGAGCTACAACTTGTAAAGTTATGGCTTATGGTCAGTGAGAACAGAAAAAAAATTGGATGAATATAGTGTTCTTGCCCTTATTCACACATGTATGACAGTATGTTACTGTGTGACTTGGAGATGTACAGCTGATATGTTATACAGTAGAAACCCTATTTTCCGTCAGGGGTCGGGACCGAGGCCGTGACGGATTAGAGAATAGACGAATTAGAGAGAATCCACCCACTCACACTTATATCACTGGAAACTTATTATTAGTGCTTACGCACGTTAAATTTTAATGCTGTATGGTACATATTGATTAACGAAATAAGAATGAAAAGGTTAGAAAAAAGTCATGTTACAGAATGTACATACTGCAGATCATATTTACGCTTTTATTACAGTAGGCCTAGTTTTAATGTAAAACATAAGCTTGTACATTATGTAATGAGCACAAAAATTAATTATCAACATTCTTAAAATTAAACTGCAGCACAGTGTAATATATTAAAGTCCAGTTCCCACGGCCAGTGTTTTCGCAGACATCAGGCGATGTCAGTACATGAATAGCGTGTCGCCTGTGTATCATCAGACATGACCGTTCCAACGGCCCGTGACCTGTGTAGGCATCGCGGCTTAAAAATTCATCTCCAACCACAGGCCTTTGTAGTACCGCCTCTTTCACCATGTTGTACGGGATCTGTTCAGGAAGCCCCGGACGGCCTGTCGGTACATCAGGCGTACACAGACAAGCTGTTCCAATGACCTGTTATCTGGTAGACAGCAGACGAGGCCTTACAGATGACAGGCCGTTGAAACTAGGCTTATGAGGGCTAGATGGCTGGAGGGGGAAATTGTTGTCTTCCAGATGGATAAGTCATATGACAACTGTTATATCGTGGCGCGACGAACTCAGACACTGACGGATAACAGAACCTAGCGGAAAATAGGGTGACGGACAATCGGGTTTTCACTGTACCTGTTTTATACCTCTATCAGATATAAACAAAAATCGTGTTAACATATCTACATTTTATCCACCACTACAATCATATGTATGTGTATGGGTGGGCGGGTGGGTCAATACTACTGTATGTGTATGGGTACCAATTTATATGTATGGGTGGGCATGTGGGTCAAAACCACTGTATGTGTATGGGTGGGTGGGTGGATCAATACCACTGTATATGTATGGGTACCAATTTATGTGTATGGGTGGGCATGTGGGTCAAAACCACTGTATGTGTATGGGTGGGTGGGTGGATCAATACCACTGTATATGTATGGGTACCAATTTATGTGTATGGGTGGGCATGTGGGTCAAAACCACTGTATGTGTATGGGTGGGTGGGTGGATCAATACCACTGTATATGTATGGGTACCACTGTATGTGTATGGGTGGGTGGGTGGGTCAATACCACTGTATGTGTATGGGTGGACATGTGGGCAATACCACTCTATGTGTATGGGTGGCCGGGTGGGTCAATACCACTGTATGTGTATGGGTGGGTGGGTAAGTCAATACCACTGTACGTGTATGGGTGGCCGGGTGGGTCAATACCACTGTATGTGTATGGGTGGGTGGGTAAGTCAATACCACTGTACGTGTATGGGTGGCCGGGTGGGTCAATACCACTGTATGTGTATGGGTGGGTGAGCGGGTTTTATTCATATCGTTTAATTTGTGCAAATGTTTATGTGGATATTGATATAATAGCTATATTTTTCGTTATATATTTGGAGGGGTCAGAGCAACAACCAACCAAGTCCAAAATTTTGATTTTTGTAGTTTGCTATGGTAACGTGTGTCTAAAATCGAGTTCTATTCAGTGCAATAACAAACCAAGTCCAAAGTTCAATAATTTGCCACCAGAATGCGTTAGTTTGTTGATGCTCTGACAGGCTGCAACAAAGTTTCAGAGCAACAACGAACCACGTCCATTTGAGGTTATGTTGATGTTGTTATCGTCTGTTTGGATTGTTTTTGAAGCATTAAAATGACTTCTGATAGTGACTGGAGTCCAGGAAGTGATGAAGGTAAGGTTTATAACATTTATTACAACCTAGAAGTCTAGAATCCTTAGACTTCTAGGATCAGAGGAAGGGGTGCTGAGGACATATCCAGCTGTTTGGTGAAACACATCATAGAAAATGCTAAGGAATATGAAAGTATAACAATGTTTTCAGACAGCTGTGGCAGCCAGAACCGTAATATTAAGATCTGTCTATCTATGTTAAAGCTAGTAAACGGGCCAGAATAACCGCCGAAAACATTGATCTCATGTACATGGTGGTCACTCGTACCTACCAAATGACACTGACTTTGGCATGATTGAGAGGGCGAGTCAGAAAAACCACCAATTGTACGTTCCAGAAGACTGGTTTGAAGTGATAAAATCAGCAAAACGCAAGAATCCGTGTTTCGTGGTCCACCAAATGAAAAGAGAAGAATTTTTAAGTACCAAAGAACTTGAAGAAAGTGTGGAATATCGAAAAAAGGGAACTGACGAGGAACCTGTCAATTGGTTAAACATACGTTGGATAAGACTTGTTAAAGGAGAACCTTTCACAGTGTTCTTCAAACACTCACTGTGTGAGGAAGAACCTTTCAGGCAGTTGGACTTAAAGCAGTACGCTCCTACCAAACCAAGAAAAAATTCAAAAATTAAAAAAGGATTGAACTTACAATCACTTTCTGAAGTACAACAGAGCCCTCTCTATCCAAACCGCAGACCGGTCACACAAGCGAAAAAAGGTGACATGCAATCTCTTTTTCCTTACATACCCCCCACCCACCACCGGTACTTCAAGAACTTACCTGTTGAAGTCACTACAAGAAGAAGAAGTTTAGAAGTAGATGAGGAGGCTGATGAAGAAAATGATAAAATTGTTTACCTGTAACTTAGTTTTTTCAACCTGTTACTTTGTTTTGACCTGTAAAAGTGGTTCTGTAATAAATCAGAATGTTTTATCTCGACTAAAAATATTGACTGTTCATTTAATCAATTATTCCCTGTCACTATGACAATGTAGTTTATTCGATTTTCACCACGACAATGTAATGAAAATGTGTTGTTTTGTCAGATTTAACTTTTGTGGAGTTGGTTAAATACTGCAGAGTCAAAAAATGGAAAACGTTCAGTGCAACAATCAACCAAGTCCACGAAAAAAAGTTTGCTTGGTAATAAAAAAAATATATATATACTTTTTTTTACTTTTCCTGCACTAAACGTTTTTTATATATTTCAACTACATTAATAAAAAAAATTTTTTTAATGGTCAAAGATTGCCAAAGTTATGAATTTTGAACTTTAACTCAATTTTTCTCAGTTTTTACTTTTTTGGACTTGATTGGTTGTTGCTCTGACCCCTCCATTTATTTAGTAACCTTTTTTTAAACTAGAAATCTGTTCTTTGCACCAAATGGGAACAGTGGGTCTAAATGGGTTAAGATGTTTAATGCCCTGTCAGTTAATATTAGAAGCTTGCCTAGATCTAAGCTTGATAATCTATTGAGAGATTGGCTCTTGATAGACCCACTGTACAGTGTGACTGAGTTTTTTGACTTGGACTTTGTGACACTAACTAGATCTGAAGTGACACCCACCACACTTGACTAGGCGTATATTTGATCAAACAAGCATATATTTTTTGACTTTACTTACTTGCCTGCATGAGAATTATTATTTGTTTTTATTTATGTAATATGTAGATATTATTTCTTATCTTTTAAGTATTTTATGCTCAGCATGTGTTAGTATGCATGTATTCTGTATAAATTTTATTGATTGCATGATTTTTCCATTGACTGCTTTGTTAGTTTTAAAACTATATACGTTTCTTTCTTTCAAAAATATTTATTCAATAATTTACAAGAAATATATGCAATAATAGATATTATGCAAATGGATAAGTATCAATAAGTACATGCTTCCAACACAACAATCCCAAGCACCTAATATGTGCGTGTACTTACTTATATATAAATAGTTTTAAACTTCTTTGGCAGTCTATTACAGTTCTATACATTTCATTCACAAGGAACTTACCATATCGTAAAACAATTTACCACAATTTACTAGCAGTGCAAAATGCTATAACTAATCTTACAATAAAGATACATGCAACAAGGAAAAAAACATTTAACTATAAACAGCAAAGGAAAAAAAGAAAAAATCTAATAAACAAACCAACTAGTAAATATCCAAGTTACACAATAATATAGGTACAGTTAAAAATATTAACAATACTTCAAAATATTACTCAACAATCTAGTCAACTTTAACATGTACATTTATCAAATATAATATCCGAAACTCCAACAAAGATGGGAAAAATTTCATAAATATGTATCAAATTATACAATATATATAAATAAATAAGTAAATAAATAGATATAGAGACAATATATATATATATATATATATATATATATATATATATATATATAAGTAAATAAATATATATAGAGTATAGATAGAGTACCAATATTTGAATTCTGTTCATGGGACACTTAATATAAATTCTAAACATTTCATTTTGAACTTTGGCTTCCTTTCAACAAGTATACTATTTCCAAACATTCTAATCAATTTATTGTAAAGAGTTGGGCCAAGATAAGAAAACTGGTGCCTTGAAATTTCTTTAAAATGATTAGGTACATTAAGAAGATTAAATTGAGCAGCCCTTGTTTCTCTATATGATATATGAAAGGGAAATCTCTGCAATGTTTGTGTATATACATCAAAGTGTTTAACTTATATAGCTGATCAAAAGTAAGGATACTATTATGATTGAATACATAACTTAATCTGTCTGTACGTCCAATACTGTATATTATGTTCTGTTGTATACACTTGATGGAATAACGGTTTAAAAAAGAATACATTTTTAAATTTATTCCACAATTTTTTATTTAAATAGCGCTTTCGCCGATTAAGGCATCATCAGTTTTTGTAAACAGAAAAAAAACATATGTTTAAAACAATATAAATTAAAATATGATAAAATATAGATATTTTTAAAGAATTTAAAACTTAAATGGATTAGTAGAAAGTAATTTTAAATAAGATATTAAACTGGAAAATATGATTTACAATTAATTATTTTATGTTTGATTTCTTCTTTAACTAAAGGTAAGTATATATTACTAAAATGTATAGATTGTTGTGATATACATTGTTCTTTGTATATTATGCGCAATGCATGACGTTGACACTCTACCACTGGTTGTAATGTGGTAGAGTATGTACCACCATAATGAACAATACCATACCTCAATGTACTCTCAAACCATGATAAATATAACTGTTTTAAATATTCAGTTCTCAAAAACTGCTTCATGTGGTACAAAGAATAATTTATTTTTCTTAATTTCTTAGCCAGATATTTTGTATGAAAATCCCATTTTAAGTTAGAGTCAACATACATTGCTAAATATTTTACATTATCAACTATTTATATATTTGAACAATTACACTCATACAAACACTGGTAACTATGACATAGTAAATTAAACATGCAATGTAAATCAGACTTAGGCTTATTGTTACTTAGGCTTATTGAATTAATACACTTGCCGTGAAATCTTCAAGCAGAAAAAAATATTAACTTTTCCTTGTTTGTACATGTTCAATTGTGTCACTTTTGTAAAGAAACAGCCTCAAATGTTCCGCGTTGATCACAAGCAAAGTAGGTACAACCTCAGGCCAACAAATAATGTTGACATTCCTTCTCACAAAACAAGTTTCTTTGAAAGACACCTAAGATACCGAGGGGCCCAGCTCTTCAATGCACTGCCTGAGACTCTTAAAGCGGATGGCGATGTGGGAAGGTTTGAGAGGGGGGCAAGAAGCATGTTCCTTGAAAAGGCCTTCTACGGTGTCGGGGATTTTTTGTCCACCTCTCCTCCTGTAAACAGTAATTAAGAGACGGCCACCTAAATAAATTGTAATCGAGTCTTTAGTTTATTAAGGATACTGTTAATTATTTTATTGTTCTTTGTTTTTGTAAATATTATGTATATCATGTATAGCATGTATATTATGATAATTTGACGCAATTATGCAGAGGTATTTCTGTTATCAATAAAGATATTCTGACTCTGACTCTGTTATCAAAAAAACAAAATACATTTGGTTTTAGATACATTTATCAGTAGTTTATTCCTTATTAACCACTCTGATGCCTTGGCTAAATCATTCTCAATTCTAGCCCTGAGAGATGCTCTACTGTAAGCTGTACACACCAAAGCTGCATCATCAGCATAAGCAAACAAGGTGGAGAAAAGGTCGATACTAAGTAGGCCATTTATGTAAATTAAGAAGAATAAAGGACCGAGAACTCCCCCTTGTGCTGTCCCATAAATCAATTCCATTACTTCACTTAGTATGTTATTTATTGTCACAACTTGCCTTCTATTTTTACAAAAAGAAACTAACCAAGCCAAAGCTGAGCCTCCAATTCCATAATGTTTGAATTTCTGAATTAATACATCTATATTCAAAAGGTCAAAGGCTTTTTTCAAATCTAAATAAACAGCTAGGGTGAATTTTTTAGCACTGATTGAATTTACAATGCAACTTACATGTTTCTCTAAGGCCAAGCCGGTTCCCTTACCAGGTAAAAATCCATACTGATTGCTAGATAATAAATTAAAGTCTTTAAAATACTTTAATAGCTTTTCCTTGATAAAGTCTCAAATATTTTTGTTATAGTGTTTATGAGAGATACTGGACGATGTGATGACACCTCAGTGTCATACCCCACCTTATACACAGGCACAACTACAACAGTTTTAAATTGATCTGGTATTACCACTTGTGCAAGAGACTTCTCATATATATTGCATAATATGGGTACAAATATATCAATGTTATTCTTAATGACTATGCTACTTATTCCATCCAGCCTGCTCTCGTTTTTCATCTTACATACTACCTTATAAATATATATTTCATTTATGTCAAACTTATTTAACAATATTTCAGAATCAGTTTCTTCTTGAATAAATATGTCACAACCAAATGCATTCTCTTTTAGCTCTGGAACAATACTAGTGTAATAATTATTAAAAACATTGGCTACTAAAGCCTCATTTCCTTCTACTTTAACTGGACTATCATTTACCTTTATATAACTAAAATGGCTATTTTTTTATTTAATACTTTTCTAACTACACCCCAGTACTGCTTAGTATCACCGTTACACTTGCCTATTAACCTGGAATAATAATTTAGCTTTTCATGTTTTATATGATTTCTTTCAAATCTGGACAAATTAGTATATTCTTCTTTCAACTGTACATTAAGCCTATCTGTACAATAATTTTTATATAACACATTTTTCCAGTATATCAGATTAATTAAATAATTGGATATCCATTCCCTCCTTCTTCTATTTTTGCTACGAGGCGTGTTTTAAAAGTAAGTACCGTTTTTAAATTACGCCGCCGTAGCGCTGCGGTCACCGTTTAGCGCATGCGCGCCGTGTAGCCACATCTGTTGGGAAGCCACAGACGCCATTACGGAACCATCCGATCGAGTTTACATCTGTTTGCGTGATTTTAAAATGACTCCACCTATTGAGAATCCCGCCGACTGCGAAGTGCGTGCTGTAATACGGTTTCTCTGTGCTCAAGGCTTCAAAGCAGTTGACATTCATCACCAAATCAGTGAAGTGTATGGTGAAAACATTATGAGTGCTGGAATGATTTGGAAATGGGTTAGGGCCTTTAAAGATGGCCGCACAAACATTCATGATGAGAAACGAAGTAGGCGACCTTCAGTCATTACCGATGACAGAATGAAATGAAGGTCGCCTACTTCGTTTCTCATCATGAATGTTTGTGCGGCCATCTTTAAAGGCCCTAACCCATTTCCAAATCATTCCAGCACTCATAATGTTTTCACCATACACTTCACTGATTTGGTGATGAATGTCAACTGCTTTGAAGCCTTGAGCACAGAGAAACCGTATTACAGCACGCACTTCGCAGTCGGCGGGTTTCTCAATAGGTGGAGTCATTTTAAAATCACGCAAAAAAATGTAAACTCGATCGGATGGTTCCGTAATGGCGTCTGTGGCTTCCCAACAGAAGTGGCTACACGTAGCGCATGCGCTAAACGGCGACCGCAGCGCTGCGGCGGCGTAATTTAAAAACGGTACTTACTTTAAAAACACGCCTCGTATTTAAACTTTTTAAAGTACAGGAAGATTCAAAGCAAATATTATAGGTTCTATAAAATTCTTGTAATGCTATGTTTACATCTTGGCTATTGACAACAGAACTTTGTTTATTTGACTTGTGCATGATCACAGCAACTATTATGTTATATTAATATCTTATCATATTAGTATGCAGCATGGCCTAGCCTGAAACATGCCTTGTTGATTGGCTCAATAAAATCACTGAATTAGATCAAAGAAGGCCATGAATAGAACTTGGGTTGGAGAACATTTTGACAGTTTTCTCGGAACGTAAACGCATGATGAAACTTTGGCACAGACATGGTCCACATGGCTAATTCAGGTCAAACTTCGATCAAAGTAAATTCCAAGGAACTTTGCTGATTCAACCTCCTGTAAGGTGGTGTTGTCTGCTATTACCACTGGACAATTTACTAAGACTTCGGGTTTCAAGCAGAATTGAAAATCATTTATTTTTGAACTGTTGTTATTTCTAAACTAATAAAACAATAGAAAATTATAGTAACAAATAATAATATGAAATCTGAAATACAACACTCATTCTTTCACAAATTTCCAATATTCATTCATACTCTCATTCATACACTGGTATGTCCGACCCGAGGCTCGCTCTCCCAGTTGTATTGAAGGAACTCCCTCACTGAGTAATTTAAATATTGCTTTAAATTTAGTTTGCTTAAGTTTTGGATGCAAATTAAGATTAAGAAACGATTGAATTTCTAAGTGTTCAATTGAGGCCCATTTTAAGAAGAGAGTCCTGTCATCGGCGTACTGAACTAGAAACCATAAGTGTCTATACAAACAGAAATATTGTCTTGAAGAAGTGTTAAATATATATTATTACTATCAGCTGATGTTTATTATTGTAATATTTGTTGTTAATATAGTTAGTAGCAACACTGCCGCGTGCACAGACTAATTGTTTAATCAGTAGTACCAGGAAAGCCGATCTCCGATCGGGTTCATATCATCTAATCGCTGACTTCCAATACCGAATTTAAATGAATCCCAAGATACTGAAACATGCTATGAAGCTGAAATTGAAAATACACATCTTGATTCAAACAATGAAACAAATCTTATGACTTGTAATAATACTTTGCAAACAACTTCTACAAATAATTCTGGAAATACCTTACAAACTTCTAGCAACTTTCTTAATTACGATTTGCCATCAACCTCGGGGGTAACACCGAGGTTGATGGCAAATCGTAATTAAGAAAGTTGCTAGAAGTTTGTAAGGTATTTCCAGAATTATTTGTAGAAGTTGTTTGCAAAGTATTATTATTACAAGTCATAAGATTTGTTCATTGTTTGAATCAAGATCTGTATTTTCAATTTCAGCTTCATAGCATGTTTCAGTAATTTGGGATTTATTTAAATTCGGTATTGGTGGCTCATTTTTATTAAAATTAAACTTGCGTCGTTTTGGAGGACGTCTGCCTGGCATCTAAGAAAAAGTTAAAATACACTGAACTGAAGTTATCAATGAACTGTAAATTTATCTTGCTTGCTGTAATGCGGATCAAAGAAATTATAATAAAAATGAAATAAAGTTCGAGAATAACTGAATTATTGTGTATATTAGACATAGGTAAGAAAAATACAATAATATTTGGTTTGTTTACATTTTAACAGATTCAGAAAAACATGTGTTATTTAAAAAAATAAATTAAAATCATAACTCACATGTTGAAATAGTAAATAGTAAACATTAAACAGTGGTATTGACCCACCCGCCCACCCATTTACTTTTGGAATCGTGAAAACTCATAGAAAATGAGTTTTCTCAAAATTGTCACCAAATCCATTGGATTCCTGAGGTAGAAAACCTTTTATAGACAAAGTACGAAGAAAATCGGTAGAGCCGTTTTTGAAATAAAATGACTGGAAATAGGTACATACATACATACATACAATTCCTTGCTCGTTTTATAGTATAAGATAAGAGATCGTCTATGCCTGTGGGACACCATACTTCAGCTTAAATTTAGAATCTAAAATAACAATTATTTTATTTTAATGAGCAAATTATATAGTTGCTTTGAAATAAGTATTGATATATCTCACAGTATATTTAAACGTTCACTTAATGTCTTGTCCACTAGTTAATTTAATAACTAATTGTAATTAATTGTCATATTTTTATGCCCCATTAAGTACTTACTTAATGTACTGCATAACTCTTTGTCAAATCTATGAACTTTTTAGGCTACCCAACTGGCAACTACACAGCAAAAAAATACACAGCTGTTTTAAAATGTTTTAATTCTGGCTTGTGTCGTCTGCTTCGTCACAACAATATGAGACGTATTGTTCTATTATTGTTTATTTTAGTTTAGTAGATTATCTTCATTTCATCAGTCATCACATACACTTACACAATACTCTGCTATCATACAAATTTTATGTAAGAAGAACAGAGCCATAGTATTTGCTCAAGGTTTCTGACTAATTAACAAAGTTATCTCAATAACTTAATTAGGTTGGTTAAGCATACTCTCACTGAATAGAATTAATATTAGAATAGTATACAAATGTTGTTATATTAATAAGAAGTAATTAAAAAAGCCTACAACAGATATGTTATCTTTTTAAATTCATTTACACAGTCATTTTTAATTAATCACTTTTCTGAAAGTAATATTAAAAAATAGGTAATACTATAAAATATAGAACAGGAATCTCGTCGATTTTGTAATTTTTTGCTGAAACTGTTTTTTCTTATAAGATAAATAACTAAGAAAATAGAATATGATAGTTTTTTCATTGGAAAAATCGGGTAAATTACGAAAATGAGTTAAAACGGAAAAATATTTTCATTCGTAGATTTAGCGTTTTGAGTACTCAAGTAGTGTGGAATTTTGTCTTGATAACGAATATGGAAATGTCCATTTTCAGTAAGGTTATTTATTTATTTATTCTTTCTTTCTTTCAACGGCAATGCCAGCATACATAACAAAAACACATTGTGGAATACATACAACAAACTTAAGTGATAGAACAAGACAAGATTAGAATTTCTTTGAATGACAATTAGTAATTAATAACTTAGAAAGAAAGGTTTAACATAATTAGAAATTGTACTGGTTATCACATTAGCAAATATTACAAGACTAGAGAATGGTAAATCATAACAATAATAAATCTCAAAATAAGTGGTAACATTACAGCATAACACTAATACATAAATGATTTGATAGTAAAATGAGATCAACAGGCATGACGAGCTTCAATTATATTTATTATATTTTGATAAGATAGGCCTAGGTTGAGTATTGTTAGGTTTTGTTATGTTTGGTTAGGTTATGTTTGTTTCATTAGGTTAGATTGACAAACACGAATCTGTAACACCAGCTTACACACAAAACCTAATCTAACCTTCCAAATCCAAACCTAATCAAACCTTACATAACCTAACCAAATCCTAACATAACCTAATGACAACAAGCCTGGGCCTATCCAATAAAAACATAACCTTACTAAAACTGGATATTTCTGGGACTAGCACATGGGGGAAAACTCTTGCCATGTTCATGATCAGGACAAAGTTCTGCACCATTTGAGTACCCACAAGGCTATATTTACAAACAAAAATATTTCGGGGTTGTTCTTCACTATCCCGACTTTTCTGCTGAAAATAACGATCATATTCTTGTTCCTTAGTTATTTATCTACTATGAAAAAACTGTAAGCTAACAAATTAACAATGCCCCTGTTCTATATAATTATAGTCAATAGTCATTTATTAGGCCACAAATAACAAAAATACATTGCATTGGCTAAGTCAAATGTGCTATGTAAATATATCGAAATAACAAACACAAACAAAAATAAACTTATATTAATGAAATTAAGCAACAATTTACTAGGCTCAAGCTCACTAACTTGATTTGAATAACTTTAATAAACTATTTAACTTAAGTTTAAATTAAGTTACAGTCCGTCAGCCAAAAACCCCCGGACGCTGTAGTAGCATCCCTCCTGCAGAGTTACCTTTAATCTTTTTCTGAATTTTAAATTACTAACTTATCGTCTAGTCATTATTCCTAGATCGGGAGAAATATTCAACTTTCAAAATGCACTTTGCTTTTCAAGTAATAAACAATATTATTGAATATGCAAAATGAAAAAAATATCTACAGTGAGAGAAAGATGAGTCAAATTCCAAAGCCCCCCTGCTTATTAGACAAGTCAGCAGTAGAGTAATGCGTTCCTCTTGAAGTGATGATAGAAACCATTGTTAATGTACCAAAACATTTTATTTTTCTTCCATGCTTATAACACTTTTTTGGGGTAAGAAAAGAGTGAGGATTCTTGCTGCACTATTGTGATTGAGGGGATGTACATTATGTTACTTGGATTTTAGAGGTTACGGACACTTATATGACAGTATTCAAACTTTTATCAAACTAAATCACCACTGTTTCCCACAAGTTATAGCTGCTGATAAGTTAATTTGATGCACACTGTTTTTCTTTTGTGACATTAAGCTTTGAATTTAAACATTTATATTTATAAATATGTTTATTATATCATATTGTATTTCTTATGTATGTTTGTTATGATTTTGTAAAAAATAAGTTTAACTATACCATTTATTTACAGTTTAATTAGTGCCATTAATATACAGCCTTCATCATGGTTATGGATTTCAGATAACAGGATGAATTTGAAAGTTTGGTATTAGCAATATCTAATCTGAGAGTGAGGATGGAATTTTGGGCGTCTCGCTACCAGTTACACTAGGTAATTATGATCTGGGCCTACACTCTTCCTCAATTAATAATTTACGAGTTTCACATAAACAAGTTCTAAAACCAGTTCACAAAATGTTGTTTATAATTTAGAAAAAAATTGTCATTCATTATTTTAAATATTAGGTAAGTTCTACTTTCTATTGTATACATTAACTGATAGAACGATTTTATATTGCAATTGAAACTGTGAAATAATGTTAACCAAAAACTATCAGAACATGAGCGATAATATAGCTATTCCAAAAAAATCACTTATAAACCAGATAATCTTTTATTCTACAATTTTGGCATTACACCATAGTACATACAAACCTACTGAACATTAGAAAAAAGTACAACTTTTTCTAAATTTTAACTTATTTGAACAAAGTTGTTGATTGGTTAAACAGTCTGGCATTCTTTTATATACTTACTCTTACTTACTCCTGTGGCCATTGGAAACCTAGGTGGTTTTTGGCCTCGCCAACCATGTGCCTCCAAGCTCTTCTATCCTCTGCCAGCTCCAAATCTGCTCCCATTCTTCTCAGGTCCTTCGTCACCTCATCAACCCATCGCATCCTTGGTCTTCCTAATGGTCTCCTTCCTTCTGGTGTACCTCTGAGTACCATCTTTACCATCTCTCTCTCACTTCTACGGTTAATATGGCCCAGCCATCTCAACCTCCTACTCTTAACTATTCCCACAATATCTGGTTCACCGTATAATTCTTTTAACTCTCTATTTTTCCTTATCCTCCATACATTTCCTTCTTTTACTGGTCCAAAATTTCTTCTCAAAATTTTATTTTCAAACGTAATAAGGCGTTTCTGGGATTTTTTGGTAAAAGACCAAGTTTCTGACCCGTATAGCAATACAGGTTGCACTATAGTTTTATACATTCTTATTTTAGTGTTTTTTGATAGCAGTTTGCTTTTGAATAATTTTATTAAACTCCAGTATGATCTTTCTGCTGCTGTGAGTCTACTCTGAATTTCTATTTCTTCTCTATTATTGTTTGTGATCATCACTCCCAGATACTTAAAAATACTAGTTGTCTGGAACCTATAGTTTAATACTTCTAAGTGGTCTTCCTCATCATCTTACCTACTTATTTTCATGTAGTTGGTTTTGTTTTCATTTATTTGTAAACCCACTTTTCTTGCTTCTTCAATTAGTACTTCTGTTAGCACTTTAAGATTATTTTTGTTTTCAGCTATAATGGCTACATTGTCTGCGAATGCTAGAAGGTTTATTTTATCAGTAAGTCTTGCCCCTCCTTCACTATTTCTTGTTTTCTTGAGAGCTTCTTCTAGTGCTATGTTGAATAATAATGGAGATAGACCATCACCTTGTCTCACTCCAGTATTTATATTAAATGTATCTGCATATTCTTTCCCTATTTTTACTTTCCCTTTGGATTCGTTTAAACACATTTTTGCCAACTGAATTATTTTATTAGGTAATCCATACTTTTTCATCATCTTCCACAGTTTATGTCTGTTTATTGAGTCGTAGGCTTTGCTAAAATCGACAAACATTACATATATATCTTTGTTGTATTCCCAATACTTTGAGGTTATTTGTTTTAGAATAAATATTTGGTCTGTTGTTGATCTCCCTTTCATAAAACCTGCTTGGTGGTCTCCTACTATTTCTTCTACATGGCATTTGAGTCTGTTTAAGACAAGTTTAGATAGTATTTTGTATGTTGTATTTATAAGGGATATACCTCTATAATTTTTGCATTCTAGTTTGTCCCCTTTTTTGTGCAGTGGGACTATTACTGCTTCAGTCCACTCTTTTGGCATTTTCTTGCTTTTCCATACTTGTAGAATCAGTTTGTGTAGATGTATGAAAAGTTCTTCGGTTCCATTCTTTATTAATTCTATTGGGATCGCATCTTCACCAGGAGCTTTGCCATTTTTTAATGTTTTTAAAACATCCTTTATTTCTTGTATTGTGGGCTCAACACAAGGAATTTATTCGATTCCTTGATCTTCTTCCTCCTCTGCCAAAACTTCATCTTCAATATTCCTTGCTTCATCTTCATTGCAGTTCAATAGTTCACAAAAGTATTCTTTCCAAGTTTTTAAAATTTAAGTTTGCTCACATGTTCCATTCTGATTTTTCACACCTATTACATTTGGTTTAAAACCTTTTTGGAAAAACCTAATTCTTCTGTAGAAGTCTTTAGAGTTATTTTGGTTGCAGTCCTGCTCTGCTCGTAATAGAGTGTTGTTTATATACTTTCTTTTTTCTCTTCTTAGTGTTTTGTTTACTTCTCTATTTAGGAGTTGGTATCTTGCCTTTGACTCCGCCGTGTTATCTGCGAGAGTTTTCTTTTTCGTTTGTCTTCTTTCTTGAACAAGTTTTTGGCACTCTTCATTAAACCATGGTTTTTTAATAATCTTACTTTTTTCAGACTGTTTCAGCTGATTCTTTGACCCCTTTCTTAATGGTTTCCCATACTCTTTCTACATCCTCTCTGGCGTCTTGTGCTAATACAGCAAACCTATTCTTCAGTTCGATTTGGTATTCATTTATCTTGTTTGGTTCAAACAATATCCTTTCTTCAGCTTTATTCTTTTTTCTCTTTTCTATTTTTAATTTTTTTTTATTTTTAATTTTTTTTAAATATTTTTAATTCTCTTCTCTTTT
Source organism: Stictocephala bisonia (assembly GCA_035578905.1). Lineage (NCBI taxonomy): Eukaryota > Metazoa > Arthropoda > Insecta > Hemiptera > Membracidae > Stictocephala > Stictocephala bisonia. Next base: position 163,611 of record JAQJVL010001123.1, read on the forward strand.
CTTATTTTTATTAAGACTAAATAGTGATCAGTGCCACATTCTGCTCCCCTTAGGCTTCTTACCTGGGTCACTGAGCTCAGATGTCTCTTATCTACTAGGGCATGGTCTATTTGGTTTACCGTGTGTCCATCAGGTGATACCCAGGTCTGTTTGTATATATTTTTTCTAGGAAATTTAGTACTTGCTATGAATAAGTCTGGAGCAAGCAAAACTTAGTAACCTTACACCATTTTCATTACTTTCTTCATGTAAGCTTTCTTTTCCAGCTACACTTCTCTATATATCTTCTCTACCTATTTTGGCATTTGCATCTCCTAACATTATAAGCGTATCATAATCTGAAATATCGGTAACTAATTCTTCTAATTGTGTATAAAAAATGTCTTTATCTTCATCATTGCTTTCTTCCGTTGGCGCATAGTAACTAATCACAGATAAATTATTAAATTTTCCTCTTAACCTAATGTAACAAATTCTTTCATTTATAGCTTTATAACATGTCACAGATTCTAGTAACTGTCTTCTTATGGCAAAACCTACGCCTGCGTAGTGTCTGCCATCGTCACAGCCGCTATATAATATTTGGTAACTTTCTGTATTAAGTTTGCCACAAAATGGCCACTTTGTCTCTTGTAAGGCTGCTATATCAATGTTATATTCTTTTAGCTCTTCACTCAAAATATTTATTTTTCCAGGCACAGCCAGGGTCCTTACGTTCCAAGTTCCAAGTCTCAAGTCCTTATTTCTGAGCAGGGGTCGTTTCCCAGTTGTTCCATCATGGTCCGAGGCATTTTGTTGGCGTTGCTAAACAAATGATTTTTCCAGGGTAGGGTTGTCGGCCCAACCCCCAACCTGGGGGACCAGGGTTTTGATTTCGGAGTCACCTTCTCCTAGGTTAGTGACTTTCACTGCAGCTCCAAGATCCTAACCTGACCTCGGTGTTACATCGGAGTATCCTTCTCCTAGCCTTTGGGTACCCAAACCCTGTCGTACAAGGCAGTACGGGCAGTGCTTATTTAATGGCGGCACTTCCTCGCCATGACACAGCACTATCATCGGGCTCTTATATATGAGATTATCATTCTTTTATATGAGATTTATAAAATATATAATAACACCTCTCGTACATTAGATGTCTGTATAGTTTGGGTCTGATTTGGCTTCCTAAGTACCGTACATTTTTATAACCTACACCCACTCGAAAAGGAATTTTTCTGTATGTTAATCTGGATATTTTAATGGCTGAACTTGCTGTTTTAAAAAAAACACTGTTACTGTAATATGAAAAAATATAGACATTTTTCTTATTTATATTTTTGACAGTTAGTTTAAATATTAAAAAAATTAATCAATATGAAATTGAATATCTCAATATTTTCTTTACCTCTCTTATGCAAATTGGCGTTTTATTTATTTCGTCTTCTACGTTCTGCTCCCACTATAACTTCAAGATCTGGAGGGTTACACATAAATAGATAAAGATGCTAAAAAAATCAATGGTGTTTAACTAGATAAATATTATTTTTTTTTAAAAAGAAATGACACTGTAAATAAACAAATATTAAATACTAGTTAAATTTATTACTTCATGGTTATCATGTAAATTTCAAATAATAAATTATTAGCATTTTAATTTTATCTATTTGTTAGTGTATATTTAACCCTCTAGCACAGGGGTAGGCAACCTTTTTACAACTTAGGGCCTGGTATGGCCAGAGGGGCTGCACATTTTTGCTGTAATTATACGCATATCAAATAAATTAATGGATGACATTTAAGTATTATGCGTTTAACAATTCGTCAACATTATACAATACAAGACTTTACTTGCGCACTTAAAAATGTCTGTGTTAAATTCATAGTACAGTAATATTTATCAATTTCTTGTGAAGTGGGCCGCATGGCTTCATTTATCGAACCACAGGTTACTGATCCCTGCTCTAGCAGTTACATCTAAAATTTACGTGATTGGTCATAACTTATCTATAAGATACTCTTATTTTCAGAAGATTTATAATGACCTAAAACTAATTTTAACACTGATGCATCAAAATTGAAAGTTTGACTTCTTAACCTTATTAAACAATATCTGGTAATGTAATTTCACCAGATCAGATTAAAAATGGCATTTTCTGTTATATAACTGTTAAAATCCAAGGACGGGATAGGTCACACGGTATCTATCAGAAACCACAGACCCTTAAGTTTTAAATGGCTTCAGGTTCTTTACATAAATGAAATTTTCATAATTATTTATATTTGAATAATCATCATTACTTACTCTTTCTCCTGTGGCCATTGGAAACCTAGGTGGTTTTTGGTCTCGCCAACCATGTGCATCCAAGCTCTTCTATCCTCTGCCTCTGAATAATCATCACTATAATTAATAATCTTTCTTATTGTAGTGACTTTTTAAAAACTTTTGTATCAATGAGCCTATCTAAGAAAACTTTATATTTTCAACTAAAGACACTTTATGTATACATTCATTTAAAATGCTGTAATGTGATATTTTTTGTGTAGGACTTTTGATTATCATGAATAACACATTTTAATACAAAATTTAGTTTATTACAAATTATGAATTTCCATTGTCATCCTACATACTGTATACAGAATAAAAATGTTCTACTTGAAATTTTATCAGTCAGAATCATCTTCTTCATCATTCTGGGTATCAGAAGCTTCAAGTTTGGGCACATTCCATGCATATCTTTTCTGCATGCTCTAACAAATTGCTCTTTTACGTTGGTAACAAATATATTTAGTGACACAGCTTCTTTTTTCCTCACTGTATGGTCGACACTTCACACGTTTTTGTAGTTGGTTTGGTCTTTGATTTGTTGGTCTATCTTCTTCAAGATTAGGCTTAAACTTCTTCAGTGATTTTTGAAGTTCACGGGACTGTTGCCTCTGTTCACCTCTGATTGTTGCCCCAGCTCTTCTTCAGTGATTTTTGAAGTTCACGGGACTGTTGCCTCTGTTCACCTCTGATTGTTGCCCCAGCTCTTCTTCAGTGATTTTTGAAGTTCACGGGACTGTTGCCTCTGTTCACCTCTGATTGTTGCCCCAGCTCTTCTTCAGTGATTTTTGAAGTTCACGGGACTGTTGCCTCTGTTCACCTCTGATTGTTGCCCCAGCTCTTCTTCAGTGATTTTTGAAGTTCACGGGACTGTTGCCTCTGTTCACCTCTGATTGTTGCCCCAGCTCTTCTTCAGTGATTTTTGAAGTTCACGGGACTGTTGCCTCTGTTCGCCTCTGATTGTTGCCTCAGCTCTTCTTTGGATATGTTCCAAAATAAGCTCCTCACTTAACTTTCTCAAAAAACACAGTCTTTTAGTATTTTACAAACCGTTGCCACAGGATACTTACTGCTAGAGCATTGATTCCTGCCACTTTGCACAATTGAAAAAAAAAACAACCATGGCCCATCGCCTGGTATTATGTGTAACATTCTATTTTGAGCAGCGCTTATCTGCACCAGATTTAGTGTTATTATGATGAGAAATTATTTCTTGGCTTGTTGTTTTTATTTATTTCATCGTCATGATGAAGTGAAGATATCAGAATAGTGTTAGAACATATGATACCATAGAGTTATTTTTAAGAAAAGACAAAAAAAGACAAGTCAACTGGTCTATGTTTGACAATCTTCAGCTCATTGGGTATACCTTTTCTATTTGTTTTAAGATCCCTACATAAGACATTTTTATGGAATTGAGAAAATCAACTAAATCCACTGAGGAGAACTATTTGTTGGTAGTGATGTCACTCTGAACCAGTTGCATATATGTGTCCACTCAATCTTCTGACTACATTTTCAGTCTCATTACTAGTTTGCCATGGTCCCTCTGGATGCTCTCCGCAATATACCCCTAATTTACTAGTATAAAAGGTTTTGGAGTCACAGAAGGCAGAAATCTTAACACCATATTTTGCAGGCTTTTATGGTATGTATTGCCTGAATCAGCACCGACCTCGGAATGCTTCCAACTTTTTGTTGATGGTAACATTTTCTCCAAGTGAATATGCTTTTTTGCAGTTACTCACAAAATCTTCGAAAACTTCTCTAATAGCTGCTAGTTTGTCGGCGAACAGCTCTTGTTGTCACGTCGTCAAATGTAAGGCATCGAAGTAAAAAGTTGAACTGCCTTAGACTCATTGTTAGTCTACATTTTTTTATGCCAGTATCATCGTGGCCCAAATCTCCTCTAAACTCTGTTTGTTTTAGTCGTTAATGCAGAGAAAATATAAAAGTCCAATACAAGCTATTATTTCTAGGGTATCGGTTAAATTTTCATCTCTTATACAAGTAAATTTTTCTCGAACACTTTCTATTTACTAGTTTGTAAATTTGACAATTGTTCCAATCATTGAACAAGTAATAAAGTTGCTCCAGTATTCAAGAGGAATATTGCTTTGTTTTGCTGGATCAATTACACTCAGAAGACGTCTTGCTATGTTTTGTGGCAAGATTTTTTGATTTTGGGGGCAAGGTTATTATATGTTCCATTTCAGTGTTTTTTTCCGAATTCAGCAGTTATAAATAAATTGTCATTTTGATTTACCTGTTGTTGCTGTGGCAGTGTCAAGGGGTTAGGCTGGGTTGATGTTGATGGATTTTTCACATTGTGACATCTATCTTCAGAATTGACACCAATATGTCCTCTTCATCGTTTTGTTCAGTATCTGAATTTTCAACTTGTTTATCAACATTTTCTTCGCTCTCTATATTCGATTCATCTCCAACCTTGTTTAAATTTTCATAATCACTTTCACTATGTTCACAAAACAACATTTCTGTCAAATGTTGCAAATGATCTTTACAATCTAAATTCAAATGTTTGGCCATTTTAACATTAAAATAATCTTAAAATAAACAAAAACACTCCAAATTGTATTTTAAATATACAAACAAATATACTATAAAGTTCAAACAAGAAGAGTACATGGTATCCGTCAGATACTAACAAAACACTGCCGTTAAGGGTCGCACCGTATCTCAGAAATATTAGGGTCTGGGGGGTTGTTGTGTTGCCTCGATGAAACTGGTTTCCACACTGGCTCATTGAGGGAGTGGAGGGAAGCTTCCATTTTAATGGGTGCGCCCCCTAGACATGGGAGGGGAAAGGGCGGGCAAAAAAAGGTTTGTATCTGTGAGATACGGTGCAACCGACGGAGGGTTAATTGCTGTAACGAAATTGTAAAAAAATAATCAAATTATCATGAAACTATCAAACATTGATATTGAAGTATGGTACCAAATTTTTATTTAAAAACTGTAGGCCACTCATAAGTTTTTATAATAATATAAATAAGAACAATTAAATTTTATCTTAGAAAATATTTTATTTGTCATATGATTTTTTTCTTATAGAATGAATATGCTGAACTACTGAAATAAAACAATGGGGAAATTCAAGAAACACTCCACAGTTAGGGTAAGTCTGATGTTTATAGTTATTATGTTATGATATAGTATGATTATATTATAACTATAGTTATACCATTATACCTCGTCTGTTAGCCTTAATTTTCTTAAGGACCTTGATCTTCTCTCCGAGGTTGGTTTCATTGATCACTTCAGATGGATTCTAGTCTAGAATTGTTATCAGAACATCTCCTTCTTGTTCTTGTCCAACCTCAGGAAGATCGTAGACCATGACCTTGGGTTGGAGTCGCTACGGCTCAACAGGTTTCAAGTCGGACTGTTTAAGGTTCTGATTGGGTAAGATTTTCAATACTCCTTCCTTATTTGAGGTTTCATTGGCTATGCCCCCTCCCAATCGTGCGTATATTCTTGACTTCGATAAAAACTTCATTTGGCTTTATCAGCTCAGCTACTCTTTTCTTAGTGTCATCTGAAATGTAGTTAGGACGCTCTGAGTCTTCTTTGCTAGGATATACTGTAGTAAAAAGACTTAAATTGTGTAGAATGATAAAGAGAAATACATTCAACCAACAACTTCTGATAACCCATGTATAATGAATAATTTGTTCTTTGTTACCTGTACCTTGACAACATATTTGAACTAATAACATGTGTTATTAAATATTATAATGCAAAGAACAAATGTAAACATAGAGATTACACAAAACTATTCCAACATATATCAGAATACATCTTGCTCTGTCCAAAAGTAAACGATTGAGACGTTCTGCCTTCCCATTTTGCTGTGGAGAGTAAGGACATGTGGTTATATATATGATGCCAGATGTTTTCAGGAACTGAATCAAATTATGATTACAGTACTCCTTACCATTGTCTATTCGCAAAACTTGTATTTTCTTATCAGTCTGTTTTTCAACATATTGTTTGAACATTTTACAATGGTAAGTAACTTGATCCTTCGATTTCAAAAAATAAACAAAGACAAAGTAACTATAGTCATCTAGAAATGTTAAAATATATCTAGAACCTGCTAAAATATTCACTTCCATAGGTCCTACTAAGTCAAAGTGTTCTAGTTCTAGACATTGACTAGTTTTAGAACTATTCTTAGGAAAATATAAACGATGGCTTTTTCCCAACATACAGATATCACAAACAGTTTCAGGTTTACTTTCAGAAATGTTGATATCATCAGCCAAGCCATTAGTCAATTTCCTCAAACTATCGTAATTTTAATGTCCTATGCGCTGATGCCAGAGAGTTATACCATTGCATTGCGTGCGTAGAGGAAATTTATTATAAGGCATATCTAACATAAATAGATTGTTTGTCAAACTGGCTGAAGCAATCAACTGATTATTTGAATTGAAAACTTTGGCTCCTTGGCTGTACAGTACCACAGAGTTCCCTTTATTCACAATTTGACTAACAGATAGTAAATTGACTTTTAAGTTTGGCATATAATATACATTACTTACATTTACTTTAGAAGTTTGACCAGAAATAGATATTGAAAGTTCCAAGTCACCGACAATATCAGTTATCATCTTCTCATTATTTGCCTTGGCAATTGTCAGTTCTTAACTTTTCCTTTCATTTAGAAGCATTTTATTATCAACACATAAATGATAAGATGCTCCACTGTCCAGATAAAATTCTCCATAATCATCAGATTGCACAGAAAATGCAGCAAAAGTGACATATTAGCCTTCTTATTATTTCTGCACTTACTGCCTTCTCCATTTGAAGAAGAACAATTCTTTGCAATGTGACCATAACCATTACAGTTGTAACATCTGGGACCTTTTTTTATTTTGTCAGAATTACTCTATCCTATTCTTGTGATTTGTTTTATAAACTGCTCCTTTAGAATTAGAGCTATACAGTTTGGAATCAGTCTCTTTAGAAAATGAATCTAATTTCACTGAAGAGATATCTTGCAATAACTTTGCTTTTATTGCATCTGCCGTAACCTTGTTCCCTGAAGATTACACTCTCGTTATCATGGGTTCATATCGATTGGGTAGACCAGCAAGTAATATTGCTCCAATCCATTCATCACTTACCTCTAGACACACGGTCGTAAGTTTGTGAGCAGTTGTGACTATGCGGTTCACATATTCTTCCACTGAACTACAGTCTTCCAATTTTGTAGTTATCAGAATACGAGAAGTTCAACTCTTCTGGTTAAGCCATTATCCTGAAAAGCCTTGGTTAAACTGTCCCAAGCTTCTTTAGCTGTGGTTGTATTTTGAATATGTACACAGGATCAACCAATCAAATCAGCTTTGAACGATATTTTGTATTCTTTCTCTTATCCTATTCTACATCAGATACAAAGTCCCATAGATTCAAATCTTCCAAATAGGCTTGTACCGCAAATTTCCATGTATAAAAAATTTCACAACCTTTGAGTCTCTCAATTGCTAATGAATTTAGAAAATTTGACATATCAAACACTAACTTGAACATTTAAATATGAAAAGCAGTTAATGACTAATTCCTGGGCCCATAACCTGTAGTAAAAAGACTTAAATTGTGTAGAATGATAAAGAGAAATACATTCAACCAACAACTTTTCATAAGCAGTGTATAATGATTAATTTGTTCTTTGTTACCTTGACAACATATTTGAACTAATAACATGTGTATTATAATGTATTATAATGCAAAGAACAAATGTAAACAAAGAGATTACACAAAACTATTCCTACATATACTAACACAACCGTCCTACAACGATGAGCCTCTCCTTTGGGCACTTCATTGGTCCTAACTACACCAGCATAACTAGTGCTAGGAGGGGCGACACTACCGCCTCTAATTTCTTACATTCTTACATATGAGACGCCGATACATATGAGGCCGTCTTAATGCTTGAGGCAATGCCTAGAAGTCTATTATGAGCTTCCATGGAAAGTTATTTCCTTTTAGATTGAACCAATGCCCACTTTTCCAAAGAAACCAGCTGCTCAAAAAGCAGCTTCCCAAAATTCTGTTGAGATGCAGAATCCACAGCGTCAATCTCCTGGCTGACTGCTGGTTATAAAAAAAAAAATCAAGGAGCTATCACGCACACATCCGATCCGCACTCCCACTTAAGAGAGTCGTATATAATCTATTAGTTTGAATTGAGCAGCTATCAGTTCTCTCAGAGTCTTAACAAATCCATTGTGATATATACTTTTTCTCCTGTGAATTTTTGAAATTTCTTATTCTCTCAACAAAGTGTTGTGGTTGTATTAAATTCCTTACGCAATCAATTGCAGAACATACTAACACTTTTAAGCCATTCTTGGAAAGTCCATCTTCAGTTGACGTAAAGCTTTGTTGTTCTCTTTCAAGGTTGGCTTGCCCCAATACACCTCCTTAGTCACTAGGCTGTAGACAGATGGGCCATTGTTAACTTTCTCAAGGGCAAGGTTCTTGTAGATGAAGTCAGTTTCACATGGTCGGCCAAATTTTTGTCGTAAAGCAACTGCCACACCCGCTGACATATGGAAGTCACGAGATAGGGTATGTGCTATACCAACTGTTATTTTTGTAGTGTTTAAAGACTTCAATCAATGATTCCTCAACAACAGTGATAGATCAGAAGACGGGCTGCCACCATTTTGTGTTTATCAAAGTGGTTTCTTTTGAGTGATTTTTATTGTTGTATAACAATTTAGCCACTATTTCCGCTATCCTAGATTTTCCCTTTTTATAAAAATGAATACCATCATAGGCATATAAGTGTGCAGGAAAAAGATGAAGAGAGAGAAGTTTCAGATTTGTATGGTCCTTAATTAAATGCCTAATCATGGAGATTTCGAGGTCAAGGTTAGGCTGGTCAGACATATCTCATGGGACCTGTACTTAAGAATGAGATTAGTTTATCGAGTTATTATTTATTACCCTGTTAGTATCATTTAGTGCCTGTGCTTTGAATGTTGTTAGAATGTGCTTTGGACCTGATACAAGATCCAGTAGTAAAGGTAGGCTAGGGTAGAGACACTAGCCCCAAAACAACTCTGGTGTAACAATCTAACAGTAAGCTGTGACAGTATGGGCAGACACCTATCACAGCTGCTGAGTGAACAACTGCAGCAGACCGATACAAAGGTGTTTGGCTTCTGTAAACCTGGAGCCAAATATGAAGACGTTGCGAAAGATATAAAGGAAGAAGACAGCAAAACTTGCATCTGGTGAAATTGGTCCTGTGTTTGAAAGTTTAAACAACTGCTTAAAGCGCAACCCCAATTCTGCCTTTCTTATCGCAACAATACCTCCCAGATACGACCTTCCTTATTGGCATTACACAAATGCAAAAATTGATGAAGCAAACGAATACATACAAGAAGTTGTATCTAGATATGACAACGCCCATGTCTTAAATCTTAGACAACTAAGAAGGCACCATTTCACCTGGCATGGTCTTCACTTAAATTCTTTTGGAAAAAGAACATTCTCTAGAGCGATTGTAAACAAACTTCAAGAAATAAATGAAGATTACAAGAATTCCACTGAGAAGCTGAGCCAAAAGATGAATGAAAGCCTAACCATGACGGAGCTGCACAACCACTCGACCTCAACACCACCAATCAGGCCAGGAGAGCTAACCTATGCGGAGGTATCAAGACGGTGTGAAAAAAGTGAAGTGGTAACAAAAAGCAGAGTATTCAGTGCTAGTGAAGTTTCAGTGGGAAATAATTTGTATCAAGGAGAAGGCTTTTCTCAGGAAGGTAACGGCTGTAACCAGCCAGAATACAATCACACCTACATAAATTCTCAAACCACTTTTTTAGAGAAAAATATCAAGACAAATCTGAAAACTCAATCCCTAGAGTAGGCCTACACTTTGACTTAAGATCAGATCATTCTGTATTAGATCATATTAACAAAGAGCTCAACCAGTGGCATTGTGTTAAAACTGGCCATGAGCAATTAACTCTTTTTCACATTAACATACAGTCAATGAAAAATAAAGTAGGAGAACTAGAATTAATATTTGACAAAGTACCCTCTAACGTATTAAGTGTAAACGAGCATTGGTTCAATGATGACGAAATAAAATTGTATATTCCTAATAATTTTTGCATTGCTGCATCTTACTGTAGAAAGCCACCTTACACAAGAGGTGGTTGTGCTATTTACTTAAAAAACAACTTATCTTTCAAAGAGATAGATATCTTGGATTTGACCTCTCCTTTCTTGTGTGAGGCAGTTGCAGTAAGGTTGGTTGATTTTAATTTAATAATAGTAACATTGTATCGCACACCAAACTCTAGTTTCAATTTATTTCTGGAATATTTTGAAAAAATTGGTCGGTTCATTACATGCAAGTACCCATATGCTAAATTTGCTATATCTGGTGATTTCAATGTAAATATCCTCAATAATTCATCTGAAACCAAAAGATTTCTGGATGTCTTGAGATCGTTCAATATTTATTGCACCATCAATAGGCCTACTAGGAAAACATCTTGTCTAGATAACTATGCAACAAACATTGATAAAGAAGACCAATTAGTCTCTCTATTACCAGAAAATATATTGTCAGATCATGCAGGCATCTGGCTTAAAGCTCGTTTTCCTTCTAAAGGTAAAAATAGTACTTATAAAGAAAAACTTGTTCAATCTGTAAGATTGACAACAACAAATAGGCTAGAATTATTTCTAGATAATCTAAGTCTAGTGGACTGGTCTATACTTTATGAATTCCATGATGTTGAGTTAGCCTTCTCTTACTTTATTAATATCTTTTGTAACTGTTATAATGAAAATTGCCCTTTAATTACTGTTAAAACCCAGTCAAGTAATAAAAGTAAAATTAAACATTGGTTTACACCTCACATTCGATCTATGCGCACTTTTATGCTGTCATTGTATGATAAGTATAAAATAACTCAAAAGGATGAAGATAAAAATAATTTTAGATCTTTCAAAAAGTTATATGTAAAGGCTATAAGACAAGCTAAAGTGGAAGCTAATAACAATTTCATTAAGTCCTCAAACAACATGTGTAGAGCTGCTTGGAAGGTGATCAATAAGGAAACTGGTAGAAGTACTCAAGGGGGGGTAAAGACAACCATCACTCCTGAGGAATTCAATGATTATTTCATTACTAGTACTTCTTCACCTGTTGTGGACAATACTAAGAGCAAAGGCAATATTAATATGGCTACAACTCAGTTTAGTACAATGAAGGCAATAGAACTTGTTGAGAATTTCAAACTAAATCCATCTCTGCATCGGTTTAAGTGGGCGCCAATATCTTCTGATGACGTAAGAAAGATTGTTACTAACATGAGTGGCTCCAAGAGTCAAGATGCATATGGCTTATCCAATTGGGTTCTTAAAAAGTCAATTAATATTATTTTAGATCATATTGTCCATTTAATAAACATGGTTTTTGCCCAGTGCCTATTTCCAAATAGTCTTAAAAAATGTGTAACAACACCTGTGTATAAAAAAAGGGATAAGAGTAACCCTGAAAATTTTCGCCCGATAAGTTTAGTTCCAATATTTAGTAAGGTCATTGAATCTTGTATGCTAAGTCAGCTATGTAATTATTTTCAATCGAATAACCTCTTATATTCACATCAATATGGTTTTAGAACAAACTGCTCAACTACCTCGGCCTTAGATGCACTAACTACCATTATTTTGAATAACTTTGAAAATGGAGAAACCTCAGGAATGTTGCTTATTGATTTAAGTAAAGCTTTTGACAGCTTACCACATGATATCTTATGTAAAAAATTAGAGTACTATGGTATTAAAGGGAATGAATTACAACTTCTAACTTCATACCTTAAAGACAGGTCACAATGTGTGAAAATAAACCATAAACAATCCAGTTTTAAAACTCTAACCAAAGGTGTACCACAAGGTTCCGTAATTGGGCCTTTCTTGTTCTTAGTTTATGTTAACGATTTGGATAGCAATGTGACTTCAACATCTATTTTATATGCTGATGACACAAGTCTTATTTCCTCTCACAGGCACATTACACAATTGAAAGTATCTTTAAAAAATACTATCAATAAAGCCCAATCATGGTTTGATGCGAATAAATTAAGAGTTAACGAAGAAAAAACTGAAACAATATTTTTTAGCTTAAATAACAATACAGAAATAAGTAATGTAAAAATATTGGGATTTTACTTAGATAGCAGATTGAAATGGGATACTCATATTGATAATCTTTGTAAAAAACTCTCTAGAGTTATATATTTACTTAGTAAACTTAGAATCTGTGTTAGCCAAGATCTCTTAATAACATCATATTACGCATTTTTCCATTCTTTGTTGACATATGGGATCAGGATATGGGGTGGAGCCAGCACTGCAGAACAAGCCTTCATATGGCAAAAAAAGGCTATAAGATTGATTTGTGGTCTCAACAGTACAGATTCATGCAGAGAAAGCTTTAAAAAATTGAACATTTTAACATTACCAGCACTTTATATCTACACAAATCTAGTTTATGTAAAAGAAAATGAAAACAACTTTTTTAATAGAGCCTCAGTACATACTTACAACACAAGGAAAAAGCTAAACTTGGATACACCACAAATCAGATTGAGCAAAACAAAGTCTAGCCATAAGTTTAATCAAATTCAGTTTTATAATAAGTTACCGATTACGATCAGGTCTCAGAGTTTACCTAAATTTAAATTACGCATCCAAAGGATATTGAAACAAAATGTAATTTATACAATTAATGAATTTTTTAACCTTTCGTTTCCTGAAGAATGCTGACTTCCCCCAACTCACATCGTAAAGATTGTATTGCTAACTTTTATATATTAGATAATACCTGTAGTTTTATTCTTCATTTTACTTTTGAGTACTTTTGTTTGTTTTTAGCAAATATGTAATTTTACTACATTTATTATGTAATTCTTACCATGTGACAATGCCTATTGTATATTAACATGTATTTACTGGCAATAAATAAATTGAAAAAAAGTTAGTTCCATCAATGATCAGAAAGTCGGCACTGGTGGCGCAGTGCTTTAGCCCAGCTACTTGGGGACAAAGTGTTTGGGAGATTGTAGGCGCATCTTCACTGTTAATGAATTGTGTCTAAGATTTCATTTGACTTGTTCGACTTTTTCAGTGACTTGATAAAACACTGTATCAGGCTTCACAAATGAACAGACACTTACTGAAGATTTTTGTTCAACAAGATTTCCTAGGATTCTACCGTGCAAAAATAATAAGATTGAATTTGTTTGCTACAATCTACAAAAAAATAGCCTATTATTTTTAATGTTGTATAGTTGTCAATAAACTTGATAGGTATTATAATAGTTCAAGTTAGGTGAGGATGAAATTGAAAGTTGTAAGGGTTTAAGGCTTGCACTGTGTGTTTTTTCATTGGAGGGTTACAGTTTAAACAGTTTATTTGACTTGATTCTGATTTTAGTTTTTTTATTTTTTCTGCTAATAGTTTCTTATCGTTTTCAAGGGCTTTAATTAGTCCTGAGATGCTTAGATTTTTAGTTTTATATTTGTTTAACTCTGTCTTTAAAAATTGTGTCTGAAAATCGTCATGATTGTCTGTCCTTTTTTGTGTTGTTGATAATGTTTGTCTGTCCTTTTGAAACAGAAGTCGTGTTTAGGCTATCATTCAGTTTTTCTATTTGAATTTTTTACTTATTAGAGTATTATTTTTTTTTCTTTCTCAGGCTGAGGGTCTCTTTTCAATTGATGTTTAAATTAAATTTAAGAGGAGTTGAGTACGTAGAAGATGAGATTGAGTTTGGTATTTTATCACAATTTATTTCAGTTGTTTGTTCTACACATATTTTCAGCCTCCCAGGCCTTTCCTATTTCTGCTAATGCTAATTTGTAGTTTTCTCTATGTCTTAGTGCAACATATTCAATAGGAAATTTAGTCTTATTGTCCTTGTATAGGTACATATCATTTTTATTCACAGTATCTATTTCATTAGTGCCATAAAATTCAACGTTGTACTTGGTAATGGTTTTTTCAATATTTAAAATTGTTGCAGGCCATTTAGAGATATTAAATCTTAGCAATGACTAGATGACCTGTAACAAATTCATTGTTGTTTGCTAGTGAAGTAATTTTAAGGAATGAAACCAGGAGTTTAAGTTGTTTCAAAAAGGCACTCAGTGGCAACTACTCCATTCATCACCACCGGGTAGCCTACTAAAGTCAAAGTCAAATAGAGTAGTGTTCATATTTAATTATTTGATTTACAAGCATAGTGACAGTGCACTGCAAACAACAGCAGACTATGGGAGAGAAGAATTACCCATAATTGTTTGGAAAAATGAACAATGGATGTGAAAGGCACACAGTTGTTGATAAGTTATATCGTTGTTAAATTGTTAGGCTTATAGCTGTACTCTTAATTGTATACCTGCCTGCAACAAACAGGTTTTGTACTGTCGTACTTTGCTCACTTGTTTCTACGTTATTTATACAAGTCATGCATTTTGATTAGTTGACCCTAAATCCTTTAGACTATCTTTAGTTATTTCAACCAGTGATTAAAAGTCGTAAAATTATTAGTCATAGTGCAGTTAATTATTGTTTAAATATATCATAGAAACATGGTTGTTGTAGCTTCAGTGTGTAATGGTACAACTTTCAATCACTGTTAATCGGATTATTCCTCTTCAGAGCCTTGATTCCATTGTTTGAATTTACAGAAAACATATTAAAAATTTGTTTTATACTTACTAAAGAAAACAGATATTAGCATACGTAGAATAATTTGACTTTAAATTGGAACACATTTACACAACACCTGTTAAGTTACTAGCAGATGACATTGTATATGTATGCTGGATATATTGTGTATAATATAAGTAAGTAGAGTTGCCATAAGTTTTAGTAGTAAAATACAGACACCTGGTATATTTGGGTCTAGTGGGGGAGGGGGGGTATTCTGGAAACAGTCTCTCGTGAATGTTACGATATGTGATTTGGGTTGTTAAATTGGTAACTTAATAATATCGACTTAGTGATATTTAATATTAATATTACAACTATTTTAATTTAATATTTCAGAGTAATGTAATACTACAAACATTATTTTTTAATTTTTAAAATTCATTCATTAAGTTTAAGTTGAGATAGCAGAACTCAGTAAATTGTTATAAATATTCTAGAAAATGTTTAGGCATCACTTGTACTAGTTGTACTGGTACTAACTGGCTGAAGGCTGAAACCAGTCATATTTTTCTGAAGATGACATTTCATTTTAAAGTATAGAACTTTTGTTTTTTATGGATTCAAAATATTCAGTACATGACATGTCACTGTTAACTATGATGCTCAGAATATCTTTGACGTTCCCACTGACAGTCTATTCCGATGGGTGTCCAGACATTTGTCATGAGTAAAAAAACTCGTTCAACTGGTGCCGAAGTACAGGGGGGCAGTGAAAGAGCAAACTCCTACAATCTTTCGAAACTTTCACACTTATTTTCATCCAAGTTCAAGGTTGATAATTATCTTATTGTAAGGGAGGGGCATGCATGGTAGTATAATAGTGTATTACTATGCAGATTCATATACTTATGAATCTTCATACAACACACAACCTCTCACGATTGTCAACTGATGATAGCCCACAGGAATATATTAATACATATTTGTCTTTTAAAATATTAAAAATTTAAATTATATTTTTAATACTAATAAAATGAAAAATACAGACATCTATTTAGTTTTTTCTTTGTACGGTACGGACACTGAGTGTAAAATACAAACTGTCCGTACAAAACACGGACATATGGCAACCTTAAATATAAGGTATGTTGTCAAGTCGGTTAACCTTATTATCACTTAATTGACAAAATCTACATATGATCACTTATACAACGCTTTAATAGTATTACGGATGTAAACTTAATAATGCTACATATAACGAAGTACATTGAGTTTTGGTTTTATAGCTTCTTGTCATTTTATTTCCTGACAAGGACACTCTATATAACACTGTCTCTATATTTCAAAAAGTAAGAACCACTTAGAATATTTTTAGAGTTGCTGAAGGAAATAGAAAATTTTGTTGGCAAGTTATGCCTTTGACAGAGTAAAACATGTTACATTTCAGCTATATGTATTCGTTCTGTTTTATTAAATAAGATTTATTTATAAAAAGTGTTATAATTTGTGTGAGATTCATACGATGGGAAGGAGGTTGTGTTTGTGTTTAAATAACACACGTAGTTTGCAGAAGTTTCATATTCCGTTCACTTCAGTTGTGATCAGGTTCAAGAGGCCAGTCAGTGCTCTCTGGTGTTCATAGGAGCAAAATCTAGCACTTTTTATAAGTTCGGTCGACAACAACTAGCTGGGTCTACTTGACGCTCTTCAAGCTGCATTGGAAAAGGCATTGAAGACAGCTGTTTGGCATAAAAAAATAAGTGTCAGGTGAAGATATTGACAAGCTGTGACCCAAAATGTGCAGTGAAAAACTTGGAATGGAGCTGCTGGCATTTCTTGCTCTTCCCTACTGCCTGATAAAAAATTAATATTAAGCAATTCTTGGATATAATTTTTTCTAAAGCTATTTTATAACAATATGTGCCAGACAAACAAGTAGTTACAGAAAGCGACAAAACCTTTACAATAAAAAAATGTATATTTCCAACTGAATTCAGGTAATAATGACAAAATATAGGCATTAAGTTTTAGTGTTTGTAAATGCCATGTATTGTTTAAGCAAATTTTAAGAATGTTGTAGCTGATTTTAACTTTTATCACCACTTCCCATTAACTCACTTCTCTAGTACTAATAATAATCTAAACAGATATTTATTCCTATCTACTGTCTTACGACCTGGTCAAGTTTTAGTGAAGTTAAAAACTTGCGTTTTCAAGCAGAAAGTCCTATAAATTGCATGTCCTATGTAAAAGATCATGGAATGGATTTACAACTTCTATCGTTGAAGTTTCTTTACATTTATGATTGTAGTGGTGGATAAAATGTAGATATGTTAACACGATTTTTGTTTATATCTGATAGAGGTATAAAACAGGTACAGTGAAAACCCGATTGTCCGTCACCCTATTTTCCGCTAGGTTCTGTTATCCGTCAGTGTCTGAGTTCGTCGCGCCACGATATAACAGTTGTCATATGACTTATCCATCTGGAAGACAACAATTTCCCCCTCCAGCCATCTAGCCCTCATAAGCCTAGTTTCAACGGCCTGTCATCTGTAAGGCCTCGTCTGCTGTCTACCAGATAACAGGTCATTGGAACAGCTTGTCTGTGTACGCCTGATGTACCGACAGGCCGTCCGGGGCTTCCTGAACAGATCCCGTACAACATGGTGAAAGAGGCGGTACTACAAAGGCCTGTGGTTGGAGATGAATTTTTAAGCCGCGATGCCTACACAGGTCACGGGCCGTTGGAACGGTCATGTCTGATGATACACAGGCGACACGCTATTCATGTACTGACATCGCCTGATGTCTGCGAAAACACTGGCCTTGGGAACTGGACTTTAATATATTACACTGTGCTGCAGTTTAATTTTAAGAATGTTGATAATTAATTTTTGTGCTCATTACATAATGTACAAGCTTATGTTTTACATTAAAACTAGGCCTACTGTAATAAAAGCGTAAATATGATCTGCAGTATATACATTCTGTAACATGACTTTTTTCTAACCTTTTCATTCTTATTTCGTTAATCAATATGTACTATACAGCATTAAAATTTAACGTGCGTAAGCACGAATAATAAGTTTCCAGTGATATAAGTGTGAGTGGGTGGATTCTCTCTAATTCGTCTATTCTCTAATCCGTCACGGCCTCGGTCCCGACCCCTGACGGAAAATAGGGTTTCTACTGTATAACATATCAGCTGTACATCTCCAAGTCACACAGTAACATACTGTCATACATGTGTGAATAAGGGCAAGAACACTATATTCATCCAATTTTTTTTCTGTTCTCACTGACCATAAGCCATAACTTTACAAGTTGTAGCTCTGTTTTGTCTTATTGGCATTAAAATACAGATGTGCGTGTATGGGTGGGTGGGTGGGTCAATACCGCTGTACGTGTATGGGACGGCGTTTGGGCCAAGACCGCTGTATGTATGGGAGAGCAGGTGGGACAATACCACTGTACGTGTTTGAGAGGGCGAGTGGGTCAATACCGATGTGCGTGTATGGGAGGGCGGGTGGGTCAATACCGCTGTATGTGTATGAGTGGGCGGGTGGGTCAGTACCGATGTGCGTGTATGGGTGAGCGGGTGGGACAATACCACTGTATGTGTTTGAGAGGGCGGGTGGGTCAATACCGATGTGCATGAATGGGAGGGTGGGTGGGTCAATACCGCGGTAAGTGTATGGGAGGGTGGGTAGGATAATACTGCTGTACGTGTTTGAGAGGGCAGGTGGGTTAATACCGATGTACGTGTATGGGAGGGCGGGTGGGTCAATACTGCTTACGTGTATTGCTTTTCTAAATGTGATTCACATTGAACAGTTTTTGTCTTGACTATTTGTAATGCCTACATTTTGTTATGAATGAGGAAACTGGTGGAGCTGTGTTGTAACCCAGCTACTTAGGGACAAAGTGTTGTGGAGATTGTAGGCGATAGGTTGGATGCTCAGCCCTCTATCTACTAGAGACGTTTGGGGTGTCCATGATGGGTGGTAATCATTGTACGGATGTTGTGTGGGGGAGATAACTGAGTATCAGGCTTGTCAGTTAGCTTAAAATCAGACCAACACTACGTGGTTCGAATTCCACGTAAATCTGTAGGTCCCTAGTTGCCCTGGCTGTTGGGCTATTAATAAATTGCCCTTTCTGAGGAACGGTTGAACTCAGTTAGTAATCAGACTACACTCATCCATATTCAAATCATCTTTCATATTCGCCTTAAAATATGCACAACGTTGTGTCAGCGTCTCATATGTAAGAGTGTAAGATTTAGTATAAAAGATTAGAAATACAGTAAATTATCTCCATGAATAAAGAATGAAGTAAACTTTAATCATAAAAGATGTCCTATGGTAGATACTAATTTTCATAATTAGTATAAACTATTTTTACTATTTTAATTCTGAAATTAGTTACTGAATGTTTCAGGACAGCCAGAGCAGTGAGCCCAAAACCAATTTGTGGTTTGATATTTCGTCCAAACAGTGGCCTATTGTATACAGTGTTCACTACAATGTTAGATTTGCTAATCTTGAGAAACTTCATCCCTTTGACGCTTCTAAATGGGCCAACATATTTTCGGTATGCAACTATTTGCATAAAGTATTGTTTGTCTTTTAATGTACTTTTTTATGTTCAACCTTCAAATTATTATCCAACCTTATGGTGGGTAAATTCACTTATTTGAGTTGTGCAGAAAGCTTATATCTTTCTGTCATTTGCCTATAAAATTGTCTTCTTTTTTAAAATAAATTCACAATACTTCTTATTTATTAATAAGCAACATTTCAGTAACCTGAGAAATGAAGTTCTATTTCTTTGCATGGATTTATTGATATTTTTAAATTGTAATAAAAAATTATAGAATTGTAAACAAATTGTTAGTTTTCTTTAAATTGAAACTATACAGCTATCTTAATAAATTTACTTGTATTTTATTTTTTAACTACACAATTATTACTTTGTTATGTCGGCACTGGTGGCGTAGTGCTGTAACCCAGCTACTTAGGGACAAAGTGTTGTGGAGATTGTAGGCGATAGGTTGAATGCTCAGCCCTCTATCTACTAGAGACGTTTGGGGTGTCCATGATGGGTGGTAATCATTGTACGGATGTTGTGTGGGGGAGATAACTGAGTATCAGGCTTGTCAGTTAGCTTAAAATCAGACCAACACTACGTGGTTCGGATTCCACGTAAAGCTGTAGGTCCCTTAGTTGCCCTGGCTGTTGGGCTATTAATAAATTGCTCTTTCTGAGGAACAGTTGAACTCAGTTAGTAACCAGACTACAATCATGCACACTCAACCTACACTCATAAAATCATTCATATTCGCCTTAAAATACCAACAACGTTTTGTCGGCGTCTCATATGTAAGAATTGTAAGAATTTGTAAGTCTGAGAATGAAGCCCTTAACAATATTTTTCAAGAACTAACAATTTAACTAATTCAGTTTTAAAAATTAAACGAATATTTTTTACATGTATTCAATTGATATTTACGTTGTAATCAATTTACATTGATCAATAAATTACTGTTTCTTTTGTTATCACAATCATTTTTTTAATATAAAAATTGAACTGTAATAAAAATTATAATATGAGAGATGACAGACTATAGTGAAATTTCACTATACTATTAAGCTTGTTTCGGATTACTGACCAACTCAGGACATAATAGTTGTCTATATTTGACTCCGAGAGTCATACAATTTTGAAATTTGGACTGTAAGTAGATGTTTCATTTTGACCCCAGCAAGTTGAAACATTTTCATACTTCTGATAAATAATATTGTTTTAAGCAGATAAAAATAGATCATTTTCTGTAAGAATAGCCTGGTGAACTGGGCTGTACAGAAGCTTTGTTCTAACAGCTGTTTAACCAAAAAAATTAATTTGATTGTGAATTCAATACATGATTTTGATTCAAGATTAGAAAAAACGAGGATTGTAATTGCAGACTGTTATTATATCTAGGTCCACATAGTAAATTTATGTGAAAACATTTTGATTCATAAAATTCTTGTCATAACATTTTTGAATTGTCAAAAATTTTCTTATCTTTGGGTTACATAAGTTTCGTAATGATAAAAAGTTTGTTGATTAACTAATTTAATTAATTTCAGTAAGAAAACATTCACTAATTGTATTTCTGTTTATAAAACATCTTGAAAGTCAAAACTTTGTATTTCGATGCATGGGGAAAATCGAGTTCTGTTTTCATTTCTTCAGGCTGGATGAGTTTTTCCTAATTCAAAGTTGTATAAAGTAAATTATGAACTCCTTATAATTTTCAATTTAAGGTTGCTTGCTAAAGTAGGCAATTTCATAAAGACTTATTTATTATTAGCATTTTTAATTTTAAGACTGTGAATAAGTGTGTATGCCCAGGTATTCATAAAATTGACTACGTTTTACCTAAGTGCAATTTAAATGTGAATTTTATATTATGTTTTTCACACAAGCGTTTTGGTGCTGTTAGGTTTATTATTTTATGTATGTTTAAGACGTGCTTTAGTTTTAAAATGTGATGTAATTAACAACATTATAAAATTGTTTTTGAAAGTATCATGGGCTTTTCATCAAAACTCGCAAGACAAAATGAAGATTTGTTTTATAGTTTCCCACCCCCTTCCATGTGTCTCAACGTTTGACATTTATCTGCTTTCTTTTGATTCCCTTTCATTGCTGGCCTTATATAATATAGAAAACATGTGTCTGTGCAGATCTCGTCATGTTTTTGTAAAGTTTCATTACAAAAGTGTATCATATCTCTTCTGGGTCAAACTCATAAAAAACAAATTTGAAAAATAAATTTAGTTTTTTAACTCGTATGATAATTTATATGTTTGATAGGACAATTATATGTACTAAATAGTTACAAATACTGTTACAAAATTAGTATTTTGTGAATAAAAAAATTATTGTAAAAATATTATAGTCATTTTATACTTGTCATCAATAATAATCATGAATTTCTGTACTGTCATAAAGATGGTAACAGTTATTGACTTATGCAAAGTTATTTTTAATTTGTTTCTTTCATGATGAGACTTATGAAAGATAACACAAAACTCAAATAAGAAAAATACTCTGAGAGAAAAGATTTAAGTTTTTACCTGTTAATCTATATAATTTGATCAGATTTACTTCATTATTTTTATAGTTTCTAAAAGAGGAGGGTATGGTGACCGAAGAATCTATCGTAAATCCGAAAGAAGCAACTGAAGAGGACTTATTATTAGTCCACACCAGAAAATACTTAAACAGCTTAAAGGTAAATAGTGTTTAATATTGTCATTAAAATATTAAAAGGACAGCATCCTTAATATTGTCATTAAAAGGATCTTCAATAACAATCATAATCAATTAAAAAGCCTAAACTATTGATGTATCATTTAATACAACTTAAATAGATGAATATGGGTTGTTTTGAAATGAAATGAAATGAAAATAAATGTATTCCCCAAACATTCAAATGTATACATCAGTAAGTTAAATTAAATTGTTTAACATAGTAATAATACAAAAATACATTGAAAAATAATACAAATAATCACTAAACAAATTGTCTAAGATAAAAAGAAAAATAATAAAAATCGTACAGTAATTCCTTTTCATGGGAAAAGCCTACATGGGCATACTGCCTGTACATAGGCTGAGTTGCAAGTATTGAATTCAAAAAGGACCAAAATGTAATTGTTTTATCGCATATTATTATATAAAGGGAAAATATTTTAAATGTATGTCTATACTAACTAAAATATACATAAATAAGAATAGAAAGTAAACAAGTATTTTAAGAAGACAAAATAGATAATATTTATATATAATAATAATAATAATAATATGAACATTGAAACATGGAAAAGTGGTAGCATAAATTAATTTAATAATTAACACTTCAATTACATTGCAACTCGGAGGTGTGGCAATCATATCCAGAAATTAATCACTGACTGTATGACAATTTAGGAAGGGCTAGAAAAAAAAGTGCATGGAGGATAACGCCCTGTGAATACTTCTCGCAATGACTACAGAACTGTACATACTTTTTTGTTTTTCTCGTCATCCAGTCTCAACACAAGACCAAGACCCTCCAAACAAAGGCCCACTCATACAGCACCTGCCTCGGCCACAGTGGGGGGGGTGGCGAGCATCAAATCCGCCCGTATACACTCGTAATGAGATTCTCTGCTCCCTCCTAACCTGTCAGATTGATCCAATCAGTTACCTGTTTTTTGAATATAGATATTGAAGTACAAGAGAATAAATTAGAATTAAAAAGGGGAATTAGAAATGTATTATTTATTACATACTTAGTAAAAAATTCTTAAAAAGGATCTCTTTGGATATGTAAGACCAAAAGTCAGGTGATTTGCAAAATACTGTTTTATTTGATTAAGCTATTCTATGCTAACATTAGGCATGAAAAAACTCCAAATCGTAAGCATTTAGGGGGAAAAATTAAGATTTATTGATTTTTATGCGTTTCTGTTACAATGATTTTATACCAAAGTGTAAATATTAGAGAGTTAATAACTACAAATTTTTCGAATAAAAAAGTATTATTTTATTTTGTTGCTTTTAAGATTGCCATGAGATCTTTTGGTGTTATTTGACTTTATTCCTTCCCATCATTCCTTCGTTCTCTGGAGTCTCCATCGAAGCTATGCTGCTATAAAAGTTCTTTCATGCCTTCCTGTATTTCTTTTAGTCAATGTGGTTTTGTCTTTAGTTATAATTGTTTAGTTAGTCTAAACTCATTACCGTGTTAGTGTTGATGACCCTCCCACTCACCTATACACGTACAGGGTCAATGGTTGTCTGTGTGTTACCAATGAGCCTAGTATTAAGAAAATTTGTTTCTATAAATATGTTGAGTCAATATAAGGATTTATGGCATTTAGTATGTGTCTACCTCATTATTGATTTTCCTTGCCACAGGTAAGGAAAATCTCAAGAAGTCTTAGGATTTCTGGGGAATGGGGACGTTCTCTTCTTTGGGATGTTACATTCATTGTATTTTATGCTAATATCATAATTTTTTCTTACGTTAATGCATTAAAAAATTGAATAGTTTTGCGCTTTATATTGAAATGTTTGGGGGGGGGGCAGATGTGTAAGAATACAGTGTAAGAATGTGTAACTAATTTGTGGGATGGTCTTGACTTACTACTATGCTTCCTTGCACTGTTCCTTGTAAATATATAGATACTAGGGGACACCCCTGCACGCTTCGCGTGCCAACCCCGACGCTCGCTACGCTCGATACACCTCGGCCTTCGGCCTCGGCATGTAACTATTCAATACAAAAATCGGTATATTAACTATATAACGTAAAATTACAATATTACATTTCGGTACAGTATCTCACTCACACTAATTGCTTTGCCACCTTTTAGCCTATTTCAAGAGTGTTCATTTCATTTATTTTTGTTTAACAGCTGAAGATTAAACTCATAGTAAAATATTAAATAGTATAATGTCAAACATTCAAAATAGACATGTTTATTTATTTACAAAACAGCTGTTATTAATTTACTAAAATCAACCCAATGTTATCCTTATGGACCAATCTTTTAAGGGTGCTTTATACCCCTTAGGAGTACTTTATACAGATGAAAATACTTTAGTTGTCCTATTTAAGTTCTAAAGAAACAGTGTACAAAATTTCAGCTCTCTACCTACATGGGAAGTTGGAGAATTAGTGATGAGTGAGTGAGTCAATCAGTGAGGGCTTTGCCTTTTATATATATAGATTTCATGGCTCTGTATTATTTTTTCATAATAAACGTTACTTTTTAATATTTTACGTACAATTGATAAGTGTTGTTAAATGTCTGATTTTGAACAGATTTTAAGGATGAATTTATTTCATATAAGGGGATATACAATTAAAATACACAAAAATATAAATTAATAAAAAACAGTGAAATATATTTCTCCACAAAGGCAGCACCTGTGGGTGGGGAAAGAATCTTCCAATCAATCTATTTCAAAAATGTATTTATTATTGGCGAATAAATAATTATGTGTACTTAAGTTTAGAGGCTGTTTACTAAGAAACTAAGAGACCTATGACAAAAATGTAGTCACTCCACTGTTTTTTACGTTTTATTTTACTTTAAACCATATGTATTAATAACAATTTTGTTTTAAGTTTTAATAATTTTTCTACTAGACGGAACAAAAAATATACCAGAATTTTTAATGGTTTTCACTGTGCATCAACTTAACATTTTATCGCACTAAGATTTTAATTTAACACTTGGTTGCCAGAAATGTTTTCTTTAATTTTTACAAATTCCAGAATTTGTACTTTTCAAAAAGACTTGTTTTTATCGATTTCCTAAGAAACTTTTTCGTGGCTTTATGAACTTTTGGTGTTTGTAAAATTAATATTTGCTTGGTCACGCTATAATCCTTTTATTAAATCAATGGTTGTGATAGAATAATTTTATATATAAAAGTAATTACAGTGATTTAAAATTGGTATGTATTTGTAATAGTTTACTGCAGTGGCAGAACAGTGCCAGGAAAACCAAGTTGCATAATCACTCGCTTTCACAAACCTGTGTTGCTATTGTTTAGCTGTGATGAATTAGGGGCTACCCAAGTTACTCATGTACCCAAACAAATAAACTAGGTGACTATATTAAAACCAGCAATTCTTACAAAGATATTCTTAGTTTAGGATGCCTCTGAAAAAGGGTTTTCAATGAATTTAAGCTGAAAATGAATTTAAATATTATTTTATTTTTAAAGTGGAAGGTGGTGATAGTGCAGTATTTTGTCTAAGTGTGAAAATGTTGCACTGACTCTCCCGGCACTGATCAGTCACCATATTACATCATATATTTTTCTAAAAAAAAATATATGTAATAAACCCTTTTAAATAAAAATCAATTGAAAATCACTCTATTTATGTGCGTATATTAAAGTAGCGTTTCATATCTATTGATTCCATAAGAATTGCAATGTGACCAAGGAAATAATTTTACAATCACTAGCAGCCAAGAAAAGTGTCTTCAGGAAATTGATAGTACTTTTTTTCTGAAAGTTAAAATTCTAAAATTTAAAACTTATAAGAAAACATTTAAAGTAATCTTGTATTACAATCTAAATATGATACAATGACATGAGTTTGAGTAATAACAATTCAAAGTTGATACACTTTGTAAAAACTAGAAAAAATTACGGTACTTTTTTGCAGGTCTCCTAATTTCTTTGTAAACAACCTTCAAACTCCGGTACAAATAATTTTTGTGCAGACAGTTATAAAAACATAACAAATAAATATCAATGTACTCATGCACTTGCACAGAGTTCTAGAGTGAGTGAATTAAAAACTTTGTCTGTTATTATATATTACTTTAAAAACTTAAAAATTTTTAATTGAAAGACATAAAGAAAAATCAGGATAGAATAAAGTATAATGTATCCAGTTTATAATTCTATTGTGAATAAAATAACCATGAAACTTATGGTAAGTTTTATTGGTTCTTTTTCTATTCGGAGCATAGGAAAAATAATTAATGTAACATAAATGACTTTTTAATTTAAACTTACAGTGATTAACCCATTGCGGATCGATATATTTAGACGTGCGTGCTCCAGCGGGTACGAATCAATTTACATACCAGTCGGTGGCAGAACAGTAACAGCGTGTCACAATAAAACTGCAGGTAATTGCTTAGATGTAACAGTAGCCTGCTGGAGTATTGGCGATATGGTAGTGGCAACAAGTGGCAAGCCAGTTTATAGGGTGGCAGGGACGATGTCGGAGTCATAATCTAAATATCGCGCACGCAGTTCGGGCAAAGAGATAACAACGTCTGAGTCATCAAATAGACTAGGCTTGGCGACAACAACGGCCTCCTCTCAGTCCTTTGTGTCTGTTTCACTAATCTCAATGTCATTTGCTATACTGGTGCACCAACATGGACAGAAACACACTATATCTAAACTAAATACAATATTATATTACTGAATAAAATATAAACTGCTTCTTCAACTTTAACATACTACTGCAATCTATTGAGTATTAATGAGTTTTTTTAAATGAAACCTGTTTTAAAAAATACCCAGTTGATTAATAGAGCCGCTTATGCAACCTAGTAGTCTATTGTAACTAGTTTGAGGTAAAAGTAAAAGCAGATCGCTAATGCGAGCTGAACTCGTCATTGTGCTGCTAGGCCCTGCCACTGCATACGAGCTGAGTTTGTCAATGATCCACAATGGGTTAAATCCTCTTTTTATTGAAGAGGTACCCTATTTGATATTATTCTTCAGAGTCAATAAACTTTTGAAACAGATTATTGAGTTGCTAAGTTATCATTGGGTCAGTATTTAGTGAACATTTTTAAGGATAAGTCGTTGTTAAATTGTAACAAAAATAAACTTCCTACATTATTACAAAATATTTTGAACCATAGTAAAACAGCAGCTTTTTTATTTCTGTATCACATGTATCTCTACTATGTTTTAGTGGAGCTGGAATGTAGCGATGATTGCTGAAGTGCCTCCTCTTGCTTTTGTACCTAACTTTCTCACCCAAAGATTTTATCTTCGACCAATGAGGTAATTAGAATATTTCAAGTAGTATTAAAATTGAATATTGACAATATCTTTAACACATTCAGTGCTACATAGCCGTACAGTCTGTCACGCCGTCTGACCACTAGTGGCTGCGCATGGGCATTTAGTCGGCCAAGGGGTTTTCACTGGTAGTAACTAATGGCCATCTAGTTGGCCGTACTGCCTCACTCGCATTATTAAATCAGTCTTCACCCAATCTTTGTTGGGTTCGCTTGCAAGTAGGTCCCACAATTCTACGGTATCCTACGAGTAGTTTGTGTTTTTCAGTTTCCGGTTATGATTATTTTTAATGTTTCCATTACTGTGTTTAGTTTGTAGTTTTTGAGAAATTAGGAATAATATTAAGCAAAATAGATGTAGAGTATTCTGAAAAGAAGGAAAAATTAAAAAGATTGTATTTATGTTCTATAAACACCCAACCTGAATTGTGTTCTGTAGCATATTTTGAAACATTTATCTCAGATGAGATTAATTTTGAAATGTATGAAATGGACCTGATAATAATCGATTATAATCTTTTTCATGTGTTTTAACTTAATTTCTTATATTAGTAACTAGTTTATTGCAAAATAGAATGGTGTAAATAATTTTGAACATTAATTTTTTGGCAAAGTCATTCAATGGGCCACCATTTTTTTGGGCTTATGGTGACTAGACGGTAATACAGTACACTCTTGATACTCCGACATTTACTAGTCCGACACGTTTGGTAGTCCGACGCCACATCAGATGACGTACTGTACACTTAATACTGTATGTAATAAACCTTACTGTGTTACTGTACAAATGTTGTACAATTTCTTTGCTTACATTTATTCAATTGTGTTGTCAGCCTCATTTTATCACGGCTGATAGCGCGGAAATTCTAAGAAAGGTGTACGTAGTGCATTAATTTTATCTTAGAAATCATAATTCTTGTGAATTACAATGGACATTTGGTAATCCAACGTTTTTGTTAATCCGACACACCGTCGGTCCCTTAACTGTCGGATTATCAAGATTAAACTGTACATAACAATTCATTATTTTGAGCTTTCCACATATATAGACTCCTATATTTCTGACAGTCATAAATTGACACTACACGGGGAAAAAATAAGTTTTGGAAAAACAAAATTTCAGCCATTAGGATAAGTTTTTAAAAATATGCAGTCACACATGGTGAAAACAAAAATACAACTTTAGCACTGATTGTTTTAGATAGCACTATATTAAAATATAACATAGAATAAGGCTTACATATCAGACAGTCTATATGGATTATATTTATTTTTACAGTGGTAAACTATGTAAAACTAACAAATCAAATCAGTTGAAAAGTTGTACATACAGAACAAGTAATAATATCATGTACAGTAATGCTAAAAATTAACTTAACCCGTGGGGCTTTTTAATAGTTCTAAATTAAATGTTAGAAAATATAGTTCAGATAATGTTTGTTAAGATTATTTTATGGAGGTAAAATAAAAATACTAATTAAAATTATTCAAAATGAATCAAGTGATAATTATAAGACTTGATATCTGGTTTAGATTTGGACTGTCATATCTGGTTTAGATTTGGCCAAAAACATTCCAGACATGGCAACTGTTGCTTTTGAGTGGAAAACTGTAACTAATAATGGCGTCTTAAATGCTGTTAAGAAATGAAGCTGCTCTGCAAGCAAATATATAATAATAGAATATATTATATCTCATGTCAAATAACATGTTAACGTTAATTATTCATAGGCCATTTTGTGTTTTTTACTATAAAATTGTTATCTTTGAAATGGATAAAGGTATAAACTTATAACTTTACAAACCTGTTAGCCTAATAAAAACCAATATTTTAAAAAAAGCTTGAATTAATTATCACTTCCGGTTTCGAAATGGCGGCCATACTAAGTTTTTGTAGCCTAATAACTCAATTAAGGTTTTTATAGTAAATACACAAGAGTAACAAAAAATTGTGAAAGTTGTTATAAACATTTTAAGAGCAAGCTTGTTGTGTTGAGATAAATAATAAGGAAGAAATTAAAGTTTTCCTGAGCATACACCTTTATTTACATTTGACATAGGTACTAATTAAGGTAATATTGACGATTTTAAAAAAGGAATCAGTGCTAATCTGAACTTTTTAAGATATAACAAATGACAATACAGCTTTTAATGCTTTTTGAACGCTACAAAACAAAGTATCACAGCAAATGTTCAAAATGGCGACATCCTTCCTCGTTGCAGAGTCTGAAGCATCGTTCGTATGCTCCAACGAATATCTTGGAGAGTATTTTTGTGTTGAATCTGAGCTCCTGCCTTGAGGCCCATGTTAACTGGTAAGTGAAGTTAAAACAAAAAATAAATAAATAACAAGGCCCATTTCTTAGAACTTAGGCTTAAGCGGTCGGTGTTATAACTAGAATCTCATTATCCAGTGACAACAGCGTCAAGGTGCTATCTGCAATATTTACAAGATAACCAGACATTTTGCGTAAAATAACAGTTTTAGGTGTACCTGCAACACTCATGTCCTTTTTAAACGTACCATTTTCCCTGTTTGTAGATAGGTTATCTTCTACGTGGGAAGCGGTTAGCATACGATCTAGAGGCTAATCTAGCATTACTGTTGGCCAAACTGTACATAACATAGATATCAGCACACTCAGCATTTGAAAAATACGCCATAACAAATGAAATGTGAACAAGAACTAAATTTTACATGAAGACAACAGCAATGGGCTAATTCAACGTTATTCAATTTATACTGTATGTCAGGTTAGATTGTTAAATAATAGTCAGCTGATTATGATGTTGAAATGATCCATGAAACACTTTTGCTCCCATGTGTATCATTTTTATACACACTTAAGTTTCTGGGCAGCCAGCGTGTATGGATTTTATACACAGTGAGTTTTCCTCTTAAGAAGTTATAGATTTTACCCCTGGCCCAAGGTGGTCCAAGTGTCTCAGTATATTGGTAATATGTGTAGGAACATGTGAATACATGTAAAAGTTGCCTAATGCCCATACATAGCTTTTCATGAGGTTTGTAAAAATATGATACAAAAACATAATGTTCTGTCAATTTTCTTTCGGCATTTATGCAGTTTGCCACAAAACAAAATTGGAAAATTTTGCTTGAAATGGGTTTAGAATTGGCTGTATTTTCACGAGATATGTTTTTTATTCCACAGAAATCACATATTTTACCGATTTACGCATATTTCCGTTAATTTAACTTGTATTTTAATAGAAAAAAATCATACGTTTTCTATTTTGGTGTGTTTTTTTGTGCTGAATACGAATTTGCAAACTATTATTGTCTAAAACATTATTTCTCGAGATATAACGGAAAAACTACATTCGTGGCAAATAACGATTATCATTACGTGATCATTATATAGCCTACAACAACTTTTAATCACAAAAACAGAATTCACCTACATTCCTGTCAGAGTGACGGCCGGTAGGCCGTCGCAGAGGCCAAGCACCAGAAAATAACGCAAAATACTGATTTTTGTTGAGTAAATAGACAATTAGGATAAGTTAGGTTATGTTTGGTTAGGTCAATAAAATATGCTTTTTTGGCCTGAAAAAATAATTTTAATGAAAAATTAATGTTTAGAATAAAAATATGTTTGGGTTTAAGATAAAAAAAATTATTCATTTTGTTTTAATAGCTACCAGAATTGGTATATTATAGAAATAATACTGGTATAGATTACCTTTTTCTGTCGTAACAGTTCTTCAATTACATCACTGCCATGTACATTTCAAAGAATATAAAGCTTCATCATCAGGCTTCCTAAAACGTCACTATTTAAAACATTTAAACATATTAAAACATGAGTATAACACATTTAATGGCCGGCAATAGACACCAACTGATGACTAATTGAAGAACTGTTACAACAGAAAAAGGTAATCTAAACCATTATTATTTCGATAAAAAAATGTTGAAACAAAAAATATTGAAAAATAATAATTTTTTAAAAGTTTCGTTTCACTATCAGATAAAAAACTAGTTTTCAATTTTTCTGTAAAAAAACAAGTTTTCCACGGCTGAAATTAACCTCCTCAAGAGATATAAATTCATATTTTACTACTTTTTCAACAAGAAATCGTTTTTTCAGAGGTGGCAAGAAAGTGCATGATTACTTTTCTTTCTTTTCTTTAGCCTACAAGTTTTTTGTTTTAATGTTTTTTGTTAGTACACTTGTCGGGAACACCATAAAAAGTTGTGTTATAAATGGTGCTACTTTACCGTGTATGCATATATCCACCATTGATATCTGCTCAGGTTATTTTTTAGGCCATATTTTTGAATATGTACAGTGGCTCAATGTCAGATTCACCAACATTGTTGCGGATATTTTAATTAATTTTTATATAGGTATAAAAAGCTCACATGAGAAATATACAGTATGTCAGGATATCTTAATTACAATAACCAAATGATGACTTTTGAATCATAATTTAGACTAAACCTCAAGACATGTGTTTTATCCAGGAGCACGTTGGATGTGACATTAATTTATTACCTAAAAAAATAATTATTGTAGTTATTATGTAATGTAGTGGGGTAACTTCCGTGGCGTTGGCGTCCTCTGGGCTCCGTCCCGGGATTACTTTGCGTGTGTGATATTGATTTTCTTTTCTTTCCTGATGTCTAAGGGGGGAGGGCCATTGCCCCCCCTCTAATCCGCCCTTCGGTAGCAAGCACCTAAAATGATAAAACCCTCTTTGGTTCAGGTTAAAAGTACTCTTTTAAAGCCTGGTAGTGAAAGTGTTTTAAATTAACTTAATTAGTATGTGAAATGTTAGTAAAGCTGTGCACTCAGGAAAACTTTAATTTCTCCGTTATTATTTATCGTAGCACAGCAAGTTTGGTCTTAAAATGTTTATAATAACTTTCACAATTATTATTTGTTACTCTTGTATATTTCCTACAAAATTTAAGGTTTTTGAGCTATTAGGCTTCAAAAACGTAGTATGGCTTCTATTTTAAAACCGGAAGTGATAATTAATTCAAGCTTTTTAAAAATATTATTTTTTGTTAGACTAATAGGTTTGTAAAGTTTTAAGTTTATACCTTAACGATTTCAAAGATAATGATTTTTTAGTAAAAAACACTAAATGGCCGACAGACGGAAAACTGAGTGAGATAGGACTATGCTTTACTGAGATTTCTTGTATATTTTGACTTGAAAAATCACCTGGTGAAGTTTGATCCAGTAATTAATCGACACCCTGTATATTTAAAATTGTATAACTCTATACAATGTAGTTGTGACAGCCCTCTGGTGACAATCCGATTTTGTCAATGCTTTCATGAGTTTATGAGGATAGATTTAATTTGATTTGATGCTAAGGGTAGTTTTGAAATTGAAATTTAGTTTTTTCTGTATTTAATATAATTAATTAAAGTTACGATTTGCAATTAAGCTTTAAACCATGAGACGAAAAAGTTGTATATGCATGTAACATCAACTGCTTTATAACGTCACATTTATTTTACTTTTAGGCAATGTAAGAAATTATTAATTTTTATAGTGTTGATCAAGTCTTCGTCAACTCTTTTGTTTACCAAAACTATAGAAATCCATAACACACGGAAGATGACTTTTAGCATATTTTACAATTCTGCTCAAATTATAAAATTACTTGTGTTCTGTGGTTACAACCTAAACGTTTTTGTTTGAAGATTTTGAAAACAAAAGACAAAATAATTTTGATAGACTCTCATAAACAGACATCCAGTCATGATATTCATAATTAGAAATGTTAAAGTGCATAATGTAAGATAAATATTTTTCAGATAACTTACATATCAGATTGTTGAAGTGTTCATTCTGTATTATTGCCAGCTTATCATCGAAATAAAATGAACTAAAACGATTTTACTTTAATTTTATGACTAACTCACTGCAATCATTTTCCTCAGTTATTAATGCAACTTATCAATTTTAGATAATTATATACATATAATAGCAATCTCACTTAAAACATGTAAATAAAATTCAGCACTTTTCCCATTTGACATCATTACTTAAGGACTAAAACAAGCATTGCAGCGTGAAGGCAAAAGAACTAAGGTAGACAGCCGCTTACTACTAGTGGTGAATGAGGCTGATAGTAACTGGAAGGAGACGAACTTACATCGGATTCGCTAAATGTAGAGGTGAGTCGCTAATAATGCAGCAGGTCTTGATGGTAGTGACATGTTAGGGGATGGGTACGGGAGGTTAGGTATTCCACTGAAACAGGTGACAGTATTGACATTCTATCGCTCATTTTTGTGTTTTAGCTATTTTGTGTAATTATTTCGACAAACTATAGATGATTTATTATTTCTTAGCTATATTTTTAGTTTACATTGAAAATGTATGGTTTTCAGTCAACAATTTTGCTTAGTCAACATTTTGTTTAGTCATTGGTTCATCTGTAGATGACCAAACGCCTCGCCACTGATTTGAATACACTTGCTAGTTTGAATGAAGACTAGCGAATTCCCCTGAAAATAACGCAATAGGTAATCATTAAATATGTGATCCATAGTTTGAATTTTGGATCCGCAATCACATGAGTGATCATTTTCCATTCTCCACTTATATTATAAAACATTATTTTATAATATAAGTCACTGTACTAATATCAATTCTGTAATAAGCCTATTTACACAATAATTTTCATTTTGTTTACTAATATTAGTTAAGAAATAAAAATAAATAATTACTATACAATAGGTTTATTTAGGCCATGATGACCTTAATTGAGGTTCCAGACAGGAGGCAGTATCCTGGCAGGACGGCTCGCTCTGGAAAGGGGATGGGCCATTAACATAGGAGGTGGTTTCCATCACTGCAGTGCATCCCGTGGTGGAGGCTTCTGTGCCTATGCAGATATTACATTGCTCATCCGGTATCTCTTCAAATATGAACATAGCCGAGTGCGGACTGCAATGATAGTGGATCTTGATGCACATCAGGTTAGTTTCTGTTCCTAGACAATACTTTGTATTGTAGAGTAGAAGACCTTTTGCCTTTAAATACCTTTTGCTCAACCAATTTCCTCATAGATCGATCAGTTAGAGTCAGCTGATAATTATTCAGCAATACACTTTACAGAGTAATCTAATATTTAAAAGTTTATTAACTATTATTTTCTT
The DNA here is from genome assembly GCA_035578905.1 of Stictocephala bisonia. NCBI lineage: Eukaryota > Metazoa > Arthropoda > Insecta > Hemiptera > Membracidae > Stictocephala > Stictocephala bisonia. The sequence goes on from JAQJVL010001123.1 coordinate 198,398, forward strand.
CTATATCAATACCAGATGGGCAAAACAAAGTTAAATAACAATTTTCATTTAAAAAGTGTTTGAGATTGATGCAAAATGTAGTATATATATGGCATTGCCATTTGGGTGGCAGTCACTTTTGCCTTGTATATAGCATTTTCCAGTTTTGGGTTAAGTAATTTAGTATAAAAATTCTTAAAAGAGAAAATTGTATGATTGTGACAGGGAAATGGGCATGAAACTGACTTTCTGGGCCAAGAACAAAATGTATTCATCATGGATGTATACAACGGAAGCATCTATCCTAAGGACTATAAGGCAGAGGAAGCTATACGTTGTAAAGTGAAGTTAAATTGTTTCACTGAGGACAATGAATATCTCTCAACTGTTCACAGGTAAAACATTTTATTAGTTAAGCATTATATTAATTTTTACTTCTTAGGTAAATAGACTTTTAGCAAATAAATAAATATAATTTTATTTAATCGAATTCCCATATTTAATGGACATGTGAAACTGGTTTCAGCGATGTGTGTCTAGTGCTATTGTAATAATAGATTTGTTTTACAACAAAATATTTCGTATAGTTGTTATATGCCAACATGAAATGGTTTACCAGACCATCGTCTGATATGTCAACTTATCATCGTTTGACCATGAGAAAAATTGTCCACTTCCTTAAAGATTTATTTTTGTTCCATTAAAGTACTTGTATTTTCAATAACAACTGATAGAAGATCTTTTAAACCTTTATCACAGATGCACTGTTTATTAATTATTATTCATTACAAAGACGCTAATCGTAGAGATTTGGGCGAATATGAGGGGCAAATGAGTGTGATGAATGTAGTTAAGAGTGTAGTCATTGTTACTAACTAAGGTTAACTGTTTCTAGAAAAAGCTATTTATTTAAGCCAGGACAACTAAGGAACCTACTGCTTTACATTGAATCCGAACCACGTTGTAGTGGTTTGATTTTAAACTAACAAGCCTGACACTCAGTTCTATTCCATACACAAAATCTGACCCTTGACTACCACCCAACATGGGCAACCCATACTTCTCTAGTAGTGTCCACATTGATGACAATCATTGAGTGGACACCATGTTGGGACTTAGAGGACTGACCATAGAACCTATCACCTTTAATCTCCTATAGTCACTTTGCTGAGTTACAGCACTGCACCACTAGTGCCGACTTAGTTTAATCTTGCTGAATACATATCATCTATATTACATTGGAACATTTTCTCAAGGGTGAACATCTCTCCTTTGTGTTCTCATTATAGTAAGAAATAAAACAAAAAATCTGTCAAATTTTTGATGAAGAACAGAGATAATGGTTCTGTATATTTTGCTGCTGTAGTTACTTAAGTTGCCATTTTTTAATCAGGATTTCTTAAGTGTGGGAAGAGCTGGGAAGTCCCTGCCTCATTTACTTTATGCTTGCTACAGAGTAAATAATAGAGGTGTATGTTCCTCCCTCAAGGGAATCTTGGAGAGGGTTGTCATGGACCAATTAGGTCGTAGTTTAGCCTTCTACATTGTGTCAGATGGAACGTAAGTTTGCCTTTAGATGCTCTTGTGATATCCCCATTCTGCATGTAGTTCATTTTCTGATATGTAACGGTGAATCCTTCCTTTTTGTGTACTTAATTGTTCTATATTTAACACTTATTATTTGTTTATTTTTTTATGAAATACGTGAAATATAATGAGGAAAACTTTGATTCAGTCATTTTCAATGGTTAATAGTCACAAGGAATACATTTCTATCAACATTTGGCCAATGTCTCATAATAGACAGCAAGAAACATAGAACTCTCTAAGTCACATATACCTTTTCTGTTGTAATAAAATTTTATCTGTGAAATTTCTTCACTCGAATAAAATGCTTATTCAATGGCCTTTTCAGGCAGATATTACTAAGTCAAAGTGTGATTTTTCCTCATAAAAAAAAAAAAAAGTATGACAAGTTGCTTTATAAAGAGCTCACAGAGGTAATGTAAGAAGAGTTTAAGAAAGTAATTATGAATTATAAATGAGTATAATACTTGAAAAAATCAAAACCAAACTGTCCATGAAATTTATAGTTTGTGTTATTTGATAAGTTTATTAGTTTTAGTGATATGATTGACTTATTTCATATTATTTTTACTTAAATGAGAATTACTTTTAATTTATTATAAATTCAATGCTCTTCAAATATTTTTACATTACCTAGAACTAGTTTTAAATTTGTAAAAAAATGATTCAGTTTATATGTATTTTATCTTATTTCTGCGGCCAGTGTCCTTACTAATAACTAAAGCTTCCAGTAATGATGGTGACGAGTGTTATCTTATTTCTGCGGCCAGTGTCCTTACTAATAACTAAAGCTTCCAGTAATGATGGTGACGAGTGTTATCTTATTTCTGCGGCCAGTGTCCTTACTAATTACTAAAGCTTCCAGTAATGATGGTGACGAGTGTTATCTTATTTCTGCGGCCAGTGTCCTTACTAATTACTAAAGCTTCCAGTAATGATGGTGACGAGTGTTATCTTATTTCTGCGGCCAGTGTCCTTACTAATTACTAAAGCTTCCAGTAATGATGGTGACGAGTGTTATCTTATTTCTGCGGCCAGTGTCCTTACTAATTACTAAAGCTTCCAGTAATGATGGTGACGAGTGTTATCTTATTTCTGCGGCCAGTGTCCTTACTAATAACTAAAGCTTCCAGTAATGATGGTGACGAGTGTTATCTTATTTCTGCGGCCAGTGTCCTTACTAATAACTAAAGCTTCCAGTAATGATGGTGACGAGTGTTATCTTATTTCTGCGGCCAGTGTCCTTACTAATAACTAAAGCTTCCAGTAATGATGGTGACGAGTGTTATTTATAGTATAATATTTACTCACGAAACGGTTCGCCCATGCTGTTGGTGTGACATCCCCAGAGAGTGGGTATCTCTGAAACTGACTAATTATTATAAATTGAATATTTAGCATTCAATTTATTTAACTTATAGCTTAAAAAATAGCATGTAAATAAAGCATAGTTACTAAAAGGAATAACTATTTAAAATAACAGTAGACAAAATATTTATCACACAAGTGGATATTTCACTTTCTGCATGTATTATGTAAGTAAAGTTGTTGGTCTTGATAAGATGATTTTTATAAAATGTTGTATAAACAAAAGCAATAAAGCAGAGTTATAAATAACTATAAGAACATCATACTAGGCCATACACTATAAAAAAATAATAGCATTATAAATTAAAAAAAGAATATAAGTGCATTATAGTCATAAAAGGAACTACCCCGTCACGTTAGAGGTTACGTTTAAACTAATGTGTATGTTCTAGTCTTAAAAAATTGTTATATAGTCTACAAAGATCTATCAACTTGTCGGTTGAAAATCCATCTTCCCGTTTTACTTACACCACTAATTAGTCCCAACAAAACACTTAGACGGCCAACATTTTCTTTAAATGCTTATTTAGTGTTTAACATATTAATAATACTATAACACCAGTACTTGTTACTCTTTTTGTTTATTACAGAAATCTTGATACAAGTTTGGCTAGTTTTCTTCCTGACATTATTGTTTACAATGCTGGAACCGATATCCTCGAGGGAGATAGTCTTGGGCTTCTCTCTGTTTCTGCAAGGGTAACACCATTTTTTTCAGTTTTATTAAGATATAGTGAATGTGAAAGTAAATTTGTATTTATTTTATTAAGATATTTTTGTACTAAAATCCACCTGGTTTCAAAATTATTAGATTTTGGTTGATAAATCCAGATGATAACAATTACAGTTACGTGTTATGATGATTTATTTCAAATATGGAATTAATAGGGTAAAGTAGAGAAATAGTTATGTGTCAGTCAGTAAAAACAATATTGCAATATATTGAACAAGAAAAACATCCATAGCAATTTAGTGGATCAAAATTTTGCTTCATTTTAATATAATATACAATCCAAGAAGAATGTACTTACTCATTCCCAAACTGCTGAGCAGATTTTCATGATATTTGGAGAGAAGTTTGCTTTTACCCCAACTATATCATAGAGACCCAGAATTTCTCAAAATTCCAATTCTAAGGTTTAGAAACAGCCCCTCAATGCTTTCCTTTTTTCCCATAAAATTAATTTTGGCATTAACTAAATTTAATCATTTGTTTAAAATAGCTGATAAAAAACATAATCACGACTAAAAAGTGGCTAATTTGTTTTCATTGTGAAATGTGTAAGATCATTTCTACTAGGTCTGACATAACTGCAATACTTTGCATCTCCCTAAAGTAGACTTATATGGTTTTCTAAACTATAAACTGTCTAGGAGAACCGCAGCAGGTTAAGCTTTTATATTAGACAATAGACAAAATTCTTTATTGGTAATCTTTGAGATCACAATGGTGTCGGTACATTGATTTACAACTGATGTCAAAACAAGGATCATGGATACATATAGAATATTATTAAGATCTTCTATCATTTATTGGTGTCAATTTTCTTCTGCACTCCTCCAGTTTAAGAACTCATTCAATGAGTAGAATGATCAATTGGTGAGCCATTTAGTCAAGGCTGATTTCAGCTTTTTTTCTTGCAGTGCTTTAAGGTCTTCAGAAAGAAGGTTAAAACATTTCCTGCCAGCATAAGATGGTTTCTTCTCTGCAGTGTGGAGTGGTGTAGAGGAAGTTAGAATTTTGATGCATGGCGAATATTGTATGAGTGGATGTTGTGGCCTCTTTGCAGTTGTTCTCTCTCAGCATGAACTATGACTTCTGTGATGTGCAGACCAATGATTTAGTACACATTGGCGAGGAAATTCAGCCCTATAGCTTTCTCTTGGACCAAGGTTGGTCATTATTCTGATTGCTCTTTCCTGTAATACTAATATTCTTTGAGGGTTTCCTGCTTTTGTGCCCCCCCAGACTACTAGTCCGTATCTTAGGTGGGACTCGAATAACGCGTGATAGGCAGTTTTTGTAGTCACAGCAGTCTTTAGGATGTATAAGCAAGAGTTTAATTTCTTGGACAGTTGGTCAGTATGATTGTTCCACGATAAGCTGGTATCAATAGTAATTCCAAGGAATGTTGTCTGGCTTTCTATTGATACATCAGGTAATGCTGGAACTTCTTCTTGTCTTCTCCCAAAAGCTAATTATTTTGATTTTGCTGTATTGACTACTAAGTCATTTTCATGACAGTATTGATAGGCCATATTTAGAGCAGTGTAGGATTTAACGGCCAAGTTGTTGGGTGATACTTCTGACACCAGAAGTGTTGTGTCATCAGCATACATCAGAGGAGTACAGTGTGTGCTTAAGTACTGTGGCATGTCATTTGTCAGGAGGATAAAAAGGATGTTAATGTGATGGTTTAGAGGAAACCATGGAGGGGAGGGTAAGCCATTGTAAGAGAACCCGTAACAAAACAAAGGCTGTCAGATAGTCTAATTATAAAGATCAATTGCAATATGTTGGCTAAATTATATTCTGCAGCTACAGTCCTTTTTGTCTGAATTATAAATTATTATGTTATCAGGAAAATATTACTCATATAATTGGATTTCGATGGGGATAGTTGATGTTGGGTAGGATTAATGTACTGTAGTTGCTATTCAATTTGTGGCACAATCCATAAATAAATAAAAGTGCAAGGGTTAATTTATTAGGTTTTTATGTTAGACTAGTCCAGTATTATTTCTTGTTGAGCTAAATAATGTACTCTCACATCAGTTCATAAATGGAATTTAACTGTTTGATACTTAAATAAATATGTTAGATGAGCTTGATCCTATTTTAATCTTGGATCTTAAGTTTAAGTGGCCTGTGTTATAACTAGAATCGATATTTTCCAGTGACAACCGCATCAATGTGCTATCTACACTATTTATAAGATGTGGCATAAGCGAAACACATTGATCTAATGGCTTTAATTCTTTTCAGTAGTGATACGAATGTTCGATTTATCAGACATTACTGTGAGCGACTTTAAGTTATGTACTGTCAGCTTAACATGCTCTGACAAGAACTCTGTAATATTCTTGTTAAGAAGTCATCTACTGCCGTCAGACATGGTGGCTCTGACCCCGCCCGATTGTCCAGTGCAAGCTATTTGCATTGTCATTTTTGGAGGATGAACTTATCAAAGTTTATACTGTGTAACACAGTCTATCGTCGATCCTGTGTCTGACTTAAGTGATGAACTAAAGAAGGCGAGTCGATCTAGACCTGATTGACGATGACTTGTAATACAACGAGTTGTCATCAAACTGTTGCGATCAAAAGAATGTGCAAACACTACAGCACGTCTCCAAGCTTCTGTAACATTGTGTATTGCAATTAATGTCATAAGGCAGTGGTGCCCAAACTTTTTCAAACCATGGCTCTCTTAGTATTTACGGTCGTTATTCACGGCGTCCTGTACATGGAACCATCTGGGGGAGAGGCAAGTGGCTTTAGGATTGAGAACCATTTCGTATTCTACCCCCAGAATCACATGTTAATGATTATTTTGTGCTGGAGCCACATTGCACCGCGTAACAAATGTGTTATTATGAAGGTTAACCCTTTTAGTGCCACGGTGACGAAATATCGCCACCAGTTGATTGAGTGAAAAGTGCCAGGTGGCGATATATCGCCACCAATTAATTTCGATCGTATACTCGAGTTTTACGTAAATATCGATGTTCGTAATCATTTATCAGGATGACCGAACATTTATTAGTCGATTACTACTCATTCGAAAGTCTTTGGAGAAAAAAACATCACTCCAGAACTAATAACAACCCAAGCGGACGACAGCTGGTCAGACGTTCGTTGTTTGTTTACTGTCACTGTCAGTCTGCCCCAGTGCGTACCCGATTCAGTCATTGTTTTGTTGTTGTGTGTTGTTTTGTTATTATTTGCTTTGTTTGTATTATAATCTGTATATATTTATTATTTCTTTACAATCTGCGTTATTATAGTTATAGTTTTTTGTGAATGGTGATTGTGTATTTGATTTTTTTCAATTAATTGTTAAAATATATATAAACAGTGCTAATTTGTTTATTTTATAATATAAAAACATGAAATTTGGTATACATGTTAGGAATAAAATAAGGTTCAAAATAAAATGATTTCCACAGTAAAATTATTCTTTTTTCAGTTACTTATTTGTAATGAAATACAAAAAAATATATTTTTTTTAAATTTTTATATATTATTTTTGTTGTGATAATTTTTTTATTTAAATGTTTAACTTGATACTATTTTTCCTTGGTTGCTATGGTTATAAGAAGCAATTTGATACCAGATTTGTTAAAATATGTTACATAGAAACAAAGCTATGATTTTTGTAAAACATTGTTACAAAATCGCTGTTTTCACCCCGGCATTTTTGAGCATGACTATGAGTTTAGAGACTAGCCAGTTTTCTGTACAACTTTTTGAACAGAAAATTTTGGGCGTGGCACTCAAAGGGTTAATAACTTTAAAAATTTGGATTTTATTTCATAGTTTTAAATACATTATAATAATTTATATATATATATATATGAAAATTTATATATTATTTTCATATATAGCCATGGTGTGAAAAAAACTTCATATCTTATTTGAAAACATATCACAGTGCTCTTAGATATTTTCTGAGGTGCTGCAACGTACGGTTTGGGAACCACTGACATAGGGGTATGCACAGAGACAAGAAGGAAGTAAAAAACATACTGTAGAAATTTGAAAAGTAACAGATTATATCAACGTTTGACTTCTCTCATTATCGTAACAATTGATTGGTTGACCATAAGGTCGAAAGCTGTAATTTTGAGGTGCCTGTCTCACCACTAATTTAGTTAGGCAGTGGAACCAGCTGATATTATTCAACTTACTAAATTATAAATAAAGTGAATTGATCCCTTCAGATTTATTCTAATTGTAACTATGCCAATACTTGATTTACAAGCACTTACTTAACAAAATAACTATCTGAAACCTATAAAATTTAGGAACGCAAATGCAATGATGTCCTTCTGAGCCAGCATGGTAACTTGTTAATCTTGCATCATCTGCCATTGGGCAACTATCATACAACCATCTCAGATGTTGGTTAACTATGTTGGAACAATAAAACTATTTATAAATAAAGCCTTATTAAAATTTATAAGTTAAAATTAACTTCTAATAACTTTGATAAGTTAACTAATCGCTAATCATCTTATATAAAAAATTAATTTAAGTAAATCTTTTTCAGGGAATACTTGAAAGAGATGAAATGGTGTTTAAAAAAGCCAGAGAGCGTAACATACCAATTGTTATGCTAACTAGTGGGGGCTACTTGAAAAAGACAGCCCGCATCATAGCAGACTCCATCTTAAATCTTTATGAGCATGGACTCATTTACACCATGTCATAACAACTCTCATCCGGCTCCTGGCCATGCTGCAATGTATATATTTCAAAATTAAATTGTATCATAACTTTCATTCCGCAAGTTTGTTTTAAAATTACTGTAATTATTAATGAAGTATTTTGCAACAATATAGATACTTAACAATAAACATATTTTGTAACTTCTAGTATATTTTGCAATATTCATTTTGTATTATATTATCAATATTAATGAAACCAGTGGCATCCCTTACCAATGAAGCGATCTTATATGCCTATAATTCAGACTGTGGCAACACTTATTCGTATAACTCAGCTATTTTAAAATACATTGTTTAGTTTATAGCACTTAATTTATGTTTTAACCCTTCAGTACATAAAACTTTAACCAAGCTCACGCGCACGAACTGAGAGTCTGCTACTAAAAACCATCGGAGTGCCTTCGCCATTCCAGAGCACTGAGTAAGGCGTGCGAACTGTGAGTCCACTAATACATTGCCTAGCAGCACCATTTGCGTGCGCAACTATGTTTATGCTGTCATTGACACTATTAAATAGTGTACATTTTTATTTTAAACTTATTAACATATTTATTTAGGATATGGGATAAAGTTTTGATATAATATTGATTTTTTGGAAATGCGGACTCTCACTCTGCGACGCGTGCACTGGAGGGTTAAATATATTCTTATGTGCCTTATAGCTTTGTCTAAAGGAAAAAATTCAAAATATTGTTTGAAAGTTATTTGTTAGTGTTGGATTGTTCAAATTTGTAATTTTGTTGGAGATCTCCAAAGCTTTACCAAAAAGTTCAATTTTAATAAACTTCAATTGGAAGTTAATTTCTAAGACTTTCTTTTTCATGTTAACATGTCCAACGATCCTTGTCTCCTCCAAACTTGATAAGTTTTTTAAACATACTTGAAGCAAATTAAAATCCATTTTGTAGCCCCTGAACTGTTGTAATTAGACTAAAATAGGTATACTTTACCTTCACGTCAAACAGTTCACAGTGTGGATGGTGAGAATACCAACTACATGTTTCGCCGTAAATACGGCATCTTCAAGTTAAAGAACATAAAAGATAAATAAGTCCCATTGGGATGCGTCACAAATTAATTAAAAAACACAGTTTACACACGGAAACATAGAACATTGAAACTTTTGGTAGGCCTACCACACACATTTCACGGTCCACGGCGTGATCCGGAAGCAGACTCACGACTTCCGTGTGTAAACTGTGTTTTTTAATTAATTTGTGACGCATCCCAATGGGACTTATTTATCTTTTATGTTCTTTAACCTGAAGATGCCGTATTTACGGCGAAACATGTAGTTGGTATTCTCACCATCCACACTGTGAACTGTTTGACGTGAAGGTAAAGTATACTTGAAGCGTTGGTAATCTTCAACAATTTTATCAATATGAATTCTAAATGTTCTCTTGATTTTACAATAAGTTACAAATGTTTTTTTTACCTATAGGGAAATATTACAATTTTTTTTATAATTTCCAACAATTATATTTGTTATATATTGTAAACAATTATTACAATATATATTGCTCATTTAAGGGTTGGTTCTCTCCCTTCCATTACAGGTTATTAGTAATTGTAAATATCAGTGTGAGTCTGTAAGATTGGTTGTTACCTCTAAAAAAATGTTTAAATCAAACTGAGGTTTTCCCTTTTATTTAGTCTATAATCACAAGAATGGACTCTGCTTTAAAAATATTTGCATATAGTCCAATAAATCTGATTGAATGGCTTTCTCTTAGTTACTGTATTAACAATATGCTATCAACAATCCTTATTTCAACCTTGGTTAACACGTTCGCTGCGGCAGAACCTGAGGTTACCTTATACCTTAGCTGACATTTGTTTTGCATTTTTTTAATGGAAAACAATTGTAATGATTTTTAGGTAATAATATGACATCAACAATTCCGGGACCCTATAGGGTCCTGCAGCACTACTAAAGAGTCCTATTGTAAGAAAAATTTTACTTATGGCTATTTATTGTCATATATCGTAAATAATAATGAAATATATCATTTACCAGAGAAACCAAAAATGTTGAATTCTTATCAGCTGATATTATAACATGTCATAACTTCCGGGACTCAATGGGGACCCACAACACTGCAAAAGAGTCTGATCTACGTCACTCGACTTGTCTCCGGAAGTACTCACCGAGTAGTCATTGCCAACATTGTCCACAGTCATATTTACACTAACATCCATGTCTCTAGATGTTCCAGCCATTACTTTATACAAATAAAACACTATCACTAACACTAACAACAACTAATCAATACTGTACAGGCTTCGGTAATCGAACTTAGAAACTATCACACCATGAGATGCACACGTACACAACAACCACACTGCGAGAACTACATCTAACTAAATCAATACCTGCTGTAGAAATCCCGACATGAAACGAATAGGGGGGGCATAGAGGACCAAAAGATGCCTGCCGTGATGAACGTGTTAATATAGTATTAGCTTTATTATTTAAAATATTATTCATTAAAGTAAATGACTTTCTAAAAAAACCTTTATAGCAAGAGCTTTTTGATTTTTATTGTAAGTCCATCATAGGTTTCCTGACCGTGACAAGTGCTAGTATAAGTAGCATTGTTGAACACCAATGTTATTCCTTTGTCAGGGGAAGGTAAACACGATTTATTGACATCAATCACGATAATATTTGTACCTTTTGTACTTATATTGCAATAAATTTGTGTTGTGTGAAGTTCATTTTTTTGTGTTTCTATCAACATGTAATGTGTTGATTAAGAAACTATTTATTTGTCCAATTTTAAAACTTTTTATATAATATATTGAGGATTAGAAAACCTTTTTGTAATAAATGTATCTTTTAATTATGTGCTTTAGATGTATAAGGATAAATTTAGACTTTTATTATGTGCCAAAAGTTGTGTACAGAAAACTTGAGTATTATTATTTGTATAATGAATATATGTAAATCTTTTTGAAGTAGAAACTTCAATTATATATTTTAAGGGTTGTGAAAATGATTTAGAATATTAAAAAAGAGTTTAATACTTATATATTTCCTTTATTTGAAACAACATTCTTTATCACTTTAATGTACTTACAGGTTATTAACGTTTCAGAATGTTACAAAATTATATGAAGCATTGGCGTAACTACAGAAGATCTGCTTGCTTAAAATGAACCTGACTAAAAGGGACTCTTTTAAAAGCTGATTTTTGACTAAAAATTGCTAATACACGTTTTGACAAAAATTACAAATCTGAGATTCATAAGTAGGTTTATCGGACTGTGTACATATTGTACGTGCTCTGTGCTCATGAGAGGGGTTGCTCTCAAAACATATCTTTCTTAACTCTTTCTATTATCTTCATTAGAAATTTAACCCTTTCATTTCTCTATGAGTTAGTTTTTCAACATCGTGGTGCATTGTCAGCTAACTAATATTTTGTTGTTTTGGGGTGCTTTAAGAATGGTATGGATATATTCGATTTTATAAAAAAGGTGAACAGATTTTATATACAAGTAGGCTATAGCACTGCTAGTAAACAATTATCTTGTTTACTATATTTCTTGCAATTTATACATGCAAAAAAATACTGATTTGCACACATTAAAGTTATTTGACTTGGGCTCTGGAAGTAGCGGTAGGCGAAGAAGAGTATCGTTGTAAAGTGCGTCTTACAAACATTTGCTCAAATTAGGTTATTTGATACAGGAATGACTCATCAGACTCCATTCATTGGTTTAGGTTAGTAGCGCACAGCTGAGTTTATCTTTATAAAAATTGTACTATGCATTACTAGTCAAGTAGATATCTTACATAAGAACAATATTAAAACAAGTCATTTTAGCCCCAGACAGATGATCAACTAGTACTTATGTGTTTCAGTGATCTGTCCAACATTGAAAAACTGGACGACACGTTTCAGATTGAGTGATCCATCACCAGGTCTACGTTTATTACATACACATGGCACTTAAACTCCAAATTTCACACACATCACGATTATATTATTAAAATGAAAATACATGTTGTTACTAGTCCTCAGGCCTCATGATGGCTAAACAGCTGAAAATACTTCATGGTTACGCAATTGAGGTCACTGGTTAAGAAAGAAATTAAGAGTTGCATGAAGGGAACATTTATATAATTTAGAAAATAAAATTATTTCAGATAGTAATGAGTTTTGGTGTTTTGCAAGAAGCAAAAAATCTGTTAAGAATAATTTATTAGTTATGCAATATAATGGGAATCAGCTTACCAATGGTTAAGATGTTGTTCAAGCTTTTGAGCATTATTTTGATTCTGTGTATAATAAATAAACTGAAGAGCCTATGGCAATGGCTGATACCTCTGTTGCAGGCATGGGTTGCCTGTCTCTCGGTCAGGTCTCTGAGTGTGATGTGTTTGTTGCAATTAAAAAACTTTTTTTGTCAAAAGCTACTACAGGTCTGGACTTATTGCCGCAATATTTAATTAAGTGGTGTGTTGATGTTTTGTCGGAACCACTTACTATTATTTTTAATTTAAGTTTAAAAACTTGTGTTTTTCCAGAAAAATTGAAAATTTCTAAAATAGCGCAAATTTTTAAAAGTGGAAAAGAATCTCAGATTAAAAATTATAGACCGGTGGCTGTTTGTCTGTTCCGACTAAAGTGTTTGAGATAATTATCCAGAAACCATTACTTAAGCATTTAAGAACCATCTTTCGCCTAATCAGCATGGGTGTTGTTTGTTGCGGTCCATCAACACAAATTTATTATCCTTCACACAGTACATCTCCTCAGGTTTGGATGGAAACAACCAGCCAGATGCTGTATTCCTTGACCTGGCCAAGGCATTTGACAAAGTGGATCATTTAATTTTACTTAGTTTTTTAATTAGCATAATATGTGTTGGTACATATACAGTATAAGTAAACGTCACACAACACAAATTTATTACAATATCAGCACAAATATATTACAATAAAATACAAGTACCTTAATATTCATGCATTTTGTACTTGTATTGTAATATATTTGTGCTTATATTGTAATAAATTTGTGATGTGTGACATTTACTTGTTCTGTATTTTACTTGGGAAAATTGCATTACTACGGGTTATCAGATTGCTTCATCTACATTTTTAGGTCTTATTTAATAAATAGGAAGCTATATGTGTTTTATAAGGGACATTTATCAGAAAAATTTACTGTCCAGTCAGAAGTTCCCCAAGGATCAAAATTAGGACTGTGTTTGTTCACGATCATGATTAATGACTTGTGCAAACATGTGGTCCACTCGAAGCCATTATTATTTGCAGAAGACTTAAAGCTATTTCATTACATAACAGACTACCGTGATGCTGAGAGACTTCAAAAAGATCTTGATAGCATTTATAAATGGGGAAAAACAATTAAATGAAATTTAATCCATCTAAATGCCATACTATGTCAATCAGAAAATTACATTAAAAGCAACAACTATTTAAATGGACAGTTTATTTGCAGAGTAAAATCAACTAAAGATCTGGGGTTAAATATGGATTGTAATTTGTCATTTGATCTCCACATAAGTAATTGTATATCATCTGCAAGCAGAATGATGGGGTTTATTATCAGGCAAGGTGTAAATTTTCAAAATCTAACGACGCTAATATTTTTGTATAAGGCATTGGTTAGGTCAAGACCGGAAAATGCTGTTATAGTATGGAATCCCATTCATTCATTTCAAAACGATGCAATTGAAAGAATCCAAAAAAGATTTTTAAGATATCTTTATTTCAAGCGCTTCAATGTTTATTCTTATATGGTTCCATATAGTGAATTATTGAATCTGTTTGAGTTTGAAAGTCTACACCTGAGGAGGGATTTGATGGGGCAGATGTTTAGGCATGGCCTGGTCCAAGGACGCTGACAGCCTGGAGATTCTCTCTTTTAGGATCCCTGCTTTTAACAGCAGAAATAGGCTTCTATTTGTCTTGCCACACATTTGTACAGTTGTGCATGCGTCCTCGCCTCTTCTTCGGATGATGAGGGATTACAACCTAATTCTTTCTGGTGAAGAGAATATTGACATAATCCATGATGAGGCTGGCATTTTCAAAAATAAATGTAAATTATTGTTAAAAAGAGAAACATAGCATTTAAAAAATATTTTAATTTTGTTGTACCTTTGTTATTGCTTTTTATTGTTACTGTTGCTCTCATTTAATTATTATATTTGTTGATTATATAATATTTTATCCTTTTTAATTATTCATATTTTATGTCATATAGAGTATATGTATTTTTCCTCTTTTATTGTTGGCATGATTTGTTTTTTATATGTCTCATTTAAAACAAACGTATGTCATATGGATGTTCCTTTTTGATTGTTTTTGTTAATTGTACATTTGCAGACATTGGAAAGTTTTGTATTTGAACAGTTATGTTATGGTTTCAGTCCCACTATATATATATATATATATCTTTAACTGCTATATCCCACTAGTTTATATCTTTAACTGATTTAATGTAATTGGGTGGAAACCTGTATTAAAGCATGGAAATAAATAAATGGTGAACAACTTAAAAATTTCCGATTTCATATGACTTATATTTAAGTCACATATACAATATATTTACGACACAATTTTATTCATAATGAAAAAACCAACTGTAAGACAAGAAATAAAATTCACATCATACCTACACATCATAATCTAAATTTGTATACAAAAAATATAGGACTAATTTTTTAAAGATTTTTACCAGCAAATATAAAAAAAGAACATGACTCTAATAAATTCAAAATTAAGAAAATACTTAGCTGATGCTGCACTATACTCAATTGAAGAATTCTACAATATCAAAAATAATATCCAATAAAGAAGAAATAGAACACAAAAATAAAAAAAAAAAAAAAACACACAAAAATGAATGCTTTAGGTTTTTCTGTGTCAGTGGGTGTTTGTTTGCATTTTCTGACACAGAAAAACCTAAAGCATTCATGTCCATTCCAAATACGCCTAACCTGTCAGAAAAATCAGACGCATAGCTAGTAAATACAAAATCAGAACATCATTCAACACAATAAACACATTAAGACAGTCTTTAACTAAAACTAAACCAAAGAATGAGGAGCAATCCTCCAAAAATGTAGTACGTATATTGCATTACTTGTGAATGCAATGAAAAATACACAGGGGAAACAAAAAGACCACTGGAAGTTAGGCTAAAAGAACACAAAAATAACATTAAAAAAGGACACTACACATTCTAAATTAGCTGTACATGCCTGGAATAATGAACACAGATTTAACTGGGATAACACTAAAATACTTCACAGGGAACCACATTTTTTTAAACGTAAATTCATCGAAGGCGCCTTTATGAAACTAAATAATGAACAAGTAATCAGTCAAAGTAGCATAGAAGTTAGACCCATGTGGGTTCCTTTACTTAAAAACACACTCGTTAAAAAGTTCAGTACACTCATGACATCATCTAACCAGAATCCTACACCACCTGCACCTACAACAATGAAACACCCCATGAGTCTACGTCCCCGTATCTGAGTCACCGCATGCCTGGCGATCTCGGAGCGTCCTTGACCACGTCAGTCTGTGGATGGTTCTTGTGAAGTGTAGTGTGTATGTTTGTCTTGTCCCCGTGTTTTATCACCTTGGAGGGAACTTCGTAGACACTGCGCTTTGGATTGTATCATCCTCACTTCGTGCCTAGGACGTCTAGACGCCATCGTCACTGCGGGTCGTAAGACTATCATTTTTGTAATATTTGTTTATTGTATTGTTTTATTCCTAATAATTGTTGTCTTTTCAGGTTAAAATGTAATTGTAATAGTTAATTAGATTGGATAGTAGTCTTAGTCCTTCCGAGTCACATATATAATTCGTTGTGCATGTTTAATGTTATTTTGAATTAATATTGTTTTTCAGGTACCATATATTTATTTTATTTATGAGTAGTTGATGTAATCTTATTTCAGTCTGATGTGAATATTAATTTAATTGTGTTTGAACATTTTTTTCGTTGATATCGTGACCTGGCCAGCACCTAATTGGTCATATTAATTTAACCCTGTTGACATTTTTATGTTTAGTAGAAGATCATTTTGTTATACCCCATTCTATGATCTAGGTTAAAATGTAGATAATTATTAAAGTAGATTAGTTTAAGAACGTAGTTTTATAACATGTTTGTGTAGATGTAATTTAGTTTTTAGCACTTGAAAAATGTTTGGGTTTTACCAAATCGAAACGTCGTGATTGGTAATTTTCACGTAATGATGGCAAATGTCCAAATACCTTTGTCTCCCTCATATTACAAAACACCGCACTATTTGAAGGTAAGGATTTTGGTTTATGTCAAATCAAATACTTTTATTGATTATTAACAATGATTTGTTATTTAAAATACATAACACTTTTTTTACCTGTGTTTTTGTATACATTGACTATGTTATAGGACCATCAGTTTTTAGAATGTGATTATTATAAATTTTTATAAGTTGATAAGCAAGCACCAGAAGATGTTTTGAAGTGGTGCGCTGTTATATTTAAAATATTTTTAGACTAGAAATTATTGCATTAGTTTAGATAAAGTACGAGAAGGAGCAAGATCGCATTCGAAGGCCTCTAAGAGTCCATATCTTCCGGAGTCTGATATTATAACAGAAAATGAACAGAAAAAAACTATAGGGGTGTTTTAAACAACTTTTCTATATGTATATCCTCAACAATGTCTGTTGATGATAAAATGTTATGTTCTCAGAAATTATATTTGATAATAAAAATGAAATTGTTTAATAAATTTTTTAATTTAAGTAATTGCAATAGAGTTTTTCAATTACAATTTTTATTTATCCATCCAAAATATTAATGCAAATCTAAGAAAACAATATTTACTATATAAATGTAAAATCATATATTTTATATATAAAAAAAACTTACAGTCGGTCTCATAGACCTATGTCAAAACACCTCACAACTTATACTAATCAATCCGTGTTCTTTCTTCTTTTAGACATATTTCAGTGCTTGGGTTGGGTTTGGTGGTTAAACATAGTTTATTTAGACACTAGTTTATTTAGACTTTTAGTGACTAAATAGCGTGTTATAAATGGCTTACCTACCCGTTGTTCAAGTCTAAAAAGTTGTCTAGACAGACTATATGCAGGTTTTAGTCATTAGTAACATTTTATTCCATCAGTCTGGAGCAACAACTCCATTAAGGATTTTAAACTAAATGAGCTATAGGTCATAAATATAAAATACTACAAATGATTGTATTAGCATGAGTGTGTGATGACTTTAATGACAAATTCACATAAAAAATAAATAAAATAAAAAGGTCCTCCCCAAACACCCCTCACTTAATATTTTATTTATTTTTTAAAATTCTCAAAAAAGCGATTACAAAATCTTAATACACATATAAAGAACCTTACTTAAAGAACATCTTTAGTATAAAGGAACTTTAAAGAATATGGTTTAATATAGAGAACAAATTTTTGGTTTAAGGTAACACAAATTTCTTAGAAATAAAATGAGTCTTATTAAATCAACCTTTTTGAAATAATATAATAAATTTACACTTTTTTAACTGAGTCTTGAACAGATTCAAGTGTTAACCTCTGTTGGCTAGCTTCTTCCTGTACCTTTGCTACTCCTTCCAGCATAGTATGAGCTAACGCTGCTTCTTTAAAATCTTTTTTTTTTATAGCTAGTTTCAGTCTTCCATAGGCCTCGCTTAAGAGAATTGAAGCACTATCAAGCTTTTCTGTTTCTTCTTTGCACAATTTCTTTAATTTTTGCTCTAATTCATTGATATCTTCTTTTTTTCTCTAACTGTAGTTTGTTAGCTTCTTCTGTCATTTTGTTTTCTTTTTCTTGCTTTTCTTTTTTAGCTGTATTGTCTTCTTCCTTCTTTTTTTTCTAGCAAATAAGATTTGTAGGACTGACTTGCGGTACGGCTCAGTGATGTTAACTCTTTTGTGATGGGCACTAGATGGGGCTTATTATCAAAAGCTTTTAGTGTAGCTTTAAGTGTTAATAAAGCATTTAAGGTGCGTTCTGATATGCTCGCCCTGTCACTGGTTAGGGTTCTTCCTGATGCAGAGAATCCCCTTTCTGCATCTGAATTTCCATGAGAAAGAGATAAACAAGCTTTAATAAATGTTCTCACTTCAGAGAACTTTGGAGAGTCGTCGATACCTTTTAAATCCATAAAGTACTTCCAGTATTGATCAATGGGTAGGTCTTTTGGATCAAATCCTTCAGGTTCTAATTTTACTAATTTCCACTCATCCAAGAGCACATCGGTTTTTACATCCCAAGGCATTGATCTGCTTACTTTTAATATTTGGACTGCGTTTTCATCAGATGACTTTCCACTGGGGCGCAGGCAAGCCAAACTCTTTAAAAAGGTGGATTTTAACACTTTAGCTGCCGTGTCAGTCCAGTACGCCCGACGGCTCTTTGTCTCAGTTAGATGCCGTCGGGCCACTAC
Source organism: Stictocephala bisonia (assembly GCA_035578905.1). NCBI lineage: Eukaryota > Metazoa > Arthropoda > Insecta > Hemiptera > Membracidae > Stictocephala > Stictocephala bisonia. The sequence goes on from JAQJVL010001123.1 coordinate 217,258, forward strand.
GCCCGACATTGTTGCTAAGCAACCTTTTGGTTATTTTATTGTTACTCAACTGCTCCTGCTTTCTTAAAGAAACCAATCACACTTTATTGTACTGCATCATAGTATTTACAGAGCGAATTTCTAAGTTTTTGGTTGTATACAAAGTTGTTCATAAAACTTTAAATTTTGACATGTTCTACAGGCAAGTTGTCGGGAGTATAGGCTCGACAGACTTATTTAGTGAATGTTGGTATTGAAATAACGTAATACATATTGAATACTGTTCACTGACTTCATGATTACTTTCATCATGAAGTCAGTGAAGCCAAACCATGAAAACAAATTTACCTCAAAATGTGTCAGGTCGATATGCCCAACAGAGTTTTTTATGTGCCGTATACGCTACTAAAAAAACTGTGTCGGGCCAATACTCCCGACATATTTATATACATATAATCCCTATGTAAGTACTATTTCTATACTCAGAAATGGTGGCATAGTAAATATAATGCATCATTGTTAAAAATATTTGCATAAAAGTTTTTGGCAATTTAGAGCAAAAATACTCATTTTAAGGATGGCAGCTAACGTGTTAATGAAGATTTTTGAACTACATGTTTAACACTAGCCACGTAATGTTTTTGCACACCAAGAAGGAAGAAGGCTTTGTCCTTCTGATTCAACTTTGTTAATTCAGCTCTGATTTTTTCATCCAAAATAATATTTTCAACATTTAAAAGATTGTCTGCTTTAAAATTATCATCAGTGAAATTCTCATCCACAGTCTTTAAGGACTCAGGTGTGCAGATTCTGCACATAATTGTCTGTACTAGAGAATATATTTGTGAATGCAGAATGTGCACCAAAGGTTCTTCTTTGTGTAAGAACCCAGTAACTCGAGTAAAAATGTGAGCACTCGAAATTACAAACATTACTTCTGAATGAATTGCTGGCTTTTTCAGGAGGTATACAATCTTTTTATACATGGATATTTTTTTTAATTTTTTGGCTTTTTTTGAAATGTGCTCCAAAAAATATTTCTTAACTGCTGGCCATTGCTCAAGTAGTCTAGTGGCTGTTGGTTCTAGAGTCAGCCATCAACTAGGGCAGTGTTTAATGAATACATGATTTTGTATGGATAAAGAATCTCGAATCTTTCTATATTCTTCCCATCTACTGGGCCAAAGATAAAAAAAATGGTGTAGGGCAATGATAAGGTCAGATACATCATTTCCACATTCTTCAAGACCTTTTAAGAAAGCATTGTGAATAGTATGTATGTTACATGTGCCAATGTTAATCAGTGGCTTCTGCCTTAGAGCTTTAACTTGTTCATTGAGAGAACGAATGGCACTCTTGTTTACATTGAGTCCATCTGACACAACCATGAGTAGATGTTGTTGTCCATAGCTTCAGTAATCTTCTCAACTAGGATTGAAGAAGTGGCTGAATTAATGTAAAAAGTCTGGAGATGTTGAAATACAATTTTGTTGAATGTAGGAGACCAATATCTAACTCCAGTTTGGAGTTCTTTCTTTCCAGAAGCATTGGTAGACTTTTCATTTGATCACTACCGATCAAATTAAAAGTCCAACCAACCAAAGGGCAACAGTAAGCTGTAAGATGATTATAAAATACCAACCATAACAATAAAATTTAAAAACTATGAAGGTATTTATGTCATCAATCAGTCGCTAGTTACTAAAATCAAGAGTTTTCACTGTGTGAAGTGTTTACTGGCGACTGACCGGTGAATGAAATAAATAACCGCAAATACCATTGTATGTTTGAAAATTAAATTAAATCTGAAGATAAAATACATCATAAATAATATATTTACATGTAGGTAAAAAGGTTTTACAAATTACTTAACCATCACAAGTCAGAAAATTTATTTTAAAATGAAAATATTAATTTTATAAACATATTTATCAAATAAAATAACAGACAGTTAAAAAATAGTGACTTTTACTGACAAAATTTTAAAATTGTGACAAAATAGTGACCCAACCCAAGCCCTGCATATTTCTTTCATTCCATTATATCAAGTAACAAATAAACTGTTCACTTACACTTTCCTTGTAAAAAATGCAAGAGTAAAGGTTTGTTGGACATTTTGAAAAATTTCCCTTCAGTCTACAAGGTTGCAAGTTAAACACCATTGGAAAGAAAATGAGTTTTCTCATTTATGAATAGTTGAGCAAACTGTTTTCAGTAATTAGTCTCAGCTGCAGCCTTCATCAAAGATGAACAATTTTAACTACACTACACGTTGCCCAGCAAAGGGAGTTTTTGACTCAGCATTTGTGTACTGCGATCGTATTTTTTGATAGTTATTGCATTTCGCTTGCCATTTGATTATTATTGCAGATAAAAACATAAAACCTGTTGATTAGTATAAATAATCAAATTCTGCATCAAGTGGTACTAATTATATTATGGTGCTATATTGATTAAATAATTATTGTATTAATTCAAAGTTGAGTTGCATGTCCTGAGTCATGATCCCAGAAAGGGTTAATGCAATAATTATTATTATCATCAACATTCCCGATCGTTAACTCTTAAAATTTGACTCAGCATTCATAGTGGTCCCCAGAAAGTTCATGAAGTAAGTGCATTTTATAAGGTTTAAATTTGATACTGTGCAAAAAATCGACTTTTTGATAGTTGGGAAATATTGGTAAGTTCTCTGCATTGCGACATTGGGATTCTCTACAATAAATTGTTAAGCACTAATTGATATTTCATCATTATAGTAACTAACTTTGGTCTTCTGGTTCTGAGGCTTTCCTTGACTGTGACTGACTCCTCAAGACATTTTATGGTTTTTTGCACACCTGATTTTGAAATAGGGTTGTGATTTTTAAAGTGTTGTCAAACAATATAGTCGCTGGTTCTATCAGGCCACCCAGACCTCATATTGCATAACCGATTTCAAAGTGTATCTAATATATTGGAGAGATAGGACATCAGCAAACTTACCTTAGAAAACAAGGACATCAGCAAACTTACCTTAGAAGACAAGTTCACTAACACCAGAGTAATAGCAACATATACACAAAAGAATCACATAATCACACATTTTCAATACCACTGGCACTCTACTCACCTGAAGAAAGTGCCAGTGGTACTGAAAATTTGTGATTATGTGTATATGTTACTACTACTCTGGTGATAGTGAACTTGTTTTCTAAATTAAGTTTGCTGATGTCCTTGTTTTCTAAGGTAAGTTTGCTGATGTCCTACCTCTCCAAAATACTAATTCCTGGCCTAGTGATTGCGGGAGAGCGACAGTGGAGCGCCTGGCAAAAACTAATAAAACTGTCAGCCAAGAAATAGCACAACTGCAACAGTGGAGCGCCTGACCTTGAGGTGCTCCACTGTCATACCCTCACGGGTCCAATGTGACAAGGGTTTTGACAAGGGTTCAAAAACTAAGGGGTCTTGATATCTATGGTGAGAGTGTGTTTAACTTGAGAGCAATAGACATATATTTATTAAAATAAGCATACATATTACAGTATTTACATAAGATCCGGGTTTGTTAACAAATTTTACACTTCAAATTACTTTAGAAATAAAAGCCTTCAGGTATTGAAATTGTAAATATAAGCTACATTGAAATAAGCTGTTATAGTCCGATTCATTGACACGCTTCTAAGTAATAGAAAACGTTATTGTATAAGACATAAAATCGTGGATTGGTTGGCGTTTGACGTATTCCTAAGTAACTATTTATCGTGGTCCTTTCTATTAAATCAAGGCTAAGCAAGTTGAACCGTCAATAATGTAATCATTTGAACAATAGCCATTAAATAATTCCAATCATTTAAACAAAGTAATAAGTTGATAGAAATCTGTTTGCGGTATATATTTTCAGTTTTGTAATAAAACGAAATAATACCTTTAACATATACTGTTCTATAAAATTTATGTAAATAGAATCAGTTATCATTGAGGTTATCCAATACATTATTTTCATACCAACCAACAAGTAGATGATAATCAAATATTTAAAATCTTTGAAGTCTTTAGATAGCGTAAATTATCAAAAGACGTTTATTAGCGAGTGATAATTCAATGTGCATAGCGTCAAAATCAAATTAAATTATAAAATATCTTATATAGTCTTTCCAGTCTCAGAACATTTTGACACCTACACAATAAATTCTTGATTTAATTAGATAAAACTGATAACTTAGTTATTTATCTTCTTTCAAATGTAAAACTCTTTTTAATTTTTTAAACAGTTACACCTTATATCGGTTATATTATTATATTTTGGAAACAAGTTTATTTAATTTGATTTTTGTTCAATAATGCCTACCTTGTAGGCGAAATACCTCAAGCAAATAACACATTTATTTGAAAATTCTGATAATGTACAGTATAGTACATTAAAGTTTTTATTATCAATTATGTCTCATAGAACAGTAAACAAAATACAAACAACTATGTAATAAAATTATCCTTACTAATAAATCTAAGGTTTAGGCTTACGTACATAGTAAAGTTTTTAACATACATCTCATTATATTAAAATTAATCATTTCTTCTTAAATAAAGTAACTAAACATTAAGCAAAAGTTTTTCACAAGGAAAAACGATGTTTTTGTTTTAAGATAAGTATTGGAAACTAGATTTAAACCACAGCCGTATGGTATCATGGCCGGTAGGATGTGATGTGATGAATTCATTGAACTTTCTACCCTTTCCACTCTCTTGTCTTACCGCTTGGAATGCGCCATTAGGTATTCCGCGTAAAATATGGAATCCCCGAAGGACAACATTAGTATTACTAAGAAAAAATACCCCTCCTTCTAAACAGGATACATCCCCACCAAGGGTATCTTACAGATTTTTGTGGAGTGTGTTTTGGTATTTATTAATAAAAAATTTTCTATATTTAATCAAAATACTATGGCTTTGATGTCAGTACCGACATTCTTAGTCATTCCTTTGCCTTAATTGTAAAATGTTAATTGGTAATATAACAAAAATTGTTGTCTACACGACTTTTTAAGTACTTTTATATGTTTTTGTAATTTTCTGTTCTACGAACAGTGTTGGCCAAATGTATTGAATCTACAAAAATCCTTCCTCGACCTTTGACTTTAAAACTGCTGCTATCACGTCTGTTGTTTTTTTTCATTTGTGCCAAAGCACTTGCAGGCACAACCAACAGTACGGACTTACTCGAAACTACAAAGAGTCTGAAGAGTTTGGACAGTTTTGTGGGATGCAGCTGCTGTAGGGATTGGCTCCTGTCGAAGCTTTATACCTACTACACTACTTCGACGTCAACTATGTGAGCGGTACAGCAGGAGAAAACCCTAAACCAGCCATGTTTCCACCATCACTCTGGAAAGTGCATGAAGCGACTCTTTCCGACTCACACAGAACAAACAATATGTGTGAGGCGTGGAATAACCGATTTAAGAACTTAGAAGGCCTCCAAAACCCATCTAGGTACGTGGATGGTTATCGAGGCCATACACCGAAATGACTCACTGGAGAGAACAGGCGCTCTGCAACAAACTCAACCAAAAACTCTGAACAGCTACAGCGTCGACTAAAACAGTTCTGTGAACGATATTTAGGTAGGGAAGTTATTATAAATGACTTTTTATCAAAAGTAGGAGAATCTATTAGATTTAAGTAGGTAACTAAAAAGAGGTTTGTAAATTAATAATGATTTTATATTTTGTTTCTTTTAGAATATTGTAGCTTACAGATTGAATGTAAATAGTGTTTTTTGTTTGAGTTTAAGTATTGTTTGTTATAATTTAGATTGTAGTAAATATTAAGTAAAAGTAAAATAGAATTTTTTTGTTTGAATTTCCATATTTTGTTGTTTTAGAATATTGTAGTCTACAGATTGAGTGTAAATAGTATTTTTTGTTTGAGTGTAAGTATTTTTTAAAATTTTAAGTTTTAAATATTAGTAAGTGTAACCCAAACTATTTCGTTTAAATTTAAATGTATATTTATTATTTTAGAATGTTATACAAATTATTAAGTGTTAAAACTAAGAAATACATATTTGTTATTTACAAGCCTATTTGTAGTTATTGACCTATTTTTGTAACTTCAATTTCTTTGAAACAACTTGCCCAGTAATAAAACTAATATAATTTTAAAAACCCACTGCTTGGCTTTTACGAATTTGTATAAACTATGGTTAATATTTTATAATTAATACTCATGGGTTAAAGGGGCAAGGCATGATCAAATGAAGAGTGTCTACGTGTTCCTTTTACATAAAACTAAAAAGTATAAAGTTTATAGTTTATTTTTAAAGATGACTATAAACAATCATTATTTTAGTCCTCGGGAGTTGATGTGGTAAACATGATGTGGCCCACCTCCGAAGACCAAGGTAGATAGTGTGCATGAACAAGGGTAGATGTTTTCTATCTGTACGATTATAAACTTGTTTTAAAACAAGTCTGCAATAGTTTAACCACTATTGCAAGTTTAATTCAAATAAAATGAAATATGATTAGGAAACGTGATTAATAGTTTTGATTGGTCTTTTAGGATAACTCCTACAGAAACAATGTTACACTTACTCCTACAAAATATGCAGTGCACTTAACAAAGTCAGTATGATAGTAGCCGTTGTGATATTAGATTGGTAGGTATTTAAGAGGCCCCGCGAGCTGAGCTTGATAGCAGGTAGGAAGCAGGTAGAGTGCCGATGACAGGTAGTTTTAGGTGCGACACAGGAGCGCCTCCCCACCCCTTTTCGGAGGCGCTCCTGAGTCGCACCCCTAGCGAAAATTATTTATGACAACCCCTTAGCCAGGTATGAGGCGCTCCTGTGTCGCGGATTCAGTGATTGCCCTTTAACCTAACCTAAAAGTGTATCCAAGTAATGAAAGATCCATTTATTTTTTTCTTTAATAGGACAATGGATTAATACCACAGTTTGTTCGAAATTCATTGTATCCTTGGAGAAATTATAATTCTCAAATTTGATTGAACTTTTTCAACGAGCCAGTGTTTTATAACTACACGACGTTTCGAGAGGTAAAAAACTCCTCTCGTTTTCAATTTAGGCCACTTGAAAACGGGAATATCTTACATCTCGAAACGCTGTATAGTTATAAAACACTAGTTCATTGAAAAAGTCCAATACAAATTTAAGAATTGGATACTACTCAAGCTGATTTCATGCAGAATAATTGCCACAGAAATAGTTCTGCCTTTAGTTTACTTTTTGCTGTGATGAGGTGTTGTCTTAATAAGCTGCTAGAATACACTGGAGAAGAATGGCAACACTTAGCAATATTTGCTGCGCCACACTTCCCTTAATATATAATATCTCTGCATGACTAGGCCAACGTAACAATTTACACAATAAAACACCTAGAATAATAATATAAATAATAAAATATTATTTTAAAAAGAATAAAATAACAAATTGGGTTTATTTCATAACTTGTGTTAAAAACACCCATTTACAAATCCAGTAAACTTAAATTAAATTTGCTCCAAATAAATCACTGTGAGCCTGGGTTGGCTTTCTTCAGTTACTCATGATCTCTCTTTTATAACCACTAAGTTTTATAAAAGTCTTCATTTTTATTGGAGTATTAGTCGTCTTGTCATGTTAGGCCTTGCCAAGGATATTGTTATTGTATAATTTTGCCAATTTGGACAAATGAAATCAAAATTAAAATAAAGTAAATGGTATATTATAATAAAAGGCTAAATAAATATCTTCTCTAACTATTTACAATATTTTAATGTTTTCCTTATAAAAAGTAGGGAATACATGTTACATAGCTCCAACCAACTGAGGATCAGAATTATACTCGCTTACTCCAGGCACCCTTGCAGAATTCTGAAACAAAGCATCACGACATTGTACAAACATGGCAATTATTTTTATTGAGATGAGCTTGAATAAAATTTAAGAGTAGAACCCTGCAAATCCGAACTAAAAGGAGGGTAGCCTGTTTGGATTTGCGGGGTTCTACTGTATTAAATTTTAGTGGCAGAAAGTTGTACCGTGTACAAGATAAAATAATAATAATTAACAATAAAGAAGTGGTATAAAACAAAATTATTAATTGAAGAATAAGCGTTGAAATAAAAAAAGGGACCTTTTATTATATTAACCTGAGTAAAGTAGTTAAAGGGAATTAAAAAGTAAGTTGAGGGGAGAAATACTATTTCATATTGATTTTACTGTAGGTGTGTGGGGGAGTGTTTCAACTTGTTGAAACCAGCGTGAATGCATAAGTTTGCAACTTTCGTTTAGGATGGTCAGTTGGCTTTGGAGCTTCGGCGACTACGTCTCCAGCAGAAGTGAATTCAGCAGCAGGCTGACATCTGGCACGAGAGCAAAAATCACCAAGGGGAAAAGATCACAATGTCTATTTTAGATCATCCCTTTAAACATCATAAGAAATAATTAAACGGGTTTTGTTTGAAAATGAAAAATAAATTTGATTTAACCCTTAAAGTGCCAGGAGTCGCTGTGAACGAGGCATCGTGCTAGTGTGAAAAATGCCAGCGTCGCTGTGAGACGTGCCGTATTTGTTATACTACTTAACTATTTTTCTTCAATTAGCCGCCCAATTCATACCAGACGAATCGATAACAACCGCCGACGTCAGTGTTCCACTTTTTTTTCTTATAATTGCACAGCTGATTGCAGAAAACATTAGATTACGCCAGTAGTCAGTGCAGCTGAGTTCTTATTTCGTGCCAGTGTAGTGTATTGTTATAATGTTTGTTAGTGTTTTGTTTATCTAGTTTGTGAACAATAATTATTTTTTATGTACTTAAAAGTTTATTACAATAAGTGACGTTACACTTATTGCAGCAGAAGAAAAAAACACATTTGCTAAAGTTATTAGAAAACGTAAGTCATCCTGATACATCAGTTGCTAGCACTAGTAGGTTAGGTCAAAACAATGTTGTAGCTGACGAATTGATTGCTGATATAACGCCATTTAACGAAAACTCATCTTTATCCGACAGTGAGCTATATATTTATATTTAGTAATTATTAGAACAATAAAGAGGTAAATCAACAACCCCAGTTTTATTTAAGAAAAACTGCTTTACAGATTTCATAATTAGTCTATATGTTGCTCACTAACCAAAATGCAGCACTTTTAGTTATATTTTTATAAAATGAAAATTTATTAAGTATGGTAAATGAAATTATTGGCCTTTGTTCAGTTTGAAATTCTCTATAAAATGGTAATGAGAGAAAAATTCTAAAAAATTATTGTAAATATGTTACGCACCTTTAAATTAGAAAAATAAAACTAAAAAAAGTAGTTATAAATTATTTTGCTTTCATAAAAAAATGTTTTTAAATATGAGGGTACACTATACTTCATTAGAAAGAACACTTCTTTTTCTTCAGTTAAAAAAAAGATTAATGTAAATATGACAAAAACATAGACGCTGAATTATATAAAGTGAGATTATAAGTATACGACCTTGTTCAGAATGTCACACTAGTCAAGGAAATGTGTCAGAACGGCCCATGAGACATCGAGAAGGCGAGATAATTGGACACAAAGCCTGTTAACAATTGCGTCCTGAACGTGCACGTTAAATTGCAACTGGAGGCTTTATTGTACAAGTTGCACCAAAACGATAAACCAAAAATGGCCTGGTATTTTTCACATAGGAAATGTGAAAATACCCAGCACCAAAAGGGTTAAGACTTGTAAATGGGCCATAAATAAATTAGAAAAAGAAAATTATAACAGAACATTTATAATCAAATTAATGGCTCAAATTCATAAAAAGTTATTTGTTTACTTGAAAACTAACAAAGTTTTAGCCTTGCCTAGGTAAGAAATTTTAGTGAAGAAAGGAAGTATAAGTCTGATGTGTTGGTGAATTAATCAGGTGGTTTTAAATTAATTTTCCAACTTGGGTACTAAGTGAACAATTAGTCTGTGCTTACGGCTAATGACAGCTAGACACAAGCAAGGAGGGGGCTCTTTTATGAAAACATTAGCATACACAAGCATTTGTCTTGAACAAGTATAAATCTTAATTATTATTATCAGCTGATATTCATTATTGTAATATTCATTTGTAATATGATTAGTAGCATCACTGTTGTGCGCACAAATTTTTTCAATCAGTACAAAGTGAATGTTCTATCAGATATTGTGAACAGCTGCAAATAAAATAAGCACACAAAACCAACGTGAAAAGAAAAAGCCAATTGCATCTATCTTGCATCAAGCAGTAAAGTGTTCATCATCTGTCACCAGAAGTGTGTCTCAATCTTAGGAACTAACTCATCCAGTCTTAAAAACCTCTATTTCCAAAACCCAACTCCAACCTGATTCCAGCCTACAAGTCATGATGCATTTTGATAATTATACGCTTATAATACCCCAGGAAGTATTAAATTCTCCTCCAGTGTCAATGATGGAACTAATCTTTCAGAATATAGGTAAAGCGCATTCCACACTAAAATAATCTGAAATAAAAAATTAGTTATAGAAGAAAACAGTATATCTCCATTAATTTAACTGAATTTGATAACAATTAATCCAGAGTAGCTCAATCAAAATATAGAAAAAAATGTGAATTTGTTTGTATGAATATACAATATTAATTATCCAAATTCTGTCAAGCTCGAGTTTGAGCTTGTGGGCTTATTTGAACCATTTTTAGTTAAAAACTGAATGTGTCTACAGACATTCAGCGGTTCCGTACAACCGCTAAAGGCGGGGGGGTGGCAATTTTTTCAAAAAACAATTTTCGACTACCCCTTACAAACCGACTGCATCCACTGACAAGGACTTCGAAATAACAGGGGTAAAAGTCGAAACCAACAGATCTCTACTGACAGTAATTGGTTTTTACAGATCTCCCAACGGAAACTTTGAATCCTTCTTGGAAAAATTTGATTTCATGTTGTCGGAAATGTTGAAAAAGAACCAACATTTCATTGTCATGGGAGATTTCAACATAAACGTCCTAGACGTTAGTTGTCCCATGACAAAACAGTTTGCTGACTTGCTAAGGTCGTTTGGACTAGCATGGTCAATCAACTCGCCAACGAGAGTGGCCAATAATTCAGCAACTGCCATCGACAACATAATAACAAATCTGACCAACATCAAAGCGACTGTGACCAACACGGCCATATCTGATCATTATGGCCAGCAGGTCATCGTTGATGACCATGAGCCAAAACGGGATTTAATTCAAATGAGATCAGCCAGGGAAACAAGGCCCGAAAACATTTCGCTCCTGAACTCTATGCTTGCGCGGGAGAGATGGGGCTTTTTAAATTTCAATGATCCTGTTGATAAACAATTTGAAATCTTCGAATCAACATTTAGTTACCATTTAAACATGAGCTGCCCCATGAAACAAATCAAACAAAAGCCGAGGAAAAAATTGTGCACATGGATTACCAAAGGTATCCTAGTTTCGAGAGAGAATTTATTATTTCTCTCAGAAATTAAGAAGTGCTCAACAAATCCAGAATTCGTGTTCTTTTTTCAAAATTACAAACTAATCTATAGGAAATTCATCAGAGCTGCAAAGGCCTATGATGTAAATAAAACTCTGCTCACGTCCAAAAACATCTCAAAAACTGCATGGGCCGTCATTAATAATAAAAAACCACCCACAAACAAACGAATTGAACTGGAAATTGGAAATGAACGCATTCAAGACCCTCTTAAGGTTGCGGATGAGTTCAACAAATTTTTTGCCTCGGTCGGAGTGGACCAAGGGCTTGGTCCTACTCCGCGACAGCCTCTCCCGCCTCGAGTGCAGAGTCCAGCAGCCTCAATGGCGTTGGCCCCAGTCTCTCAACTGGAAATTGACCGGGTGATCAGAGACCTTCAGTCAAAAAAAATCGAACGATTCAAATCATTTGTCCACGTGGCTCCTCAAAATCTGTTCTCAACACCTGTTGGGACCATTGGAACACCTGATCAACCACTCTTTCACATCGGGAGGGAACCTTTCTGTCCTCACTCAAAAAGGCAAAGGTATCCCCAATATTTAAAAAGGGCGACCCCCTCTCTCCCCAAAATTACCGCCCAATTTCAATGCTTCCAATCTTCAGCAAAATCTTTGAAAAAGTCTTTCTCACAAGATGTGTGGATTTTCTCGATAGGCACAATCTGCTATCAAACAACCAGTTCGGATTTCGAAGTGGTAAATCGACTACAGACGCAGTAACACGTCTAGTAGAAATGATAGTAGATGGAATTGAAAGTCGAAGAGAGCTCTGATACACATTTATGAGACCAATCTTCAAACATTAAGAAATTATTTATTATTTAAAAAAAATTACGATTAATCTGTGGAGTAACGCAAACTACTCATTGTAAGCCATTAACTATAAAATTAAAAATTATGTCACTTCCATCCCTTATAGCTTACAAGTCACTTCTCAACAAAAATAAAAATTCAATATTATTATAAAAAAACTCCTATGACACCAGAAATAATAGTCAATTGGAATTAAAACAATATAAATATCACAAATCACATAAAAATTTCATCTATGTACATATAAAACTAAACAACTCTATGTCAGCGTCTACACATCATTTATATTATAAAAATTTCATCTATGTACATGTAAAACTAAACAACTCTATGTCAGCGTCTACACATCATTTATATTATAAAAATTTCATCTATGTACATGTAAAACTAAACAACTCTATGTCAGCGTCTACACATCATTTATATTATAAAAATTTCAAATTAAGATTAAGAAAGATTTTAACAGAAAATTGTTTATATAAAATTGAAGAACTAATGAAAAAAAAATCCTGCAGTACTATAATTTGTTGTACACTAATATATTTTATATTAAAACATATTTTTATATTCTATACAATTTTATACTTTATTCAAATGATATCAATAAAGTATTATTATTATTATGTGTAGGTGGTGGTGCACATCAATTCCTATTATGTGTGGGTAGAGGGCTCATCAATTCGTATCATCAGTGGGTAGGGGACCTATCAATTCGTATCATTGGTGGGTGGGAGAGCTCATAAATTCGTATCATTGGTGGGTGAGAGTACCCACTAAATCGCATCATGGGTGGGTGGGAGAGAATAACATTTGTTATTCTTGCTGATCTAGCCGTGACATGTAACATATTAAACAGTTGCACTCCTTTTATTGTTTTTTTTGCGTTTTACTTAAACTAACATCCCTTAAATCATGGTAATTATTTACATATATATGACTCCTTAAATTAAAAATTTTAAAGTTTAAATGAAAATTCACAAAATTGTCACACAATGTTTTATTGATGTATGTCTGATGACACCTACGTTGTAAACGAAAAGTATCACGGAAAAAATATTCTATTGAGAATTTTTATTTTGATAAAATGATTTCCAAAATAAAAAGTTTTGTTTTTGGTGAAAAAACCAAAGAAAAAAATTTATTTTAGCTTTTCATTTACAAAAACTAACGGTTGCAAAATTAAAATGCAATAATTTTGTTTGTTGTAACGTACAGTCAAAATATTACCTTAAACAATTAATGTTATATACACAAAGATAGATTTCTCATGCATTGTTACATGTTGTGTCTCCATTTATCAGCTGATTTGGGGTCCGATGTGGAGCGGTAGTATAATCCCATGTAAATGTAATGCAGTGTAAACTGTAGCCGTATTGGCTGACCTCACTAACTAATCCAATTATTTATTTATATACAATATTCCTATTACATGATAAATCTAATGTAAGTAATTAAACGTGTGTTCCCTTTTTAAATAAGAAAACAAGATATGGTCTATGAAATTGAGATCACTGACGAGAAGAAACCAAGCCGTCTGCCTCATCCTCATCCAGCGGAGCTAACGTCCCAAGGAGTGGTGGTAAAACATCTGAAATGGCCAAACTTGTGTGGCGGCAAGAAGCGCCGTTCTCTAGGGGCAATTATCACGTAATTCTTACGTTACACAATTACACTAACACTGAAAAATCACTTCAAAAGGCTGAATGTGTAATACCTAATCTAAATAATTAGTTGTGTGACAAATACTTCTAGCACAACGTTAGTGTAGTTAATAAATAACTCTGTAATTAATAAAAGAAAAATAATTGAATAGCATATTATTGATACAATAATTATTTTTAAAATACGAATAAAATTAAAAAAAGATAAAATATTTATAAAAAATTTGATACATCGTAATAAAATCTACTTAACGCATGATAGAATAATAACTAATTCATTGTTACAACATAATAATGTCAATTCCACAACTTAAAACTTTTTGAGTAGCTCTTATAATATAGCCTAAACCTTAAACCATAATTCCCACACACCCATACAATTAATGTTATAAACACACAGATAGATCTCTCATGCATTGTTACATGTTGTGTTTCCAATTATCAGCTGATTTGGGGTCCGTAGTGGACTTGAACGTTTTATCAGATTAACTTGAACGGCCGAATCTGCTCTACGAGTCCAGGAGGGATAGATGCCGTCCATTTAGGCCACGGCCTATTGTATAGAACAGTGGTTGCCCCCGAGAACCCCTAGAAACCTTTTAAAAGTATCGTCAGACCATAAGATATTATTGATAAATTAAACCAAATAAGAAACGCTATTTTATATTTTAAAGTTGTATGACATTTTAACAAATTGCAAACAGAAAACTCTTTAATTATGATATTGAAGTGAGAATATATTAAAATAATATTACTCTTTAATTTATATTGCCTATAAAGAGTAACATTATGCGAAACATAATATAAGACCTTAGCCTCCTCATTAAATTTTTCTATAACGCAGTTCACTAGCAAGTACTATATTTGGCTTTATCTCAAGATATGACTTGATTTGGCTTCAATATAAGCCAATGAAGTCATGTATTGGACAGGTAAAAATTGACCCATCTCATTCTTATTAGGATAAATATCGATAACAAATGACAGCTAATATTTTGCCTTTTTTTCTTGTAGCACTATGGCCCTTTCCTGTTCTACTTTAAGTGACTGTACCGTGAAAAATTGCGCTATCTTCTTGTTTCGCAATGAAGTGTTACTAAAATCTATTGTCTTAGAGCCTTCTGGTGGACCACTTGAGATGTTGCTATGCACCATATTGTGATAATCACTGGTGTAGGAATCTCTTACTTCGCTCACCTAAACTGCTAAGGCTATTCCGATGTTATCTGAAACAATTATGACAGGTACATCCATCTCTCAGTAATATTTTCTAAGGTCGAAAAGATAATAATTTTTTGCTCTCATACGAACAGTGCCAAGAACTGTTCGAGGGAGTTAATGGTGAGCTACACCATAACATTATTGTAGATGTGCTTCATGAGTGGGCTCTGGGGAGTGGATGCATATTACTCTAGAAGGTCTATCTACTATTTAAAAGTTCTACATAAAGTCTACTCTAAATTTTAGACTAGACTTTAAAATCGTTTAGGTGGATAGCTCCCATTCTAACTTGTCAAATGGTCCTGGGTTAGTGTGCTAAGTTGATAAGGATGAAGTGGAGTTTAATGAATATACTATAATCAAAGGGGATAGAGTCCACATTACCGGCATCATTGCTGTTTTGCTAATGCACTCTACTCTACCCCCTCCCCCGCAAAAAATAAAATTCCAAGACTCGATCAGCAGTAGCTTTAGTTCAATAAGAAATGGCCTTTATTATTTGTTTCTAAAATGAATTTATATTTATGGTGATCTAACCGTCAGTTTATGTTCAGACTCGATCAGAGTTCAACATAATTGTGACAGAGATCACACATTCCTATGAAAAGGAGTAGGTCGTACAGTCAACTGGTGTGGATAACAAAAATGTACAGTGATAATGTAGGAAGACTCTTCAGAGTGACCATAGCCTGTCTGTAAATCAGCAAAATAATGAATTTGTACAATATTAGTTGTATTACAATAAATTAATACAAGGTGTGTAACATAAAGTAAATACAACTGAACAAGATTAAATGATCTTAGAATAGCAAACTTACCATATATGATACAATACAAATAAATGATGAAACTGCCATTTTGGTAATCCTGACGATAATGGTGAAAACGAAGAGCGTTTGAAGAAATAAGAAAAACCCATATCCCTGAGGAAGAATAATGAATAAATCAGCTGTTTCATCATGATTCTTAAATAAGCCTTCCCCAACGCATAAAGACTTCAGTCAAAAGAGCTTTTATGGTTCAGACGTGAATTATTAAAATTGCCTGAACGAAGTAAAACTTTAGAATATTTAAAACTAACATTAGACGTCCCATATTCTTTTTGACATATGTTAAGAGAAGTCTTAACTTCTACATTGTACTACCTCTTATATAAAGTAAATAATTGACAACTTTAATGGGGTAGTTTCACATTCTGACACGAATTTACCAACAGGAATTTGGAAGCATTTAAGTATTTAAAGGATATAAGAAGGTTGACTGCGGTTAATGAAGGTGAACCAGGTAGGTTTGTCAGATAAATTACTTGTAATTTAATTTATAAGTAGTGGAGGTTGGAGAATGAAGAGAAAGGAGAGTGAAATCACAACGATTGAATAATGTCAGTTTTAATAAATTGAAATACGTATAAACTCGATAGTTCGACAGTAGATACCTCAACAGTCCTCATACTTCGACATAGGCCATTCCGTCGTGACGTAGAAAAATTATTGTCTTTGGCAGACTGTGAACGGTTTAGGCCAGTGCAGATCAACGACATAGAAGTGGCAAAATCAAATAATCTGCTCCAATGGTTTCAAGAAAATATGTTGTCAATTAAAAGCCAAAAAACACAGCTTCTACAATTTTCAGTTTCAAAAACAAATAAACACAGTTCTCCTTTAAATGTCATTTTGGATGAAACAATAATTTACCAATCTGATAAAGTTAAATTTCTTGGAATAATGGTGGATGAGGGTTTGGATTTTTATGCACATTTGGATTATGTCTCCAGAAAGGTATGCATAGGCATTTACATGTTGAGAAATTGAGCAAAAACTGTAATTAGTGATGTTCTTCTCTCGGCCTATTATGGTCTATTCTACCCATACCTAGCCTACGCAGTACCTATTTGGGGAATGAAAACAATAGAACCCGTTTTCTATTTCGTCTTCAAAAAAAGCCATAAGAGTTATATTTTCCTTAAATCAACGTCAATCATGTAATGAATTCTTTCAAAATTATAAAGTTCTGAACTTTCCTTCTCTTTTAATTCTTAAAAGCCTCACTTTTTTAAAATTTAATTTCCATGTCTTTTCCACTTTCTCTAACCGCTCTTACACTCTTCGTGTCAATCACAGTTTAGTACCAAAGCATTCTTTGAGAAATATACCCTTTATAATGGTGTAGCTCTTTATAACTGCCTTCCACTCTCACTTTAACTGGAGACTAACCATATAAAATTTAAGAAACAACTGAAAAGCCTTCTGCTCGACCTTAGTTGTTACAGCGTCCATGAGTTTCTAGCTGGCCATAAATAATTCTGATTTACTATGATTGTTGCAAACTTGGAAATATAAATAAATTGTTTTTGCTCTAACTTTTCACATGTTGTAGTCTTAGTTGATTATTGTTTTATTGCATTTACTATGACTTGGCTCATGTATGTATATATGTTTACTGGCTTAATAAACGATTTGATTTGATACTTTATAAGTTTATTACAACTGTCAGTGAGATGTGTTTGACTACTAAATAAATACTTTGCAAAAAAATGTTTGACTAGCTAAGGAAAGATAACACACAACAAAAAACAAATAAGGACCTGATTTTTATTATAACAAGCCCCAAATAGCCCTTAATTTTTTCTCTAAGATAAAGAGTAGACAGAAACCTTGATACAGACATAAGAATGTAAGAGGCTGTTTGGTTCTTTAAAATTAGCCTTAGTTCTCCGTCCCCACGGCCGTCCCTTTCTTAGTTACCACATTATTCTCATTGCCAAAAACACCAAATACAGCTGATTCTCTGATAACATTTGTATTTTGTTTTAATGTTTAACACCAGTACCAGTGGCACTTTTCCATCAGGAAAATCAGGCATGGCTGTCCCTTGGATAGGTGACTGGTGTGGCCTGTCCTGTTCTTATACGCCTGCCTAGTTACTGGTGATGGTTCAGAAGTTGCCTCTAAGTTGTTGGTCTCAAGTTTAAGTGTTAGAGAGTGCTTCTTAGCCTTAACTTTGCCTGATAAAATGTGATCTCCTTTAACCTAAACATCAGCTGTTACAAACAATTTGCAACTGAATATACTCAACCGTTAAACTGTGTTAAGTTTATACTACCGTCCCTGGCAAAGCACAGATATTTAGCTAGTGATTAATCCTAGATCGTGAATACTAGGTGACCCATTATGAACTCCCAACTGCACGGTGCTTCTTTTCAGCACTTCGCAAGCTTTTTATGTGAAAACCATGAAAAATACTAAATATGCTCCAAATGTCAATTTTATCATTTCGTTTTTCTTCTCAAGAACTGTACTTTCACATACTACCATCAAAACTTACAACAACAAAAATAGTAAATAATTATGTCTAGAAAAATTGAAAACATTTTAAAATTTTATACGCTAATTATAACCCTCTTTAGGAGCACTACAATATTTTTGTAAATAATTCCAAAATAGCCAAATTGTTTATTATTTTGTGCACTATAATAATGTTGTTACATTTTATACAAACTACTTTTTTTTGGAATTGTTTGTTTACATAAAACGCAAAAATGAAAAAATGTGCAAAGTTACAGTATGATCATTGTAGGTAATCAAAATAGTACAAATAAAAATTATAAAAAATTACCATTGAATAGACAAGAAAAAGTTGTTTAGGAAAAATAGTCATATTCTACCCATACTCAAAGTTTTATATTTTTAGTTTGTTGAGGAAAATAACAATTTTACCATGAAAACAAAAATTCTGTGAAAAATTACATAACAATCCATAAATAAGGGGTATGTATAATTTTTTGCTACATGTACTTTATTAGTACAATCTATTAGCTACAAGAAAACGTAAAATATATGAATATACAGTCAAACCTCAATATAACGAACCTCAATATAACGAATTCCTTGATATAACGAATTTTTTTAAATCCCCTAGAAGTATCTATAAGAATCAATGTAAATTTCACCTCTACATAACGAATAAAGCATACTCACAGCCTCGATATAACGAATTTTTAGTAATCCTGGAAAAAATAAATCACCCTCGATATAGTGAATTCTTTGTTGTTAGAACCTCTATGTAGCGAAATTCACCTCTATATAGCGAATTTTCCACAACTGCACCTTGTTATAACGAACGTAAACAAACGTCACAACGGTAACAAAAGACCACAAACAATCGTGTCTCGACATGAAAGCTTCGCCACAGCCACTCCGGCCTGTGTCAAGTTTATTCAGTTGTGGAAAGTGTTCGGTTACAGTAGTTTAATGACGATTTACTGTAATTAGTGACGATGTACAGTTACATAGTGATGATTTAGTTAGTGACGATTTAGTTTAGTTAGTGACGATGGACGGCAATAACAACAAGAAACGGCGCGCTATAAGCGTAGAGAGTAAACGAAAAATTATCAAATGCGAAGTTCGATGACGGAAGTGTACTGTGTTCTAAAATCAGAAAGATAAAGTCGTGTGAGCTGAAGGACGTAGAGGAGTGTGTGCTTAAATGGTTGAAGCAGATACGAGACAAAAATATTGCAATAGGTGGACTTATACTTCAAGAAAAAGCCTAACAGTTTGCTTTTGAACTGGGACACGAGAACTTCCGAGCTAGCAATGGATGGTTGCAAAACTTTAAAAAACGAAATGAACTTATTTTTCGAAAAGTGTGCGGTGAAAGTGCAAATGTCGATGACGGTGTTTGTACTGAGTGGAAAGATAAACTTCCCGCATTTTATGCATTTTATTTCGTTTTCCACACAATTTAGATACAGTACAGTACAGCATACAATTTAACAACGTTTTAACACAACCGAGCCGATGGTCTGTGAACCTCGATGTAGCGAAATTGTACCAATCCAACCTCAATATAACGAACCTCATTATAACAAAATACTCGATATAACAAATTTTCTGTCCGGTCCCTTGAGATTCGTTATATCGAGGTTTGACTGTATTCTAAAAAGTATAAATTTATAACACCAAAAGTCAATGTGCACAAATTGTGTAAATAGCACTTGAAAAATTGTGCATATTGTAATCATAGTAAAAAATATAAAAAAATTTTTGGATTTTTTTGAGAACAAAAATTGATAGAACAGATATTTTTGAATAGAAATATAAAAAAAATAATATTCGTGACAAAAATAAAGTTTTGACGTAAGATAATAACATACTACGTTATATTGTTGTCGATAAATAAGAGCATCATTTTGAGCGAACACAAATAATACATATTTTTTTCATTATTAGTTTTTAGATTATTATGAGAATGCTAAACTAATACCACATTTTTACATGTCTTATTTGATCAAATTGGATAAAAAGTAAATGTTAAGTCTATTACCTACATAAATATATACATAGTTCTGAAATTAAAATGCACTAAAAAAATTAAATATTTTACTCACTCTTAGTTCTCCAGCCTGTTTGTATCCCTATTAAATACATTATTTGTATATAGGATTGTTATTATTATGATTTTGAAGTGCTAGTGCTTTTATATAAATGTAATGTTGATTAGTGGTAGGTCTTGTTGAACAGTGCCTAAAACTAATTTCCTTTTATGCACTATCACGTCCATTAAAATGCACTAAAATATATTTTACATGAACTACACTATACTACATTTTCATTTCATTTAAATTCACTACACTTATTATGGTAAATATGAGCGGTCGAGAGAGCATTGTGTATAAACAAAGATGGCTAAACAAAAACTGACGATCGCTCTTCTACATCATTGTTGTCATGTGACCATTGCCAACGTACAGCACGAAATTCCCTCTAGATGGTACCAACTGACGCAAGAACTTTCTGGCTTTCTACCCCACTTTTTATTTGTTTATATCACAATAAATAATTTATCTATTACAACTTTTTACAACAGGACGTAACGTGCCAATGCTGGCTTTTGAAAGAACATGCAAACACATTTTTGGTAAAACAACCAAAGCACCTACAATATTGCAATTTGTTTTGTTGGCTAGAGTATTTAATTCACTGCAGACTGACAGTTGGTACACCTGATTCTGACATTGGTTATTCTACAATTATGCGACAAACATCTGCCATTTTTCCCACTCCCGACCCCCCGCCGGTTGGGAACTGAGCCGGAATTTGAAGTTGCACGTTTTAATTTTATTCCTACGCTTATACAATTGTATAAAAAAATTATTAAAAATATGAAATTAACAGAACATTCTGTGTCGATTGGTACCAAGTCTGTCGCACTTGCTTTATGATAAACATATGTTTTATTGAGTTTTACAAAAGAGCATGTGACGTGTCTACTTCCGCGATCGCATATGCGTTTGAAAATAGCATGCAAAGCGCCATGATTTGCATTCAGGAGTTAAATAATAATTTTTAATTACCTGTTTCATGGCCCGCTCTTCTAAAACACTGTAGGCAAAGTGGTTTATCTGTAAAAATTACAACAAATAAGTAAAGACTGATAATATGGATTTTAAAGATTTATATTTATCTAGCATAAATGATTATTAAAAATATTACCAAAGATGCCATTCAATATTAAGCTCTTCAGGAGCAGGCGATAGTTTACTGCTATTTGCATAGCTCGCATAAATGACTTCGGGATCTGATACTGCTGATAATTGAACACGCTAAAAGACCAAATAATATAAGGTTTTAATTCTGACTGCTTTTTAATATTTTGCGCCTTTTAATCCAACAACTGGTGACCGTTGCTTTTGCAACTATCGATATACTAATACATAATTGCATTTCACTAAGATTAAAAGGTGATGAGAAGCAGAATTTTGTAGTTCATTTGTCAATGTCACCATTACCGTTGCGTTATGTTTACGTTAGTTGCTGTCAGTATCTTGTTGTTAACGTTATTGTTGATGTAAAATAATGTTGTTTATAAATAATATTTAATGAAAGTGTGATAAAGGTTCATACATATTTTTAAGTCTAATTCAAGTTTGTTTTTTTCAAAGAAGCGTTGTTTATTTACGTAATTAGGAAGCTACTACGGGTCCGCTATGTATTTTATAACATTGTATTTAAATTTTCATTGAACTTTAGATTTTGTGAATAGATTTTCAGTGGCTACAGATTAATATACTAAGAAACTGGTATAATATACAACTGATTCAAACATAAAAAATGTATCCAATCATATATAAAGTATTTTCAGAGTAATATAGATTTTCAGAAAATTTGCTATTCTAGGTTATGGCGGTAAAAAGGGGAAAACTATATATCAAATAATGTTCGGCTAAGTATATATTTATGAAACTAGATAACATTTCTGGCAATTTATATATTTTGGAATTTGTACTTATTCAATATTTCCTAATGGCATGGTCCACCCTTCCCCCTAATATGCCAAATACTAAATTTTATCATTTACACAGATAACAAAAAACTTTAAAATGCCTAAATATTATGAAAGTTATTTTATCATAAAATACTTGTATTCATAAAAAGAACAAAGTATACAATTGTAAAATCAGATGTTTACTATTTTTAACAGTTAAAAAAAAGAAATAGCCTTGCAAAATGTAAAAAAATGGTTTGCCAATAGAGGGTTTTTAGTTGCCAGTAGATGGGTTAGTATATATACATATGAATGAAAACTATTTTATATTTACTCAGATTTTTATGAGTAAATTAGGTTTTTGGTCAGGTGCGTTTTTCAGCTTGACAATACAAATTGTATTTAGTTGTTAATAATTAATATTTGTCTAAGTTTGTTGTAGTGGTATTGAAAACAATGACAGTAGATAATGGTATTATGTGAAGTGAAATTGACAGTAATATGAATGAATATCTGAGTGTGCAAGAACTAGACAAAGAAGGTGAGGCTTTTGTTGTTGCACTAATAAGCCGTTTTGATACCTTTACTGTTAAAAGACTTCCATTCCTTTCAAACTAAACTAATATACAAATGTGGATACTAGGTTATTTGTGTGGTTAATTTAATAGAAAATCTTTAAAATTTTCAGGCAACTAATGGTGATACTTATTTAACAAATTTACAATACTTTTTTTTTACCAATCTGCTTAAAAATTATCCTATAGTAGAATATAACTTGCACTTTGGAAATATATGCTTTTTAACTAATTGTTTCCTTTAAATATTATTATGTGTTTACATATCTTAATTCTGTGTTCGTTAATTTGTTTTTATAGATTTTTAAAAGGAAACCCTTATCATCAAAACCATGTTTTACATAAATGAAAGTGAGTTTTATTGTGACCATTTAAATACTAAAATCATAGAGATGCTTAAAATGTATCTCATTTTTCAGTAGGCCCTTAAAAACACTTTTGGGAACGTGCAGTTTAAATGCTATCAAGAAAAATTTGATTATAAGTTTTTCAGACCCATCTTTTATTACTCCAGGACCTAATAGGGTTAAACTTAATGATAAATATGGAATCTAGGGGCCCACCCAGTTTTCATATTTTTTTAAACTCCCCTCTCCCCAAGCCCACTAAACACAAATCCAAAGAACTTTTTTGGCAGGAACACAGTTTTTTGACAACAAAACTTTAAAAAAGAAAAATCATTTTTATGCAAAAAACTATATATATTATTTTTATTTTTAATATAATGCAGTTTTGCTCTTGATCACCAATATAACATCAAATTCTTCATAAAACAAATAATAAACGAGTTATTCAACAAAAAAAGTATGTTAGGTTAGTACAGGGTGCGGCAAAATGATCTGACGGTTTTCTCTACCTTACAGTTGATCGAGTAGGTAGTGAGGGGTGGTGGGGATATGCGCTTCGCAGAGCCCACTCGTGGACAATTTAACCCACCCGCCCACCCATACACGCACAGTGATAGTGACCCACCCATACACGCACAGTGATAGTGATAGTGACCCACCCGCCCACCCATACACGCACAGTGATAGATTGTTCATGGGAGTAATATTGACTAGTTAAAAAAATTGTGGAAATCAGGAAGAACCCGTATATTCTATAATCTGCATTATAGTCTCTCAATTATGTTCTAATTAAAATATCTCATGAGCATTATTCATACATACCCGAATATCTGCTGGTATGGAAACTCCCTGGAACCTATACATCTGCCCCAGTTCACTGTTGAGCCTGTGAACCTGAAAAACAAATCTTAAGAAATAAATTATGGTCATCAAAAACAAGTTCTACACAAAACAATAACAACAACAAATGTTAAAAGTTGAACATTTGTTTCTATCGCTAATGGATATAAAAACTACATGGGACCGAATCTTTCGGTTCGAAAAATCAATTTTATTGAAAAACCAATGAAATATTTGTGTTCAGCATTAAAAAACAAGTAAAATTTAAAAATTCCACAAAATTAATAAAAAAGTTGATTTTTTCACTATAACATAAAAAACTAGTTTTTACATTTTCCAGTAAAAATTGAGTTTTACGAGGCTAAAATCAACCTCCTTAAGAATTATAAACTCATATTTCACCACTTTTTCCAACAAGAAATTGTATTTTAAGTGGCGTCTCTAGAAAGTGCATAATTACTCATTTTAATTAATGGTGAAAGTTAGGTTAGCTGAATGTGTAACTAGGCCTAACTTTTTTATGGACCATTAGGTAGAACTTTTCATTTAAGAAAAGAAGCATCACACAGTGAACTTTCAAACTGGATTTTGATTGTAGTGATGAACAATCTCCTTACACGTCTATACAGGGTGTCCAGTAAACTTCCTTAAACAATCTCCTTACACGCCTATACTGGGTGTCCAGTAAACTTCCTTAAACAATCTCCTTACACGTCTATACAGGGTGTCCAGTAAACTTCCTTAAACAATCTCCTTACATGTCTATACAGGGTGTCCAGTAAACTTCCTTAAACAATCTCCTTACACGTCTATACAGGGTGTTCAGTAAACTTCCTTAAACAATCTCCTTACACGTCTATACAGGGTGTCCAGTAAACTTCCTTAAACAATCTCCTTACACGTCTATACAGGGTGTCCAGTAAACTTCCTTAAACAATCTCCTTACACGTCTATACAGGGTGTCCAGTAAACTTCCTTAAACAATCTCCTTACACGTCTATACAGGGTGTCCAGTAAACTTCCTTAAACAATCTCCTTACATGTCTATACAGGGTGTCCAGTAAACTTCCTTAAACAATCTCCTTACACGTCTATACAGGGTGTCCAGTAAACTTCCTTAAACAAATTCCCTGACCTTTCCCTGATTTGATAAACAATTTTCCTGACTCCAAATCGACATAATTACATAACTTGTATTCAGTTTAATTAATAGCATCATGTGCAAATATATATCTAAATGTCAGTCATTTACAATACAGTTTTATTAATAGTAATAATTAAATTCAAAACTAGTAATATTATTCTTCTCAGACTACTTTACAAATTAAAAGGTTAAATTAAAATAGTGCAATTAGCCTTGAGTAAAAATAAATTTACCATTTATTGTATTGTCACGTTATTTGCAACTATCACAATTTCAGTGGCTTGAAAAAGGTAAAATATTACAATTTTACCAAAACAAAACACATAAATTATAGGCCTATGACATTTAACACATACTAAACAGACAATTATTACAGTGAGTTTTAAATTTTTAGCAATAAAAAACTAGTTACATGAAAGACTGAGTAAAAATTAACAAAAGCAATTTAATAACTTTTTCTTGATTTAGATTATTACATGGCATGTAAAATCAAAGTTTGGTAGAAAAAATATTCTTTGTAAAGCATACAAGTACAGTATATAGTAACCAAAATGTAACAAACAGATGTTCTTGTTAGGATTTTCCATGTTTTATTTAAAATTCCCTAATTTTCCCCTGACTTTTCCAGGTAATTTCAAACTCCCTGACTTTTCCAGGTTTTCCCTATTTTCCCTATTGCTGGACACCCTACTATAGGTTCAATATCCTCACTGGGTGGTATAATATGGCATTATTTCACAGAAGGTAGCATAAATGAAGAGCAATACTTGCAAAAACTGTTTGAAAGCTCCTACTGGGTCCACTTCTACACTTATTAGGCACTTACAGAACAAACATGTTTTTATTTACAAAAATTACCTCAAAGACCAGGAATGCATAAAACAAATTGCCACCTAATAGCCCAATGGTAAAAGTTATAAAGCAATTGGTAGTTGGATGGCAACAAGTTTTCATCCCTTTAGTCTAGTGGAAGAACCAGGATTTTTAATCTTAATGAAAATCGTTCAGCAAAACTACCATTTCCTAACCATGTTTTTCAACAAGATTGCAGTTTTTAATTTAATTTAAATCTTTCTTGTTATTAACTACATATAAAATTGGCGATGTCCTTTGGAAATCAATAAATAAATAACCTTTGAAATGGGAGTTTCTTATGAGATCTGATAAAACCAAGGCTGATACTATAATTTATTGAATGATTCATTGTATTTTATTGATTAATTTTAGGTTGGGCAAAAGTTGTGTACCTATATTAGAGTATTGTTAAATAGTTTATAACATTAAGATTCTAGTTATTTGTTATTTTTGCTTATATGCTTTATTCTTTGTATACTAATAAAATATTAATTTAAGTTTGTCTGTTTGATTTGATTAAAGTTTTAGATCAACTCTTGCAGTAGAGTTAGCGTTAAGGCTATTATGTAATATTTTGGTTAATTTGAATATTTTTAACTTTTACTCCATAATCTGAATTTATTTTAGGTATCTTTATTATAAGTTATGTAGGCTACGTTGCAAAGATATTTTACAGTTTACTTAACATTTATTTTTATGAATATTACATTTATATTTAGTCAAAGTTCAGTGTTCCAATTATTTCATAGATTCTAAAATAACTGTCCATAATTTGTTAACTATTCAGCAAATTAAATAGTGTTAAGTTGTATTGCTTATTTCATTTTTTTAAATTAAGGGTTAAATACTTGAATCGAAAAAACTCAAACTCGTATTTATGTCCAACAACTCGACTCAACTCCTAAAATTGCTACTCGCACACCCCTAAAATATACACTATCAAAATCATAATGAATAAACCCAAAATAGCATACATCCAAAAACTATGATTTCAGCTCATCATCGTCCATCCGACATAAGGTTGTGATACTTCGGTAATCGTTACTTACAGCAGTAATGGAGGTCCGTCCTAGCATCTTGGTGTTATTGATCATGGGTCCTCTACTGATGTCCAAGTGGGTTCCAACTCGATACAGAGTCACTTTGTTTCCTAAAACAAATTATTTAGGTTTTTTACGTTCTTCTATTAGTTGTATAGGAGTTTAGACAATGTTAAGATTATCTAGGTATAATTGGGCCAGGTAGAAAGCAACCTGCGTGTTGGGAGTGGGGACACAATCAGTTGGTAAAGTTAATGGTGAGGTACGATGCATATGGCATTTTATCTCCTTTGCTCCCTTTATTTGTAGGTTATGTTACAGGGTTATAACATTATTTTGTTTTTACTTATAATGTCTTTTCAATTCTGCTTTTTAGAGTATTTTGTTGTCATCTGTACTTTGCCCCTCAAACGATGTTATTTATTATAACAATTAATTGCAATACTAATTTATAATATAAAACAATTTTAGCAATATTAATTATTTTAACAATTAACTGCTGATTAATAACTTTTTAAATTATATATTTTCTATAAATATAGAAATTTTTGTCAGAGCTTGTTGTAGTTTTGGGGTTTTAGCCAAATTTGTAAACCAAGATTGTTTAATTAGTGAAAACAACATTTCAACCTATTTATGTATTTAAATAAAACATTAGTAGCATTTCTAATCATGTTTTGCTTTGTACATTGACCCAATTTTAAAAAGTAAAATTAAAATAAATGTTGTATACTAAGTTGAAATATACTTTATGCTCTAATTCCATAATCGTGAAGTTAAAAGTTATTTTTTTTAATTAGATGATATTTTTTTAGCTAGCATCCATATTTTTCAATTGGTGTTTTGGTGTCTATCTTTAAAATATCTGAACTACTCACTTGCTTCAACATAAGATTGAAATAAGGTACATTTTAACTTGCATTTTATAATCACTATATAGTATTAGAGTGTGGCAAAAAAAAAGAAATAACTGTTCAGTCCCAAACAGAACTGAGAGAACCCGGATTTTATTGAAATAATAATATTAAAACCATTACACTAAGGTATTTTTTCCTGCTACTAAAAAGAATTCTACAAAATAACAAAATGCATTTTTAATATATTAGACATTACTAGAACGATAGCAACCTAAAAAATAACACAAAAATCTTTAAAATATTGGTCACACATCCTGAATTATTAGGCTTGTATAAAGCAAAAAAAATCTAAGTGCTCTGCGACGTAAATCTAGCATATTATTTGTCTAGCAGCGTGAACAGTAAAGCAGTTCTCAGTCGCCAGCCGCCCTGTGAGAGGTTAAACCATACGTAATAACTAAAAAGTTGGCTTGCTCACAATCACTCCTAGGAAGTTCCATCTACGGGACGGGGGCCGCTCGGGTTAATTTGGCCTAGGGCCGCAAGTATCCCAAATTCGGCAAGTGTTATATTTGTTGATTTTATATTACAACTTCAATATGGAATCAACTACATATAGTATGGCTTTCAAAGCCAGACAACATACTAAGGGGAGAAGGAATAAAAATTAAAAATCATACTAATACATAATGTCTATATAAAATGCAAAGTTCAAGGTACTTGTGTCTTAGTGTTTATATATTGATCTGTCACAAAGCTAAATCCAGGTTTCGTAACCACTCAACAACTGCTTTTCTGATTGAATGGAAGACCAGTTAATCCCCTGAAAAGAATGCAATGGGCTATCACTAACTATGTGATCTACAGTTTGAGTTTGGGTTGAGTTGGGGGATGATGTTGTCCGCAGCAATCCTTAAGCTGCACGTGTCTCCTGGGTGGTGCTGCACGAACGATTTTGGTAGTTGAATTGTCACTTGTGATCTCCCAGATATGCCAGCTGCCAACCAAGGAACCAATTAAACTTTAATTAAAATAACACTAATTTGGAAGTATTCATACTCAAGCTTTTTTTATCCTTCTTTATGCTTGAAAAGCAAGTTAAGGATTTGCATTGAGTAAAATTAATGCTAATCAAGTAGAATTAAGAATAGTCAAGAACTAGCTACAACGGGACTTTGACACTAGATTAGTTATGTGATTGTGGGGAGTCTATCATAACAATGAATCACATAGTTACGGAGTGTCCCTACGCTCTTTTACAAAGAAATTAGCCAGCATAAACAAAATCAGCGACGCAAGTCTTAAATGGCTTGGATTTAGCTTTGTGACAGAAGATCACTTTATAATTTTTATTCTTATTAATGACATGACAATATTAACATAGACTTTTGGATCTTGATCCAAATATATATCACAGCTTTTTAATATTAACAAATGGTAGTTAACAACAAACCATACAATATATACAAAGTACCTGGACTGTTCATGGCGATGTCAGGAATTTGACTGGCTTTAAAAGGGTTGTAGCTGAACATCTCCTCAGCTACTTCTGCATTCACATCAAGGCGGTGAAAGGGCAAGTGTTGCCGGCAGAATTTGACATATTCGGCAGACAGTATACGCAACTCATCTTTGGTCGGCTGCCAGTCTTGTAGAGAAAGTTGAGCATCATATACAAAACTACCAGTTTTCACTAAACAAATAACAAAGACTGATAATATTATTTTGCTACAAATATAATCACTCTCATACCTCATATCTCATACCTAAAAAAAGACAGAATTTGCTAATTAATCAAAAATTGTTTTTACTTTCTCCCATATGCGTTAGCATAGAGAAAGCATTGTGATCGTAAAAAATCTGTTGTACAAGTTTTTTAGGGTCCCCTGAACACAAAAAAGTAGTTTTTTGAAAAAAAATGTTGAATGTCTGTCCATACGTTTTTAATTTTAGTAATCGTGAAACATAACATAATATAGTTTTTTGATTTTCATTTGTAGAATCTACTTTTGTTAGTTTGTAAACTTTAAAACATACCAGTCTTTCCGTGAATGTTGAAAATAATTACTAAAGATTTTCATCAGTCTAAATATAATCTGTATAGTTGCATAATTAAATTCATTTAAATATCCCGTCATTTCTTTTCTCTCTTTTTTAAATTTTATTTCATTTTCCGATAGTATAGTAATTGTTTTGCCATTGTTTGGTAATACTGCAGCTTAGAATATACTCTGTGTATCTATCTAATTACAATTATTTATTAATTTATGTTCACTCTTAGTGTTGTTTATTATTTTTAGATGGGGGTGTGCGAGTATTTGAAACTTTGTGTATTTGATCGAGTATTTTACTACTCAAACTCGGCTCGAAGCTCCTAAAACGACTCGAAGTTCGAGCGAGTAGTTGTATTTCAAGAAATATCAGATTTACATCTTAATTTAGTTTTAAGAGTAAACAGTTTTATAAGTTATTAATAAAAAATGTTTGTGTTTTATTTTACCCTTAATCATACGTTATCAGTTTGGTACGCATAATTATGAACTGAACAATACGTCTAAGAATAGGTAGTACACGACAACAGTCAAATGAACTAGTCGACGTAGTGAAAGAGTTCGTTCATTATGATTTGAACTAGTTCAGTTCAAAGTGATTAACAGAGCTGGGATGGTAGCGATCACTGTAAATAGTAGCGATACACATGTTGGTTGCCGAGTCTACTAGTCACTTGTAACCTAACCTAAAATAGCGTGAATAAATCAGAAGTGCTGGTTAGTGTCTTTATGACCCAAGAAAGGGGACGAGAGATCCAGTTCAAAATGCTCAAAAAACCTGTTACCAATACAAATCTGTCTGTGCACCGTGGAAATTATTCATATTTTCGTCCATATCAATAATACCGTTCAATCAAAAGAGTCCCGAGAACGGGTCACTTTACATCCCAAGAATCGAACTTCCGATCTTTTTTAGGTGTTCATCTCGGTCGTATTATACGTACGTGCAAGGAACCGTTCAGCTCTTTTTCGGAAATGAAATTATCATATATTTCTTGCGAGTCGATTGAGGTCTATTTTGTTTTTTAATCTGAGCAGGGAATCGTCCAATGATTTGACGTAAGAAAATACTGTATCATGTCATATAAAATATGGTAATGACGTTCTAGCAGCGTGTGACACAACATTATTGATTTATTTTCCGTCAAATAAAAAATAGATGTTTATCCGTGGCGAACGTCTATTAATTATCATTCCGAAAACGCCTTAGATCGTCAAAATTGTGTGTAATATTTGCGCATAAGATATTTTTTCCTGTCAAATTGTTGAACGGTTTTCTGACTAGGTTAGATAATATTATATTATACAATTTTATATTATACACTTAGAGGGTTAAAAAATGGAACATTAAAAACTGAAGGATTGAATGAAGTTTTAATTAAGTTTTTAATAAAACATGTCTAAAATATTATCTCTCCTCATTATACATATGTACAAAATTCATTGCAATTAGGAACTATTCCAAACATATACATACATAAAATATACATTTATAAAACTTTAAAAAAAAAAAAAAAACAATATATTTTTCCGCTTAGTTTTATAAAGATTAATTCTATATCAATCATTTCAATTCTCGATTGCGTAATTGGGTCGCCATCATTAGTAATGTGTATATGTGTAGGTTGGAAGGTTCTAAGTAGTGATGTGTACGTGTTGGGAGGTTCTTTAGAAGCTGTATTTATGTGGTGGGTAGTAGAGCCATCAGTTAGTTATACTATGTATATGTGGGTGGGTACATAAATAGTATAACTAATCACATTAAAAGTTTATTAAAAACAGTTTTGTATTAAGAAAAAAACCTTTCAACAATCAATTTACAAACATAAAAAAATATGACTGTAAAAAAAACTTTGAGGCATTTTGATAACTTTCAACATTATGATGTATATGATGTTTCTCCAGCAGAATTAATAATACATGGTTAAGTATAGAATAAATGGTAAACATTTGTTTTGCATAAATCATGAGTAGTTTACCATCATTAACTTACATCTAATATATTGGAGAGATAGGACATCAGCAAACTTACCTTAGAAGACAAGTTCACTAACACCAGAGTAGTAGTAACATAACCAAAAGAAACACAAATTCACATGAATTTTCTGTGCCACTGGCACTTTCTTCAGGTGAGTAAAGAGAGAGAGAAAGAGACCCTATCAATGAACAGCCTATTCCACCCCAGTTTTATATCCTACCCAAAATCCACAAAGGCACCATCCCTCTCCCTGGTAGGCCTATTGTGGCCAGCGAAAATTCGGGTGATTTTGTGTTTCTTTTGTGTATGTTACTACTACTGTGGTGTTAGTGAACTTGTCTTCTAAGGTAAGTTTGCTGATGTCCTATCTCTCCAATATACTACTTCCTGGCCTAGCGCCCTTTAACCTGATCTAACTTACATCTAACTGATTCAAACCCGTGTCACAATGTTTTTTCAACTCAGAGCTTTTTAGACTTTTTTCAATGCTACAGATAAAAGAAACTGAGTGGAGGGCTTATTCATTTGTTTATATCACTTATGCGATAAAGACATAAAGTAAGTCTTAGTAATTAAATCAAAATAAATGTTTCACAGTAACAAACTAGACTCCAATAATTGTTGGAAACATACTAATTACATACCATTTGGAGAGGGAAAACTGTGGAGAATACACTGCACATTATCTTTGAAGCATGTCTCTATAACAGCCCCCAAGAGAAAAGAGCATGATCGCCAATA
Organism: Stictocephala bisonia; assembly: GCA_035578905.1. Taxonomy (NCBI): domain Eukaryota; kingdom Metazoa; phylum Arthropoda; class Insecta; order Hemiptera; family Membracidae; genus Stictocephala; species Stictocephala bisonia. The sequence continues at coordinate 250,104 of JAQJVL010001123.1, forward strand.
CGCTCGGTTCACATGGTGTGGATCTGGGTCAAAAAACTGAAGAAAGGTCAAGGTGCAGTCATTTTCAAGTGGGCGGTGCATGTCCCACAGCGTCTGGCCATCAACCAAGGCTAACACAGCTTTGTTTGCAATGAACTCATTTATATCTAACAACACATTATTTACTTTTAAAAACTGTTAGGTATTATACAAAATTATTATACAACATTATACAAAATTTTGAGCAGGTTAAATGGATAGGCATAGAAGTATATATGAAATTATTACAGGAGATCTTATTGGTACTAGAGCAAATAAAAAACAACACTAACTTGTAGATTGCGGAGACTAGTCCGCAAGTTTTTAAGGGGATTCTACTTACACCAGTATAAGACTGGCGCAGAAAACTCGCAAGCAGCAGCTGTCCAGAGACAGTGCAAGATTCAATTGATCAAGGTCCTGCAGTTTAGGTGACATTCAGACAGGTGTAACCTTCAGAATGAAATCTCAAGGCCATAATGTGCCTTAAAATTGTAGACGTTTATGTGTTCTGCAGTTTACACGTCAACGCTCGTTAACCTAATTTTTTCATAAACACATTTGGTCCAATGCGCCTACTTGATTCACTCCTTATGTGGATAATTTGCCAGTATAGAACTGAGGTAACAGGCACTAAAAGTCACGTATATAATATCCAAGAGTGTATAGTCTGGATAAGTAGATAGGCACTTTCAACGGCCATTATCAATGGATTTCCAATAAAACTAAGCATTTATGTTTAACCCATAGGAAGCACCCATCTTCTGATTTTGGGATTGACTATGTTAACATCCTGACTTGAATCGCCCTTTAAAATATGTTGGCCAGTCCTAATGGAACAATGACCATCATCACTGGATTTATTTATGTTCCAGCTAAGCCTTTATGGATTGTCTCCTTCTTTCTGGCCAGCATGGAAGTTGGCAGCCAGACACTATGTCAATTAGGTTTATGGACAGACTGGAGGTTTCTACGACTCTACACTGGGTATTGTCCCAGTTAAGTCTATTATGGTGAATCTCTCCTCGTCTGTACATCTCTTGCCGACACTAGGCTACCAGAAACTCCATCACTGACTTGAAGCACTCACAAACCGATCAAAAGTGTTGTGAAGGAAATGTTAAGTTCCTACCCAACGGCCTGTGTCCACCAAAGTCTTAGGGGCCATTAAGTTGTGCCATAGTTTTAGAGAGGCGTCGCCTTCTGAGCACTTCCGTTGGCACTTTAGTCACTGTGAGTTTGTACATTACCAAACACTACACAGGAGAGGCAGTTTATATTTCTGAGCACATTAAAGATGCTAACACATTAATGGTCCTTCCCCAGGTTCACCTACAAAAACCTAGTTACGACTTTCAATTCCTGTAAATTATCAAGTTTGGTGACTAGAAGAGGTAATCCCTTACACCAGTCTGAGAACCCCACTTAATCATCAGTTGATAATAGCCAGTGTGTACAAAAGGCAGAGATGTAATAAATTAGAACTTAAAAGTCATGCTACATAAGAATTTCTCATCCATTCAGATGAATTGCAAGTCCCAATCCCTGGTACGATGGAGATGAAACGGTTATCCAGATAGCTTAGAACATCTAAAAGCATCACAAATCTCTAACTTAGTAAGTCTTGTGATGATATGAATGTCCTTGCCTATCGCTATTACACATTATTTGAGATTTTAAAAAACCAACAAAGCAGAACCGAAGTCCTATTCCATATTCCATTTACACAGTACACAGGTGCTTAATCAGCCTACTTTAAGTACCCTAATTTATTTAAGAAAATGTGCTGGCCCACCTCAACGCTAATTTAAGAGCACTGTAGTCGGATTGATGCAATTCCAGATGTAATAGTTGACCAAACTTCATATTCTGTTAATGATTAACTCAATCCCAAAGCGAAATAAATGCTGAAAGGGATAAATTTATTAACCATGGACCTTCTAGATTACATTCACTTGCCCATGCTGACAGTTATTCACAATGCATTCTTTCCATATATTGACCATTAGAATGCTAATAATTAATAAACTAAATTTAAAAGTAGCTTTATTTAATGAGGCGGAGTTAGGGTTGAAGGAGACTGATCCTTTCTTCTACTCAACCACACCACAATAAATAAATGACAGATAAAGAAATAAATGTAAGCTACATGAATTGTCCTCTAATGTATGTGCACTTTGAATTTGCTAACAAAGCCAACACATAAAACTTAAACTAATCACAAAAGCACACAAAAAACAAAGTATGTAAGACTAATAATCAATAATTAACCAAACACATTTAATTATGTACATTTTGATCAAAATAAATGAATCCATTTGTAAAAACAATGAACTTACGTAGGGCTACATGGTAGGGTGTTGATATATGTCTGTTCATTGCAAAGCGTTCATCTTTAGGAATCCCAGAATATTGAACTTCAATCTTTTCAATTCGACCAATATTTTCTTTTTGTCTTTTTACTTCTGCATTATACAAATGATTTCTTTTTTTAATATTTTCGCTAAATGGAGTAGAGCTCAACTTTCCTGGAAAAAGTAAGAAAACCTTTAATCGTATTGATTATATATTAATTATTATGACTTATAACATAATCTGCCACACCTTTGTAGATGCAAGCATCTCTAATTTATTTGATGAAATAATGATATTTATTTCCACATTGTAATACAAATAAAACTTAAAAATACAATTTCTCGGAAATGAACACTGCCACGTAATAACCAGTACAGCCGTGGCAGTGCGATAAGATTACAAACAATTGAAGGGCTTAGTCCAGTCCTGTTTAACTTGTCTTCTTCTATCTGTGACGTCTTGCACTAATTTTAATGCTTAACATAATTCATTGTACCTAATATAATACTTTACAAATTTTGAGAACAATAATATAAAATGTTACTTAAACTATTAAACCAAAACACTACTTAGGAAATCAACATTTTCGTTAATAAATAACCACTCTTTTAGGAATTTTTTAAAATAAATTTATGTTTCTACAGTTTTTTACTTTAAGAGGCAGTTGATTAAAATATTTTGGTCCAATGTACACGTATGATTTTCTAAATACAGATCTATTGATTTTAGGAGTTTGAAAGGTATTACAAGATAATAAAAAATAA